>JAVIAB010000051.1:59521805-60044305 GCA_032433765.1 Megaustenia siamemsis
ACCAAAACAACGATCTTTTAATTGTAATGGGAGACTTCAACGCCAAAGTATGACAAGATAACGCAGGAGTGGAACTGTGATGGGGAGAGAAGGCTGTGATAATACTAGTCGAATGGAGAAAGATTAATAGAATTAGGTGTTTAATAGAAAATTTAGTTATAGGTGGGACATTATTTCACACAAAAATATTCACAAAACAACATGATATCTCCTGATGATAGAACCTCCAATCAAAATTGACCACCTATGTATTAACAACAATTCAGATCATCATTAATAGATGTAAGAGCTTACAGAGGTGCTGATGTTATATTGACCACAACCTGTGCATTGGGAAAATAAGATTAAAATTTAGAAACCAACAGAAGAGGTCAATTACACATAAATTGATAGTCATAAACTGAAAGATGAAGCCATAAAGGAAAAGTTTAACTAGAGCTAAGTAATGTTTATTCAGCACTCGGTGAAATAGACTGAGATATCAATGAGATGGTGGGACTCACAGAGCAAAATACTAATGACAGCAGCAGAAGCAGTGCTGGACTGAAGAAATGGAAAAACGAGCTTGGATCTCAGACACCACGTGGAAATACATCAAAGAAAGAAGAGAAGCGAAGAGAGCCATGACTAATGTAAAGACAGATCTTGAAAGGTTCTGGCAAAAGCAACATACAAAGAATTAGACAACAAAGTGAAAAGTTCAGCAGAGAGATACAAGAGCTTATATAGACATTTGGCAGAGAAAGCAGAAACAGCTGCAATTACAGGAGACAGCAGAACTCTTTATACTGTGCAAAAGATGCTTCAAACACCTATACATCCAGTGGAACACCAATTCTAGACAAATCTGGATCAATGCTAACAACAACGCAGACATAAAAAAGCCCGTGGGCGGAACACTTCAAAGAAATTCTTAACCTTCCACACCCCACACTGTTAATAGATTTTGAAACTGAAACACCAGCAGCAGAATTAAATGTAAATTTAGATTACTTCACCTTGAGTGAAATAGAACCACCTTAAAGCTTATGACCATAACAAGGCTGCTGGAGAGGATAAGTTAACAGCTGAGATCCTCAAGGCAATTGATAGCCATAATCTAATCTACATCTCCAAAAAATGTTCAACATCATTTGGAAAACATGAAGACGCCTCATACATGGAAAAAAGGAATCCATGTTAGATCCCAAAAAAGGGCAATCTTAGAGAGTTGTAACAACTGGAGAGGCGTGACACTTTTGTCAGTTGCCTCAAAGTTATTCTGCAAAATCATCCTAAATAGAATCATGGATTCAATAGATACAGTAATGCGTGAAGAACAGGCTGGGTTTAGAAAAGGGAGAAGCTGTATTGACCACATTTTCACTCTATACGACTTATATTGGAGGAAACACATTGAAAAGCAAAACCTTTTGTACTTACTTCATCGACTTCAAAAAGCATTGATAGTATTCATAGAGATTCTTTGTGGGAAAATTCTGAAGCAATATGGTTTACCATCAAAAATCATAAAATATTATCAAAGACATGTATGATGGTTACACATGTGCAGTTCGAAACAGAGGAAGGACTGAGCGAATGTTTCCCAATAGAAACTGGGGTTAAACAAGGATGTAGTTTATCGCCCTTGTTATTGGAATTGTTATGGACTTCATAATGAAGAAATGCTGCACTGGTAATAAAGGCATCGAATGGATACAAGGAGACCATTTGAGGACCTCGACTTTGCTGATGACATAGTCCTCATCAGCAGTCAGATAAAAAACGATGCAGGAAAACACATGAACTATCATCATAGCCAGCAAAATTGGGCTTGAGATCAATCATGAAAAGACTAAAGTCATGACTATTTAATTCCACAGGTGACAAAATATACATGGAAAACAAACCAGTAGAAGAGATCGATCACTTTATCTATCTTGGAAGTCACATTGATCGAGAAGGGGATACGAGCAAAGCAATTAAAATCAGAATAGCTAAAGCAGCAATGTCTTTCAGAAGCTTGAAAAGTTGTGGAAATCAAATTATCAGCACAACACAAAAACTTAGTATTCAAATCAAATGTACTATCACCCTTACGTATGCGTGTGAAAGCTGGAAAACAAACAAGAGATATAGAAACAAAGTTGAACGCATTCGAAAATAAATGTCTAAGGAATACTTGGTATAGCATGGAACGAATTCAAACAAATGAGGAAATTAGAGAAATCGCCAATCAACCACTAATATCTTCAGTAATAAAGAAAAAGACGATGTCATACGTTGGACATGTGATGATAAGAGATAATAACCGAATAGCAAAGCAGCCCTCATATGGGAAACAACAGGTAAAAGAAAAAGAGGAAGACCCAGGGAGACACTGAGAAGAACATTGATGAGAGAGGCAAGAGCAGCAGGAGTCGGCTCCCTCAATGAGATAGAACTGCTTGCACAGAAACAGAGACGATGGCGAGATTTTGATAAAATATCTTTAAAAGAAAACTGCTAGAACAAAAATCCATATTGTAGAAGGTGTATCTTGGTCTACGCCCTATGGGCCGGTTTACGGCTCGAAGGTCAATAGATAGATATAATAAGCTGCATCTAGCTGCAAAATGACATGTATATACAAATATATTATCCTTCTTTGAGCAAGCTTCTAATTATCAGCAAGGGAGTCAGTGCCTGCTGTTCATCATGGGTTCATCTGTCTTTCTCTTCATGTTGTTAGTCACTAGTATTCGTCTACCTCTGCATCTTTGTCTACCTCTGCATCTTTGTCTAGCTCTGCATCTTTGTCTATCTCTGCATCTTTATCTACTTCTGCTTCACTTACCTTGTATTTTACCCTTCAAGATGACTCTCAATAGGTTATTGTGTCTCCTTACGTCATAAAAATTGTCTTCTTTGAATTGTGTTAAATAGTTACCACTTCGTTTTCAGCTGTTTCAAAAAACTTCATTATTTATTTTCTTCATCCAATTCTTTTATAAATCCACATTTTAAGGACCTGAATTTTCTTATTAATTTTCATATTAAGTGTGCATGTTTCTGCATCATAAATGAATGTTGAGTAGATATAGTACTTTATTATTTTTAGTTTTAGTTGTGGTGTTATTTGCTGTAATGTGAGCATAGTTAAATTATTTTTTGCTACTCCCATTTTGTTGTTTATTTTGATATCACATTTTCCATCATCATATATGACTTCAATATTTAGTTTTAAATGCATCTAATTTGTTGTTTATTTCTGTCCTTGTTTTCCAACTTTCACATGCATAAGTAAGATATGATAGTACATTTGAGTTGGGTGTCCCTAGCTTTGGTTTTATATTTAGTATTTTTAAATATCCATATTTTCTCATTTTCTGAAAGTCATTGCTGCCTTGCTATTCTAGTTCAAATTTCCTACATTGTGTCTCCCTCTTGATCTGTACAACTTTCGCAATATGTAAAGTGATCTACTTCTTCCACTAGTCTTCCTTCCAGGCATACATTTTCTTTGTGGGTAATTTGATTTTTCATTACTCTCATCTTTTCTTGATTTATCTTAAGTCTAAATCTTCAGTTATTGAAAACTGCATTTAATTTTTCTTGCATTGTGTTCACATTTTCACTTATAAGTATTATGTTGTCCCAAAATCAGGATCTCCTGATTCAGTCCCATGTATCCACTCAGCGCCTGTGTTACCTGTACAACATTTCTAAATGATGAAGTGGATGGTGGTTCCAAACAATCAGATAGAATTTTAGAGTACATCCTTAATTTACCCCAGTATCAATCTTGAAAAGAATAGGTATGGCAAAAAGTAATTTTAATGCCATGAAAGGTATACTAACATCAAAACAAATAACACCAGGGCTAAAACTAGAATAACTAAGAATAGCAAAATGTTACATCTTCTCAATATTCCTATATGGTGCTGAAACATGGACATTAGACAAGAAAACAGAACAGAAAACTGAAGCCTTTGAAATATGAGTTTATAGAAGAATAGGTAGAATTGGATGGAAAGAAAAGAAAACAAACGGTGATGTTTTAAAACAACTAAAAATGAAAAGAGAACTACTAAACACAATTAGAACAAGACAAATGAAATTTTTGGGGCATGTTAAAAGACACACCAGCCTACTAAAAGTAATATGGGGGGGGGGGGATACAAGGTAAAAGAGGCAGAGGCAGACCGAGACTAACATGGACGAGTAACATCAAGAGATGGACAAGTCAACCTCTGACAATCTGTACCATCAAAGCAAGAGACAGAGTGGATTGGTGCTCCATGGTAGCCAACCTTCGTTGCGGAGACTCTGTGATGATGATGATCAATCTTGAAACATTCACTCAGCTCTTTCTTCATTGTACAAACGGCAGACTAATTAATCTTTGTAATTGTGTTTATTTATATTCATTTTTTAAGATACTTTAGTTGGCTCTTTAGTCTATCCAGAATATTTGGATGATTTTTCTGTAACATCTCTTCTTCTCTGAACACCTCTAGATGTCAATATTAATATGTTTGAAGAAAGCATTTGTTAGCTCAAGGCTGGTGACATCTCCATACAGGCTTGTCCTTGTATGGTGTTGGTGATGGCCACAAGAGCCTTCTCTGTTCCTCATATATTGGGCATAATTATTTCCTCTAAAATGATGAAATGTTTTTGACAGCTACTGCGTTAGTGCCCAGGTTTCACACAATTAAGTTACAGTTGGAAAGATATAAGCCCAGACTATCCTCAGCTGAGACATGTTACTAGATATTTGTTTCCATTCTAGAAATTGGTGATACTAACTGATGCTTTTTCAGTACTAACAGTTCTAAAAACCCCCAGGAACAACAAACTAGATGACTTGAGAACAACCCTAGTCCAACTATGCAATAACTTCCAGAGAGTGGTCATCCAGTGGGTACCATCACACTGTAATATACACAGAAACGAACACGCAGACAAATTAGCTAAAGAGGGAAGGAGATTACCACAGGAGAACCATCTGGTCAGCTACTATGAAGCCAAATCCATCATCAAAGGCCAGTTTCATGAAAAATGGAAACGAGGACACCCAAAGTATGACGAGAGGGATGGATACCACCAACTATCAAGGAGGGATCAAGTCATCATATTTTGCCTCTGCCCTGGCCACAACAGAATGAGAAACCATATGTTCACCAAACTCAAAATTGGTACTACCAGCCAGTGCCACTGCACACTGGACAACATGACAACAAAACATGTTCTACAGGATTGTACACAGACCTGAGAAGCACAATGTGGACCACACCCCCTCCCTGGAAGAGAAACTATACGGGGCAACCGAATCACTTAAACAGACAGCTGCCTTCGTGAGACAGTCCGGAATACTACTCTGACAGAGTCATGATTGCAGAAGATATTTGTTTCTTGTCAAATAGAATGGGTAAGTGAAGCTGATCACACTATTCATAAAATGTGCCATTAGTCATTGAAGAATATGAACACTAGCACTATATTCCCCATATGCTTAAATCATATAAGGATTCCTTATTTCACCTACAAGTGAGGTTTTCTTCCACCAGTTCTGTTGCAACTTTCTGCTGTTTCTAAATTATTCAACTCATAGAAAAAAAAACTATGAAATGTTTCTACAACCTATTCAAGAAAAACCGACTAAAGTGTTACATCTTATTTCACATAAATTATGGAGTTGGCTAGTATCTTTTAAAGTTTATTAAAAAACTGGATCCTGTCTAAAATGCTTTTAGAACTATTACCTAAAGTGTTCGTTCTTTTATAACTATTATGTAAAGTGCTTGTACTTTTATAACTATTGTGTAAAGTGCTCGTACTATTATAACTATTGTGTAAAGTGCTTGTACTTTTATAACTATTGTGTAAAGTGCTTGTACTTTTAGAACTAATTTTAAAATAACAGATATTGCCTGAAACATTTCTACAACTAATTCAAGAAAACTAGGCATTACCTCAAGTGTTACCACTTAGAAAATTTGTGGAACTGCCTGTGTTTCTTGCAATTTACTCAAGAAAACTAGATTCTGACTAAAATACGTTCAGAACTATTGTCCAAAGTATTTGTACTTTTAGTACTCATGACCAGAAATTGTCGTAAATATTTTCTTACAATTCATTCAAGAAAAACCAAGTGTTGGCTAAATTGTTACGATTCTGGATCTGTTGAGGAAGAATGCGTTGGTCTTGGCGTATAGGGGCGATAACTGGGTTCGGAAATCCTTGTTTTTGAAGTTGTTGTTGCGATCTTTGTTGACTGAAAAGAAGTGGCCAGAGCTCCACATCCATGGCTGTCATGTAAAGTGGCGCAAAGTTGTTTGCTGCTATGTTCGTTGTTGTGGCGCCCTGATGATTGCTTTGACGTGATTGCCACAAATACAACGAGGGATAATTTCTACTCATCAAAAGCCACGTATTGAAGAGCTGTTGCTGCTGCTGTGGTGTTAAAGCTTGGAGACGACCGTTGGGGATGTTGTCGTACGGATTTTTGTCACCGCCGACTGATTCTGGTGCTTGAGTGGCTGGGGTAGATGCGTGTGCTGTCTGGGGCGTTGTACTGGGTGTGGGTGAAGATTTTACAGTGGTGAGTCTACCCATTGGGTCTGGTTTTGTGTTGATGTTGGAGTCGTCAGGTCCCAGTGGGATTGATGTAGATGTTGCACCAGCTTCAACCGCAAAGGAGCTGTTAACAGATGAAGTTGTTGCGTCAAACGTAAGCTTTGAAGCGTCTCGTTGTTCAAACGGCGGGAAGGTTATACCAGTGGAGGTTGTGCCTACAGCTGAAAAGTTCAGTGATGATGAAGATAGATTACCGGGCGATATAACTGACGCCACTCTTGCGGTAGTAGCAGAAGTAGTACCAGCGTAGGCTGCAGCGTGGGAGACAACCACGTTTGTTGTAGCGAGAGCAGACGACGCTGTTGTTGAACCGCCCGTGACAGCTACTACTGTAAAAAAGAGTTCAAACATCAATGAAACATTTTAAATCCAGAATTACATAACTTGAAATTGTGAACGATTTAATGTCATTAAGTTCAAACTTGTACATACATTTTGTTCAATATAAAATTGCGCTATTTGTAAACCAAAGTGAAGAGTTTCATAAAAACTACACACAAAAAAAATAATAATAAAACTATCTTTACGGCTTTATCACATTTCTGTGATTGTAAGTAAGGAAATTTGGGGGGGGGGGGGATTGCTACTTATAGGACCGGAGAATTAAGGCCAAGGCCGTTTGACCAGTGTATTCGCCACGAGATATTCGGATCTGCGTCTTTATTTTGTCCACTTGATAGAGGAAAGAAAGACGTTTGACCCTACCGTGAATGGAACCCGCGTTGTGCTGGTTTAGAGCGAGACAAGTTATCGAATCGGTCGATGTTTGGTAAGAGATGAATGTTAATACGATAAGATAGTGTATGAACTTTCATTTCCAAGCTGCAGAAACGTTGGTCTAGATTAAAAGAGTTGAAGAAAGTTTGGGTGAAAAGACTTAAACGACTTGAACTCTGGTTGGCACTCTGTGTTTATGACAATTGGCTTCCTTAGATATTCCAAGATTGCCATTATTCCCAACTGTTTTCTTTCTTTCTTCCTTTCTTCATGTTACGATGTGAAGAAAATACGAATTTGTAAAATAAATAAATGAATGATATCTAAAGACACATAAAAGTCAAATATTTTTTTACTTCATTCAAAAGCACACCCACATGTTATAATCTCTGTATCCCTTTCACCCCCGCTAATGTATATTTGAATGAGAATCAGTTTTATTGGCAGGTTGACATTCAATGGCAGGCTTATGCTCTTTATTCGGACAAGCTGAAAATATGGGAGGCAACTGTACCAACAAATTCCATTTTGGATTTGGCATGGGCAGGGTGAACTCTAGAGCCCTGACCAGCATCCATCTTATGAGAAGGAAAACGCTTACGTCAAACTAAGATTCAGCTTGCATCAGACATGGCGCAGGTTTAGGGGTAAATTCAGGAAACATAAGTACCGACTATGTGACCAGCTCATCTTGTGTCATGACGTTATTTCTACCCTTCCGTGCGACCAGCTCATCTTGTGTCATGACGTTATTTCTACCCTTCCGTGCGACCAGCTCATCTTGTGTCATGACGTTATTTCTACACCTCCTTGCGACCAGCTCATCTTGTGTTATGACGTTATTTCTACCCTTCCGTGCGACCAGCTCATCTTGTGTCATGACGTTATTTCTACACCTCCTTGCGACCAGCTCATCTTGTGTTATGTCATAGTTCCGACCCCTCTATGTGACCATCTCATCTTGTGTTATGTCCTAGTTCCTACCCCTCTATGCGACCATCTCATCTTGTGTTATGCCATAGTTACATCCCTCTATGCGACCATATCATCTTATGTTATGTCATAGTTCCTACCCCTCTATGTGACCATCTCATCTTGTGTTATGTCCTAGTTCCTACCCCTCTATGCGACCATCTCATCTTGTGTTATGCCATAGTTACATCCCTCTATGCGACCATATCATCTTATGTTATGTCATAGTTCCTACCCCTCCATGTGACCATCTCATCTTGTGTTATGTCATAGTTCCTACCCCTCTATGTGACCATCTCATCTCGTGTTATGTTATAGTTCCTACCTCTCTATGCGACCATATCATCTTGTGGTGTGTCATAGTTCCTATCAATCCATCATGAAACAGAATAGAGTCAAGCTCGATGGTCACAAGACTTGAACGCTGAAGAATAAAAATATGGATTCTCGAGGCCGGATAACGCAAATAAATCAGCTTGCTGTAAACCACAGCACAACGCCCTCGCAAGGACGGGCGATGAAGCTTAGAAATAGTAGGGTGAAGGTTGAAAGAAAGTCACAGTCTCAGTAATTTCCAAATTTGGTGTGATTTTTTTTCCGATCGAACTGGTTTCTGTGGTTCACTTAATTTTTGAAAATAGGTACCATACACGTTCTATGGAAACGTAGAGCTATTTAGTTGTAATGCTGGTCACATCACCTACAAATGTACCCATTAAAAAAAAAAAATTGGACAAACACGTCATATTTCTCAGATGTCGTAATACGCGATAGTGTTCTTTACTTTGTTGCTTAAAACATAATGGATGTATTTTTAGATTTTGCTTTTACTTTTAATAAAAACCACATACAATAATTACCCCATTTCCCGTTCTTAAAGATGTTATTTGGATTCTATGCACATGATTTCTATGTTTATGAGTACAGCAAATATCAATACACGTAACCGCTTGCTTATATCTGGTGTCTGCTACGTTTTATATTATGGCATCGTATCGATTGCTCGTTTGTTGCCTACATAGTTGAAGTGTCGTGATATCGTTACCAATGTTATCACTCAAATATTCCGCTGTATTTTGGTTAGGAGTCGGAGACTAAGGTCGCTGGGCCACGTGAGAAGAATGGAAAACAATGGTGTTCCCAAACAAATATTATAAGGCAAACTTAGAGACGGAAAAAAACCAAAGATCAGACCAGTGTTGAGATATAAGGATGTTTGCATGGCTTCCATGAGTGAATTCTCTATCAGTGAAAGAAACTGGGAAAGTCTGGCATCAGATCAGTGCACATGGAGAACACAAACTAAAAAACTCTGAAAAAAACCCTGATTTCACCCCAAAAAAACAACGGCACAGCAACAATCGAAGAAGTGATTATGTCAAAGTCAGAAGACAAAAGACGCAGGAGAAAAAAAGGAGATGAGGCCAAGCACTACAAATGCAGATTATTCATTCTACAGTCGGATCTATCCAATATTGAGGGATTCCACGAGAGAAGCATCAGTAAAACAACATCCAGAATAAGGCACTATTATATTACCTAGACTATTAACTAATCATGATAACTTGCTACTGATCGTCTGTCAAGACGCCAAAAACCATATTAATTTCTTTAATCCCCAAAAAAAAAAAAAATCAAGTATATATCATATGATATGTTAATCTTGTACTGTAAGCAGGAACATTTTAATTGTCGTAAAATCTCTTTAACTTTTACTTTACAAAAATGAACTGGGGGTGATTCAGTAAGTTATTTTTTATAGTATTAAGAGTAACATAATTTTTAATATTTAAAGTGTGGCGATTCTATCTATCTATTGTTCTTTCGAGCCGAAGACGACACATAGGGCAGAACCAATCTCAAAAACAGAAACCTTGCGTGCCAAAATGGCACATATTGCAGGATTCTATCAATTACTTATAATTAAAAGTTGAATTATTATTGAGTTATTTGCGGGTCATCATCATTGCACTCCGAACATGTCCATAGGTGCTCAGATCCCCTCCTCAGCAATTCCCTCAGTGTCCAGCGACTGACGACTCCAGTTCTATGCTGGTTGATAAGTCTTCTTACACGGCCACTAAATTTCTCATTTCTGACTGTGCCCATCTTAACTCCCATTTCCATCATCCGAAGAAGTGACGTGGATCTGTGTTTGTCGAAGTCCTGTGCTCTTCCCACATCTCGGAGGGCATTGATGATGTCCGCCCGATCCATTGGTTGCCCGTCCTCAACGACAACGCAGCTAGTCAACCTGTCCGCTCTTTCATTTCCTCGTACTCCCGCATGTCCAGGAACATAGACAAAGGTGACTTTACGTATTTTGGATTTCTGCAACGACTCTACCATCCATTGCATGCGTACAGAGCCCGCCTCCACTTTTTTATTATGCTCATCGAATCACTCAGTATACATGCGTGGGTGTAGTCTTGTGACTCTAACCATTTGAATGCCTTGGTCACTGCCATCACCTCCATTGTCACGCTACTCGTGGTCATGGCGTATGCACCACTGTCTTCCTTGACTATTCTGCCTGCCGAGCGTGCTGTAAATGCCCATGCACTTCTTTGGTGTCGTATTACAGATCCGTCTGTATAGATGATCTTTCTCATCCGTGTTATCGCAGATGAAACCGTTGACCTCGGCATTAACCACGACCGAGTTCTGTTCCCTACTTTTCCTGTTGGGTGTGACAATACACGAGAAAGTCCCCTTGAATGACGTAGGCACCGGTATCCACTCCTCACCAACGCAGATATTTGTAAACCCACAGACCTGTTTGATGACATCTTCTGCTCGGCCCACCCATGATTTGTCTCTTTTTAGCCTGGCACCTTTCACTGTGTTGAGCACGCGGTGCAATGGATGCTCTGTATATGTACTAATCTTCAGGTATGCTCGTGCTCTCCAGATCTTGATTCTGTCATCCATGGTTGGAAAGTCAAGACGATACCTCATTGCTACACAGGAAGTGTCCCTCTTACATCCCAGGATAATGCGCATGGCTTCATTTTGTATTTTCTCTAGCTTATCCATTTGCGTCGTACTGACAGTAAGAATTGCCAGGGCATACTCGATTGGTGCGAGGACTAATCCCTGGAACAGAAGAGTAAGTAGCCTCTGCTCGATGTTGGCAGCTGCCATGACCTTCAAGGCGGCTAATCCTTTGATTATTAAAGTTGAATTATTAATGTCCTCATAACGTGTCATTAATTGTTCGTATTTCACTTTCTATTTTTTGTTTTGTTGTTGTTGGATGATTAAGGCATCGATGCATATACAGTAATATACTCGCACTGTGGTCTCCAGTTCTCCCAGATTGATGAAGATCTTGTTCTTCGGAGATATTTCTATTGGTCAGAATTTTTCTTGTATTCGTTCGTATAAGCTGTATTATCGCAAGACATTGTATTACTACAAGACTGGAGAATATGCTTTGTATTTACTTAAAATAGAGGAACGTAGCTTACGGATCTGCCATGTACTCAGATGTCAGAAGAGATGTAACGCAGTGGAATCCGAAGAGAGGACAGAATAGAAGCAGACCAAAGAGAGTTTGAGGGAAATCATTGGAGACAGAGATGCACAGTGTGGACTATACTTTGCTCACCAAGGAAGCAATGAATCAAGCAAGGATCGTATTATCTATTACGATGTTTAGTTTTTCTTTCTTTCTCGTTATTGCCATTACTTCGGTTTTATTTATGTTGATCTTCATGTTGTTTACAAGTGTTGTTTAGCCTGTTGATATGTTCTTGCAGGTCCTCAGTTGTTTCATGTATCAGAACTGTCGTCTGCAGATAGTATTTCATTTATTTCGTCCTCTGTTCTGCTATTTTCTTGTGCGTATATTTCGTTCTCCTTTGTGTTTTCACTTGCGTGTTTTCATTGGTAAGCGGGGTATTCTAAATTAAACACACGAGTTTCGCGTGGTCTAGATGTGGTGGGATAAATCCGTAGGCAAGATACTCGACTAAATATTGTCGACATTTCTTCTCCCCCCCCCCCCCTCACCCCCCCCCCCCCCCCCGGGTAGCTATAATGTACTGGAAATTGTAAAAAATCTAAACAGGTGTAAACAAATTGTGCATTATTCGAAGCTACACAATAATGAAGATCATTTTTCATAGATAATGCAACGTTAGTTCTTCACAGCAAAAATGAACCTCACAAATCACGGGTTAGTTCGATCACGAGATATTTCCTATGCTAAGAAATTAAGCATAGCAACCGCGGACTGAGAAAAGCTTCGTTCTGACTCTGCTTGACACTAAATTATATTCCTTCGATATCCGTCCCCACACTCTCTTGCACACGATTAAAGTGTAGAGTACGGTTGGACTGGGCAGCGGTTGAATGTGCCTTAACACCCCCACCCCGCACCTCCCTTCCCGGAGGGTACAGAGAAGTAGGGAGAAAGAAACAATTTCGCATCAGAGACGTTTAGTCCGTCAAGGACTAAAAAAAAAAAAAAACTATCTTTACGTCACATAGTACCATTGCTGGTGTATGACGAGGGGGCAACCTCAACCAGAGAAATAAAGGCCGCTTGGTCAAGCAGTCGCCACGACGTGTGAGACTCAGGATTTTTATTTCACCCCCGATAGAAAAAAATCCTTTCTGTCTACCGCGGGCTTCGAACACCGAACGTCGGCTTTTCAGCCAGCGGAACAGTGGTTTTAGCCACACGACCAAGGACGGTCACTTGAAATCTCGTCAAATAACATCAGATGTGAACTTGTCTTATAGGCGCCTCTAATGAAAGAATTTACTAAGGGGAAGTAATATCCCGAATGTTGTAATCTACAAACATTTGCATGAACCCCTAATCTCGCGCAGTGACTCCCAATTTATGCAATTTGTGTCCGAGTTGCTGGGGCTTCCTGATCACAAGGGTCCGGGTTCAGTGGCAAGATATGGGTAGGGGAGAGGGGTGGGAGACCTTTACTTGAAGTAAACATGAAATTGTGTGATGATCTGAGTAAAGTCTTGGTTTATATTTTCCTTTCATTTTGACACGCCTACCATTTTTGTCTTAACATACGTGTTTCCCAGTTGTTACCATGGACGGCTCTTCCCCACCCCCTTCTCGTTGCACCATATTGATGCTGGAGCCTCGAGACAATGTTTATGACTCTCAAAGAAACTCTTGCACATAATAATAACTTAAAGAAACTATTGCATATAATTAACTTAAAGAAACTAATGCATATAATTAACTTAAAGAAACTAATGTATATAATTAACTTAAAGAAACTAATGCATATAATTAACTTAAAGAAACTATTGCATATAATTAACTTAAAGAAACTAATGCATATAATTAACTTAAAGAAACTAATGCATATAATACACTTAAAGAAACTAATGCATATTATTAACTTAAATAAAACGAATGCATATAATTAACTTAAAGAAACTAATAAATATAATTAATTTTAGCCGCGATAGCTCAGTGATTAGTGAACTGGACTACAAAGGACAAGAGATAGGGTTCGATCCCAACCGACGGCTTCGGGGTTCACCCAGCCTTTAATGGGTACCGGGTTTTTTCTGGGAAAGTAAAGCGGCACATGCGTAATACCGACCACATTACCCCAAAAATCATGTGACGAAGGTCTGTAAAATATATGGTCACTAACACCATATTCCCAATACGCCACTTGTCGTGACGGGGCACTTTACTTTTTTTTTTTTACTATATAATTAACTTAAAGAAACTAATACATATAATTAACTTAAATAAACTAATGCATATAATTAACTTATAGAAACTAATACATATAATTAACTTAAAGAAACTAATGCATATAATTAACTTAAAGAAACTAATACATATAATTAACTTAAAGAAACTAATGCATATAATTAACTTAAAGAAACTAATACATATAATTAACTTAAAGAAACTAATACATATAATTAACTTAAAGAAACTAATACATATAATTAACTTAAAGAAATTAATGCATATAATAAACTTAAAGAAACTAATACATATAATTTACTTAAAGAAACTAATGTATTTAATGAACTTAAAGAAACTAATGCATATAATTAACTTAAAGAAACTAATACATATAATTAACTTAAAGAAACTAATGTATATAATAAACTTAAAGAAACTAATACAAATGATAAATTTAAAGAAACTAATAAATATAATTAACTTAAAGAAACTAATGCATATAATTAACTTAAAGAAACTAATACATATAAGTAACTTAAAGAAACAAGAAAGAAGAAATTGTCTGACGATCTGAATAAAGTCTTGGTATATATTTTCCTTTCATTTTGATATTTGTACCCTTTTTGTCTTAACACGTCTATAATGTCATACAGAAACTATTAAACATACCAGAAATAAGAAGAAAGAATAATCCAAGTGGTTCCCAGAGATTTTCCAAGGTAGTCATTCTGTCTTCACAAACTCTATAATGATATTAAATGCATACCTGTTTACAATTAATACAAGGATCATCATCATGTGCCATACCGGTTGGCTTAGGCGATCATGTCCTTCCACAATCTTCTATCTACAGTGCATCCTATCAGTTCTGTTGTTGAATGTTTTCCATGCCATGACACCAAGCTATCCAGTATTTTCTCCATTTGTCGTCCGCGATCTCTCTTTCCTTTTATCTTGCCAGTTGTAACCAAGTATTCCATCTTTCCTCTTCTCATGATGTGCCCGAAAGGTATTGATTGTTTCTTTCTGATGTTTTTTAGTAGCTGCCTTTTTGTGTTGGTCCCTTTGAGAACTTCCTCATTGGTCTTTTTAGATGTCCTGAGAACTTTCAACATTCTTCTGAGAAATCCCATCTCTGTGGTTTCTAATCGTCTTTTCATTTGTTTGTCTACTGTCCATGATTCGCTTCCATAGGTCAGAATTGGTTCTATATAGCACCAATGAACTCTCTTTCTCATTTCTATTGACATAGATTTGCTGCATAAGATATTTTTCATTTTCTGAAATGCTATTTTGGCCTGAGCTATTCTACTTTTTATTTCCGTGGTGCATCTTCCATCCGATGTTATTATTATGCCTAAGAATTTAACGCGCTGCACTTGTTTCAAATTTGTCCTGTTTATTTTTATGCTGCATGATGGTGATGATTGTTTCTTCGATATGACCATTACTTCTGTTTTCTTACTATTCAGACTGAGACATTTCTTGATGCTTTCTTTTACTATTATAATACAAGGATACTATTTCTTAATGTTCATAAATTATTAGAATGACTTTCCTGTGCACAAATATACATATAATTTAGCACAGAATGAAGATGCAATTGACATGAGAATACAAAAAGCAAATGCTGTCACATACCAGCTTTCACCATTGCTAAGACATCCAAACATTTCTATGCCAGCTAAACAACAAATGATAAATAGCATTTTCATACAAACTTTGTGCTATGAAAGTCAAACATAGATCCTTTCTAAATCACAATTAAGAAAGATCAATACATGTGAGATGCGATGCTTGAGAAAAGTAACAAACAACACAAGAAGAGATAGAATACCAAAAGAAACCATTAGAAAAATGGTAGGAACAAAACCCTGCCAAGAATATATAGAACAACAACAACTTAAATGGTTTGGCCACCTGGTCAAAATGAATCCGCACCAAATACCATCAAGGGCGTTCTTCTCGAGAATGCATGGAAAAAAGACCAAGAGGAAGACCCAGAAGAAGATGGATAGATGCAGTGTCAGAGACATGTAACAACAAAGGAAAATCGCTAATTCAGACAGCTCGATCAGCTCAAGAACGACAAATGATATAAACCACGACACCTTTTAGGTATTAGTGAAAAGTGAAAAGAAAGAAGAAAGTGAAGAAGATGCAATATATTTCATGAAAGAGTTCACTAAAGCATGAAATAAAAAGAATAGAGCAATAACTAGGGGTGTAATTAGACTATTAAAGAGGATTTGATTAAGGGTGATAAAGGATATCCTGTAACAGCGTATTGAAAAGGAGTGAAGTATATAATTTCATCGTGCTACGCCATAAATATGAAACTGAGGGTGCTAGTGCTCTCTCACGCTGGTCTCCTTCCTTATCCAATTCGGCGAGTTTGGTGCCCATTTATTATTTGGATCGACAGGGTGTCGCGAGGCTGTCGTTAAACTGCCTTCCAGTCAAGTCGGCGCGTTAATCACCGTGCTACTGATACTGTCGGCCTAATTCAGCGATCTGCAATAAGGAACTTCGTCTTGAATATCATCAGCTACGTCTAAGAAAGTTACTAGCCTGAAAATAATCTTTCGCATTTTCTATCGAGAAAACTTCAACGTGTCAGCCTCCAGACAATGTTTATGACTCAGAAAGAAACTAATGAATATATTTAATTTAAAGAAACTAATACATATAATTAATAAAAAAAACTAACGCATATATTTAACATAAAGAAGCTAATGCATATAATTAACTTCAAGAAACTATTGCATATAATTAGCTTAAAGAGACTAACGCACATAATTAATTTAAGCAAGCTAATGCATATAATTAACTTAAAGAAACTAATGCATATAATTAGCTTAAAGAGACTAACACACATAATTAATTTAAGCAAGCTAATGCATATAATTAACTTCAAGAAACTATTGCATATAATTAATTTGCAGGTACACCCAGCAGTATTACTGATTAACATTCGTTGTGGTTCCAAGTAATAACCAGGCATCATATCTTTTAGCATATCATAAACGTGGATACAAATGGTTATATCAATTTTGCGATTAATCTGGCACTATCATTAATAAACTACCAGAGAAACTGGATGTTCCTGGTAACAAGATGCAGATAAAACAGGTTTGATGAAAGGTGTAACACGAGACACTTTGTGTCTTTCTTAAACCACGAAGTTGAAGTGTGGATTAATAAACACACACAAGTGAGACAAAAAGTAACATCACTACTGGATCCCCTACGTCGTTGTACTGTAAATTGTTAGTTTTATTACCAGCAACAGAAGAAATAACTACAGCACAGTGCAGCAGACAAACAGCGCTCCGTCGCAGTAGCAGGGGGGAAAAATAGCCGACCCCACTTTAGACATGTTATCAAACAGGGGCAGTTTCGTCACTTATGTTATTTCCGTCATCAAGGAGATCTTACGATATGTTGTTTGATGTGCGACGGGGATAATCCGATGAGTAATTGTCGGATTTGGAGTCAAAAACGATGTCCTAACATCATCAGGCGCTATACATACCAAAAAAAATATATCAATATCATCATTTTCAGGAGGACGTGAACTTCTGGTCAGCGTGGTGGATAGGCGGCAGGAACCATTAAAGGTTTTGTCTGAAAAGTGTTCCTTGTTGCAGTTTCCTCATATTCAAAGTCCGGCTTGTTGCAGGAGCAACTGAGTTAAGTGCTCTATGCACACAGTGAGCTGTGCGTTTCATCTGTTTTAATCGTGTTTAAATATTTCCATTGTTTACGATGAATGCTGATATCGTATGACAGGGAACAGACGGTTGTGTTCACTTTCTGTGTGGTTTCGCTTTATGTTTTTGGTGTATGCTGAGACTGCTATGATTGAGGACTACAGCTACCTTTCTTTGTTTGGGAGATGAGATATTAATTCGGACTATTCCACTGTCACATGCGGTTGAGCAATTATGGATTTTAATTCGTTTGCAGTGATACCGGGGCCTTCCATAACCATAACCATCAAGGAACGAACGTGAAGCAGGGTGCTTACAAAATTATTCATGACATTTTATACCTCAACGATAATTATGAGCTCATTGAAGTTTAATATTTGAAAGGAATACTGCTGGTAGCGATTTGACATTAATAATAATAAGAACAATACTAATAATGATGGAATAACAATAGAACCTACTAATAGTAATGCAGGCATCGTGTCTTGCGTAAATTGTTTCTCTATTAAATAAATATAATTAAACGATTATATTATTAAAATATGCGTATGATACGACATAAAAACACCACAATAAACATAATTAAACAAAACTATTATTGAAATATGAGCATGTATATGTGTGTGATATGACATAAAAACACCACAATAAATATAATACTGTAAAACATTTTATGCATTTAGAAATAGGGCAATCAAATTCACTTACTAAATTAACTGCCACAAAGTGACCGATTTCTTAACTGTTAACGCTTAAAAGTGGTTTAAAACTCAAGAACTTAAACTGCAATAGGAGGCAATCAATGAGCTATTTATTAATTTGTTTAAACGTAATTACCTACATGAAACTTCTTGTAGTTATGCCTCAATCGTGTAGAGGTTTCGCTGTTAATGTTTAAAAGACATGGTAAGCGACTAGAACACGAGCAGTATAAAAATAGCGCCTAATGCGATGTCTTGCTTGACAGGGGGACCAATTAAAAGTGACAGAAATATCCTGTTACTTGACGAAGAGAAACGTGTGTGGGGGGCGTGCAACATTTAGGCGGAAGGAATTATGGCACCAATGCGTAAATGAATTTTTAGGATAATTTTTTTGTTTATTTTATACACAGCTTGTGTACACATGTCCCACATACTTGTTTGTACACGTTTCATTTCATTTAAATTGTCCATTTTCCAATTTCGGTTAAATTCTCCATGTTTTCAATTTCATTTAACGTTTCAATGTTCCCAATTCTATTTCATTCCTCCAAGTTCACAATTCTATTTCATTCCTCCAAGTTCACAATTCTATTTCATTCATCCATGTTCCCAATTCTATTTCATTCCTCCAAGTTCACAATTCTATTTCATTCCTCCAAGTTCTCAATTCTATTTCATTCCTCCAAGTTCCCAATTCTATTTCATTCCTCCAAGTTCTCAATTCTATTTCATTCCTCCAAGTTCACAATTCTATTTCATTATTCCAAGTTCCCAATTCTATTTCATTCCTTCATGTTCCCAATTTTTTTTATTCATCCATGTTCCCATGACTATTTCACCCTCCATCTTTCCTATTCCAATTGAATTCTCCGTGTTTTCATTTAAATATTTTCTGCATCTAAATTTCAAGTTCCCCATCTTATGAATTCTTTTAAACTTCTCATTATTTCCAAACTCACTTAAGTTCGTCATAGAGTTTTGGCTGGACTTTGATTTTTTTTTACAATTTTTTTTAAGAGAAAGAGAGATTAGCTAAGAAGATTTAAAAAAACAAATATTTTCCCCACCATTTTTGTGAGCACAGCAATGGATTAATATCTGTGAGACTAAATTGAGTTTGGAAATTATCGAGCGTACTGATTTCCTATTATTTTGTGTAATGCATATTACGATGCACTGTAGATATAAGATTGTGGAAGGACATGATCTCCTGCGCCAACCGGTATGGCACATGATGATGATGATGATGAAATTACACGCAATAATGAAAGCGTTAACATACGTACACTTCTGACATGCACACACACCACTCATAGCAACTACATTATACACGTAATAATAAAAGTGATGACTACATTATACACGTACTAATAAAAGTGAGGACTACATTATACACGTACTAATAAAAGTGATGACTACATTATACACGTAATAATAAAAGTGAGGACTACATTATACATGTACTAATAAAAGTGAGGACTACATTATACACGTACTAATAAAAGTGATGACTACATTATACACGAAATAATAAAAGTGAGGACTACATTATACATGTACTAATAAAAGTGAGGACTACATTATACACGTACTAATAAAAGTGAGGACTACATTATACACGTACTAATAAAAGTGAGGACTACATTATACATTTTGACATAGAAAACAAATACCACTCGTCATCGTCACAGTAATCGTCATAATCACTATCATTATTATCAACGTCAACGTCGTCATCATAATCATTATTGTAATAAAGTGCCGTACCTACTCGTGTAGGTAATCGTACCACATTTCAAACATAGAAGCCAAGCATCAGCTCAACGTCACGAATACACTCAACTTAGAGAAACTGTTAACAGAGTTACATTAAAGACAAAGAAGACATGACCATACATCACATACAGCAAACATAATTGACATAATTTTCACCCTGCCATTCTAGTCGTTGAAATTAATCATTCTTCTTGTACTTTTTGCCACCAAATTAAGAAAAACACAACTTCTAGATCACACTTACAATATTTTCTATATATAAACAACAAGAGTATGCAAACGTGTTTGCCTATAAAAAAAAAGCTCTTTAGATCTATCAAAAAGCTCTTTAGATCTATCAAAAAGCTCTTTAGATCTATCAAAAAGCTCTTTAGATCTACCAAAAAGCTCTTTAGATCTATCAAAAAGCGAAGTTGAGCATTGGGGATCGATGGTTGTATAGAAAAGGGGGGTGGGGAATGAATATGTTGCGTAGAAACAATGGAAATTAAGATTACTATCTTCAAAGAAGCACACTAAATAGGATACGCTAATACGCCCTGTAGATATATAAACGTGAGCTGATACGCCATATCAGACACGTTGATGGAAAGACACTAATTGATGGAAAGACACTAATTGATGGAAAGACACTAATTGATGGAAAGACACTAATTGGTGGAAAGACACTAATTGGTGGAAATGACATAACGAACAATTGATTTGTCTACAATCTACATATATGCAGATAAACAGGCAATCAGGCAAAATAGACATGCACACATTTTTGCTTGTATGTAAGGATGTACGAGCGGAAAAGCAAACTGACAGGCAACATAGAATCTTTTACTGCAGCCAGAAATGACCAATATCAGCTCAATCTCATGGCACAGGATCCCTCCAAATGCATTAGCGCCATTGGCTAATTCTGCTGACAAGGTCGACCTCCATGCATGCCCTTATGAACTACATAGGCGACATTTCCAAACAACAGTACATATACAAACAACCAGTTGGACAGACGGAACGACAGACAGTTAGATAGACAGACACGTATTCGTAGGTATGTACACACATATGATTATATGCATAGCCTTGTTTCAATCATGATAAGGTGAGATCACACGCCTGCGACCTGTAAAATGTACAGGTAAAGTACCCCCGTCACGCCAAGTGGCGTATAGGGAATATGGTGTTAGTGACCATACATTTTAAAGAGCTACGGCACTTGATTTTTGGGGTAATGTGGTCGATATTACGCCAGTGCCGCTTTACTTTCCCTTTAAAAAAAATTCGGTACCCATTAATGGCTGGGTGAGCCGGAAGCCGTCGGTTGGGATCGAACCCTATCTCTCTCTCTTGTCCTTTATAGTCCAGTTTACTAACCACTATCGCGGCTTTGCCTGCGACCTGCCTTCGCAATAAAAGGGTCGGCGGTCCATCCACTAAAACCTTCCCGACCTCCAAGTTTGTCTCCCTGGAAACAACCTGCATGGAAACAACCTGCATAGAAACAACCTGCATAGAAGCAACCTGCATGGAAACAACCTGCATAGAAACAACCTGCATAGAAACAACCTGCATAGAAACAACCTGCATGGAAACAACCTGCATGGAAACAACCTGCATAGAAACAACCTGCATGGGAACAAACTTACTAACAGATGCAATGATCTTCGTAGGGGCAACATTTACTGACATAGAAAACATATCGCTGCTGAATCTTTAGGCAGGACAGGTTCGAACTTTCCAGTCTAAGCCAGAAATTAAAGAAAGTCATTATAAGAGAGTCAGTAATAACAAACCATCCAAGTCTCCAGAGCTTGCGCTCGTAAATATTGACATTAAGTCAAGTCTAGTCAAGGCTCTTGTAAACTTCCATGTGAATGCCATGCTACAAATGAAGTTAACAAGTAATGAAAGAGGAGTTTCATTATGAAAAGGTACACCTATGACAAGAAAAACAAGACACATTAATTTCAAACTTATTTCCTTTTCCCATCTGGTCTTTGACTTCCGTGTCGTGGCATATTTATTTTTAGATGTAATTAGCAACTGTCTTCACAAACGAAGTACTTTTCCCGAGCCACCAACAGGTACATGAAACACTCATTTGTTATGGAGATACTGGTAGTAATTGCGACGGGAAATGCTCATCAAGAAACCTGGTTGCAAGGCAATAAAAACATTGCTTCTTTCAGGATGTTAAGAACACGCTGATTCCTAAAATAGTAATTTATTTGTCGTTGTTGTTGAGATATATGTGGAGCTCTTTTGTAAAATAACCAGAAGCAAGTAATGCCTTATACCATATGTACAATTGTGTGCACGTACATTATTTTAAATGTACTTTGTCGAATGCTTTTGACCGCTTAACATACAAGATTGCTAGTGGTTCTCTCGTACAATGGCAAGTAACAGCGCAATCCATAATACACCGCCCGTGACTTTCCTTCCACGAACTCTCTTATTCTCCACATGTCTGCCTTCACTTCTCTTCGTCAATTTGTTTTTAATATAATAATCATAATAATGAATAAATCATCATTATCATCATCATCATCATCATCTTTCCTCTTCTTCCCTTTTTCATTTGCCTTTCAGCGTCAAGAGAATATATAATTTGCTATCTTTTGATCTTCTTTTGGCCTCTATTGCTGTAGTGTTATGTTTCTAGTGTTTCTAATATTCTATCAATCCATCTTTTTCGTGTTCGGCCAGCATGCCTGGTGTTCTCGCAATGTTTGTTGAAGGCTCGTTGTATAGTATTTTAATTTTCTGACTTATGACGCGGCCAAATAATTTTTAACTGTTGCTACTATTGCAATTAGCATGTCGTAAGAGGCGACTAAGGAGGTGGATCGATGGCTTGACAAGCTGTCATTGTAAAAAGTATTGTTATGGAAACAGAACCATAGATTTTAAAAGCAGTTATCTCTGCAATATGTGCCATTTTGGCACGCAAGCTTTCTGTTTTTGAGATTGTGGTTCTGCCCTATGTGCCGTCTTCGGCTCGAAAGGACAATAGATAGATAGATAGACTATTGTAATTAAAGAAAAGAAAAACGAAAAAGTAGAAATTTAGACTGTTTCATCAACTACAATAACACAAACATAACTGGTTATAGTACCCATGCGTTATAATAGCACTTGGGAAATTAAAAAACAAACAAAAGTAATGAGCAGCCCCAACGTATCTGAAGTCTATTAGTTCCCTCTTCCCTCCCCCGCCACTTTCAACTTCATTCCACGCTCCTCTCTTTCAAACCTTGATAGGGTATCACATGTTGAGCCAATTATGTCAGTTTTTATTTCATGTAATTCAAACTTGACCCACCTCTCTCCTCTCGTCTTTGTTTTCTTGTAAATTAATCTGCACAAATACAAATAGATATGCCTATTTGGGGGAAAAAAAAAGAGAAAAACGCCTAGCTTGAGCAATAAGAAAGAAAAAAAAAATAACATACCTTAAAAGTTGACTCAAGTGGTCTATACACTGAAATTGTTGTTTTGAAGATAGATTTTTAACATTTTTAATGAAATGAGGTCTATTTTTAGCCGTACATTTGCTATTATGCTTACTGAGCACCGTTTTGGAGACTTGTATGTAGTGCTCTCTATAAACTATAGTATTTTAATCACACCTAAACATACTAATTTATTACACCATGAGCATCTGCTTTTTAATGTTCTAAAATATATGCGACTTGACGTGTTCTGTATTATTGTGGGTAACTTACAGCCTAACAGAAATATGTTGTTAATGTTCATGAATGACCAAAAGCAAATTGTTATGGTTGATGTGTCGGTATTACGTCATATCGCCCTTGTGTGTGTTTTTTTTTATTTTAAATACAAATGTTTCTGGTACAAATTTTAAAAACAAGGAGTGTTCATCCGTAAAATTAGTTGCTTTAATCTAGAATTGTGATGTTTTGTTGTTGCCATATTTGTTTTAGGCTTTCGACAAACTTAGATTTCGCAGAGTGCCAATAGAATCGCTAAAGACAGAGATAAATGGAGAAGGTCGATGAAGTCTGTACAGAGTGCTCCAACAGCGTCTAGTATTACGAGATGAGGAAGAAGGTTTTGTGTCGTCCTATTGGTCCGAATTTCTAGTACAGGGCTTCTCATTGTCTTTATTGAGTTCTGGTCTCAGTTTTACAAGTATTGCAACAAGCGGAGAAATGTAGAAGGCTCCTTAGATGACAGACGGGTCACTAAAGTATTGCAACAAGCGGAAAAATGTAGAAGGCCCCTTAGATGACAGACGGGTCACTAAAGTATTGCAACAAGCGGAGAAATGTTGAAGGCCCCTTAGATGACAGACGGGTCACTAAAGTATTGCAACAAGCGGAGAAATGTTGAAGGCCCCTTAGATGACAGACGGGTCACTAAAGTATTGCAACAAGCGGAGAAATGTTGAAGGCCCCTTAGATGACAGACGGGTCACTAAAGTATTGCAACAAGCGGAGAAATGTTGAAGGCTCCTTAGATGACAGACGGGTCACTAAAGTATTGCAACAAGCGGAGAAATGTAGAAGGCCCCTTAGATGACAGACGGGTCACTAAAGTATTGCAACAAGCGGAGAAATGTTGAAGGCTCCTTAGATGACAGACGGGTCACTAAAGTATTGCAACAAGCGGAGAAATGTTGAAGGCTCCTTAGATGACAGACGGGTCACTAAAGTATTGCAACAAGCGGAGAAATGTAGAAGGCTCCACTCCATGCACCAAAGAATATCTGGTTCCGGAATTGTACGACTGAAGAGGAGCAACTTCGCTGCAATTGCCAATGAACTAACTACTGGAGACCCAGTACTTTCCCAAACAAAATCGAAACCCTTGGGCCCATCTGATATGTCTCATGGAAAACATAAAATACCAGAAATTCAGGAAAATATAACAGGAATCATGGAAAAAGGCACCCAATCAGATACAGAAAGAAAACATCAGAAAAACACATACACGATACCAACCCACAGGACTCTTGGTCCCACATATACACAGATGACTCTGCTAAAAATGCCACCAGAAATGGAGGGGGAGGTGTGTTCTTGACGCTGAATAATCAGGACGAGATCACCAAGTCAATAGCTACTGGAAAATTCTCAAACAACTTTAAAGCAGAAACTGAGGCCATCAGAGATGCTGCAACAGTGGCTACTCAACACAAAAATAACATGCTCAATAAATTGGTGATTCTGACTGATGCACTGTCAGTACTATCAGCTCTAAAATGCCCCAAGAACAATGAACTAGATGACTTGAGAACTACCCTAGTCTAACTATACAATAACTTCCAGAGAGTAGTCATTCAGTGGATACCTTCACACTGTAACATACACTGGAACGGAAGCGCAGATAAATTAGTTAAGGAGGGAGGGAGATTACCACAAGAGAACCACCCGCTCAGTTATGATGAAGCCAAATCCATCCTCAAGGGTCAGTTCCATGAAAAATGGAAACAAGAACACCCAAAGCATAACGAGAGTGACGGATACCACCAACTATCAAAGAGGGATCAAGTCATCATACTGCGCCTACGCACTGGCCACAATAGAATGAGAAATCACATGTTCACCAAATTCAAAATAGGTACAACCAGCTTATGCCACTGTAAACTGGACAATATGACTACAAAACATGTTCTACAGGATTGCCCCCAGTACGCAGACCTAAGAAGAGCTGGTCCACGCCCACCTCCCTGGAGGAGAAACTATATGGGGCAATCGATTCGCTTAAACAGACAGCTGACTTCATGAGAGAGTCTGGAATCCTACTCTGATTGAGTCTTGATCGCAGAGAGAGAGAGAGAGAGAGAGAGAGAGAGAGAGGTTTCAGTTTTACATAAACTGATCCTCCTCTTTTGTGGTCATTATACTTGGTCAATCACACACACTACAACGATTTTAGAACCCATTATTGTACACAAAGAAAATATAATACAACTTTCCGACATAATCATATTGTCGCCAGCATAATACAACTTTGTTGTAGACCTTGTAGTGACGTTAATTTATCTTCCAGCCGTCACATAAAGTTGACAGACCAGGCAGGAAGATTTACAACCAGCGGTTAAAATATACAGGGGAGACGATTGTCTCCTACCTGCAGCTTGAGTTGTTAGTGCAGCAGCTGAATGTACAACATGGTGAGAGGATGACACAATGTCAGGGCTGGAGAGTGAATGGGCGTGCTGAAACTATCAAACCCTGCATGTATCTTCTTCTTCTACCTTTAAACTCCCTGTGGAGCATAGGTCTTCAACAAACACTTTCAGCCTCTGTGGAGCACAGGTCTTCAGCAAACACTTTCAGCTCCCTGTGGAGCATAGATCTTCAACAAACACTTTCTAAGCCTCTGTTTCTTGCCATTCTTTTAAGATCATTCCATGTCTTCCCCAGAATCTTAATTTCTGCTTCCATCTGTCTTCTCCATTTTTATCCCATATTTTTGTCTTCCTCTTTGTATTTTTCCTTGGGCATTCCAAAAAAGGACCTGTTGTGCAATACTCTCAGTTGGCTTTCGCAATGTTTGTCCTATCCAGCGCCTGCAAACAATTGATTGAAATAAAATAATTAAGAACATTTCAACTGAAATTAGAATGAAACGGATTGAATACCATCCTTACATTTTTTACAGTAAAAGGTTACTCTTGTGATAGTAATGGCTCAAATAACATCACCGCAGTTTCAGTATTGAAACTTATGTCTAGTCTTGACGGCGTCCATTTTATTGACAACTTCTTTGAAACATTTATTTCCCTTTTTGAGACGATAAAATTCTATTCACAGTTCAAGGTTACCGATATTCACAAAGGCTCCTTGTTTAACGATAACAAAATGGTGAAATGTGTCAGTAATATTTTGAATGCAAAATAAGTAAGGGGTTGTCTCATAGTCTTCTTCGCTTCCTCTTTGATCTATTCGAGTTTTAGAAGTTGTCGCAATTTGGGAACCTCATAAGTTGTTGTTTGGAAACACTCGCGATAGGAAAACTATCTACACAAATGATGGTAATGATATATATAACCTTGGCGTGTACCCTGGTACCCTATTCACCCAGAAAAAAACCTTTGTAACCCGCTTGAAGGTTGCTGCCCACAGTTTTGGAACCGTTACTTTAATGACATTTCTGT
Organism: Megaustenia siamemsis; assembly: GCA_032433765.1. Classification (NCBI taxonomy): domain Eukaryota; kingdom Metazoa; phylum Mollusca; class Gastropoda; order Stylommatophora; family Ariophantidae; genus Megaustenia; species Megaustenia siamemsis. The sequence goes on from JAVIAB010000051.1 coordinate 59,549,097, forward strand.
TTTATCTTTTATTCTGTTTTCTCTTTTATTGTGTTTTTTCTGTTATTCTGTTTTGTCTTTTATTGTATTTTTTCTTTATTGTGTTTCCTTTTATTCTGTTTTTTTATATTTTATTGTGTTTGCTCTTTTATTAATTTTCTCTTTTATTGTCTTTTCATTTTGTTGTGCTCTTTATTAAGTTTTTTTGTAGCAAAAACAATATAGATTGGCTAATCAGTATTTTTATTTGTTGCAGAACATATCGTCAACAAGTTAGTCAACAGCTAAACGATGTTAAAAGGTTGCCAGACCAGTAAATGTCATTGTCGCTGTTACGCTGTGTTCATGTTTATCATCCAACGAATTGCAAACTTGTTGGTGTTTATTGATGTTTTTTCGAGACCGGATTCTTGTTTATTATTCCAAACATAAAATGACCATACTACTCCATTATTGATTTATAACAAATCCCTTACACGGGCCATTTTGTACACAAGGCCCGCCAACGGGGATTGCGTTTTGCTGTTTGTCCTGTGCTGGACTATCAAGCCAAGCGAAGTCATTTTCTTGACGTTTTTTTTCCAGTCATTCTTTGTTGTGTTGCTCTTGGGTGTTCTTTATTTTTGTTTTATCCTCTCATGTCTAGCCAAGATCAATCTTTAGCAATGATATTTTAAGGCTTCCCTGAACATAACAATGACATTACATAAGCAGTGTCATTTTCATTCATTTCAACATTTGTGCACAAATATCTCCAGTGCGTGTTTTGATGTGAACATCTCCGTTCAAGTTTTTGCAAATGCACCGCTATTCGTAGACAATTCGTTGCAAACATCTGTTTGAGCTATGATTGGTACTATTACCAAGTACAAGTATACCATTTGTTGTTGTTGTAAAAGATGCACGAGTTCTGAGCTGTACGAGTAGAGAAACGTAGAAACACCAGGGTTACACTATTTTAAAACACATTTCATTGTCCATTATCTGTTTTTATGTTTCGTATTATAGTTTGATTAAATGTTGATATAAATGAGAGGTCTTTTATAATAAATCAGCGATACTACTTTGGAGTGTTCATTTTTTCAAGTTACAAACATTTAAGCTAACCACTGCATCGAAAATGATGATTGGATAGCAAGTTAAAACCATCAGGATATACCCCCAAGAGAGGCCAACAAAAGAGTAAAAGACTGCGGACTATATCTCCCATCAACGTTGAAAAGCAAATTAAGAAGGAGAAAAGAAGACTTAAATAGATGTGAGTTGTATGTAGTTAGATTTCTGTGTATATCCATATATATTTTTATGTTATTGTTTGTTGGTCCTGCTGAAGGATTTTTGGGCACAACGTCGTTCTACTTTTGTTTTATTTCTTTCCTACTCAAGGCTGTTACTATACCACTGTTTCTTAAATTTTCATTAAGGCAAAGGTATCTCCACACCCTGCTAGGTGTTACAGGGTGTTAGTGAACACATTTTACTATGACCTGTTGCGCATTATTGGGTGATGTGATCGGTGTCACGTCAGGTGAACTTAACTTCCCCATAAAAACCCCACAGTTAGAGACTGGGTCAACTCTGGATCCTTATCTATCCAGTTCGAAAAATAATCAGCCACTATAGGGAATCCTGCAATTACAGGAGACAGCAGAACTCTCTATACAGTACAAAAGATGCTGACAAACACCTATACATCCAGTGGAACACCAATTCTAGACAAATCTGGATTAATGCTAACAACAAGCGCAGACATAAAAGCCCGTTGGGCAGAACACTTCAAAGAAATTCTTAACTGTCCACTACCTCACAGTTTAATAGATTTTGAAGCTGAAACACCAGCAGCAGAATTAGATGTAAATTTAGATGACTTCACCTTGAGTGAAATAGAAACCACCTAAAGCTAATGACCAATAACAAGGCTGCTGGAGAGGATAAGTTAACAGCTGAGATCCTCAAGGCAATTGATAGCCATAATTTAATACATCTCCAAAAAATGTTCAACATCATTTGGAAAACAGAGAAGACGCCTCATAAATGGAAAAAAGGAATCATTGTTAAGATCCCAAAAAAGGGCAATCTTAGAGATTGTAACAACTGGAGAGGCGTGACACTTTTGTCAGTTGCCTCAAAGTTATTCTGTAAAATCATCCTAAATAGAATAAAGGATTCAATAGATACAGTAATGCGTGAAGAACAGGCTGGGTTTAGAAAAGGGAGAAGCTGTCTTGACCACATTTTCACTCTACGACTTATATTGGAGGAACATATTGAAAAGCAAAAACCTTTTGTACTTAACTTCATCGACTTCAAAAAAGCATTTGATAGTATTCATAGAGATTCTTTGTGGAAAATTCTGAAGCAATATGGTTTACCATCAAAAATCATAAATATTATCAAAGACATGTATGATGGTTACACATGTGCAGTTCGAACAGAGGAAGGACTGAGCGAATGTTTCCCAATAGAAACTGGGGTTAAACAAGGATGTATTTTATCGCCCTTGTTATTTGGAATTGTTATGGACTTCATAATGAAGAAATGCTGCACTGGTAATAAAGGCATCGAATGGATACAAGGAGACCATTTGGAGGACCTCGACTTTGCTGATGACATAGTTCTCATCAGCAGTCAGATAAAAACGATGCAGGAAAACACAAATGAACTATCATTAATAGCCAGCAAAATTGGGCTTGAGGTCAATCATGAAAAGACTAAAGTCATGAAAAGTTTAATTCCAACAAGTGACAAAATATACATGGAAAACAAACCAGTAGAAGAGATCGAGCACTTTATCTATCTTGGAAGTCACATTGATCGAGAAGGGGATACGAGCAAAGAAATTAGAATCAGACTGGCTAAAGCAGCAATGTCTTTCAGAAGCCTTGAAAAGTTGTGGAAATCAAAACTCATTAGCACAAACACAAAACTTAGGCTATTCAAATCAAATGTACTATCAACCCTTACGTATGCGTGTGAAAGCTGGAAAACAACAAGAGATATAGAAACAAAGTTGAACGCATTCGAAAATAAATGTCTAAGGAAAATACTTGGTATAGAATGGAACGAATTCAAAACAAACGAGGAAATTAGAGAAATCGCCAATCAACCACTAATATCTTCAGTAATAAAGAAAAGACGATGGTCATACGTTGGACATGTGATGAGAAGAGATAATAATCGAATAGCAAAGCAAGCCCTCATATGGGAAACAACAGGTAAAAGAAAAAGAGGAAGACCCAGGGAGACACTGAGAAGAACATTGATGAGAGAGGCAAGAGCAGCAGGAATCGGCTCCCTCAATGAGATAGAACTGCTTGCACAGAACAGAGACAGATGGCGAGATTTAATAAAATATCTTTAAAAGAAAACTGCTAGAACAAAAATTCATATAGGAGAAGGTGTATCTTGGTCTACGCCCTATGGGCCGGTTACGGCTCGAAAGGTCAATAGATAGATAGATAGGGAATCGAACCCGAACCGTTCTGATCAGGAAACTAACGGACCATCCACGCAGCCACTGAGGTTCCGAATTTGAGTTGTGCTTAATTCTTTGTTTTATATTCTCTGCTATCTACCGTTATTGTTATGAGCACAGAAATAAAGAAAACCTCATTCTAAACCTTGTTTGTTTGCTTGTTGTGCATCTTTCATGATCTAATTTCCCATAATTCTAAGCGGAAGTAGTACATTGTGAAGCGTGCTAACGTCATGGTCGATGGTTCGATTCCTTAGAATTGTACTGCCGCGATAGCTCAGTAGTTAGTAACTGGACTACAAAGGACAAGAGGTCGGTTTCGATCCTGTTCGACGGCTTTCGGGCTCACCCTGCCTTAAATGGGCCCTGGATTTTTTTTTCTGGAAAAGTAAATACGGGCTTAATATCAACCATATTACCTCAAAAATCATGTGCCGAAAGTCTGTAAAAATGATGGTCACTAATACCATATTCCCTATACGCCACTTGGCGTGACGGGGCTCTTTACTCTTTACTTTACTTACTTTAGAATTGAACCAGCTGCAATTGAAAATACAACTTATTTGTAAAGTCACAATTTTAATAAAGATAACATAATCTAGAAAAAGCAACAGTCTACAAATCGAAATATTACATCTTTATACAGCGAGTCTTGAGAACACCGTAGCACAGTTTAATGATAACGTGTTTTTTTTTTTTTGGGGGGGGGGAGGGGGAAGGGTTCCGACTCTAAACTAAGTTAAAGTCTTTTAAAAGGGATGCTTCTTTGATCTTAACCAACCTCTGAAAATGTGTACTGGAAAGGGGGAGGGGGAGAGAAACTGGTTTAGAATAAGACATCGACCTCTGGACAAGAAGTTTCTGGGTTCGAATCTGGCCACAGATGGTGAGAAAATGTTCTCTTAAAATGAAAAGTGATTTCTCCCATGACTTTTCCCTCCACCTTGTGTCTTGGTAGTTAGATCCGATGTCTAGCTCTCTCGGATAGCGGCGAACAACAGGAGGTCCAGTGTGCTTTCTGAACACTTTCAAGAATTTTGGCAGTTAAAAGTTTACAAGAGTAGTAAAGTAAAGTACCCCCGTCACGCCAAGTGCCGTATAGGGAATATTGTGTTAGTGACCATAAATTTTACAGACCTTCGGCACATGATTTTTGGAGTAATGTGGTCGGTATTACGCCCGTGCCGCTTTACTTTTCCAGAAAAAAAATCCGGTACCCATTAAAGGCTGGGTGAGCCGGAAGCCGTCGATTGGGATCGAACTCTACCTCTTGTCCTTTGTAGTCCAGTTCACTAACCACTGAGCTCTCGCGACTCCCTAAAAGTTTACAAGCGTAGGTCAAACATCGCCGCTGTCCGGACATAAATTGTTAAGCAAATCTACCTCTACCGAAGACAAATGTGTTGGGTCGAAAGTCGTAAATGTTGCAACTTGCAGTAAACTAGCGGCACACTGCATTCACGGTCAGGATAACTGCAAAGAAAAGAAGTGTAGGAGAAATAATTTCTGAGAAAGCAGCCAAGTTTATGTTGTGCTGACCATCCCAGCAATAAATTTGCTACAATTAAATATTGGCACTGGCAGCAACACTACATTTCCCAGAATTTGGAGACTGACCCAGCTCAGGAAACAGGGAAGGGCCCATTCTTTATTTTTCCTCTCTTTAGTATCTAGCATATTATCGCCATGTAGTTAGATTTGTTAATATATCGTTATATATAATTTTTGTGTTTGTTGTTCGTCCAGATGAAGACCTAATTGGCCGAAACGTCGAATTTTGTTTCGTCCATTACCACGTAAAGCTGTCACCATACCACTTTTTTCTTCCTTTTTTTAAGTATTGCTATTTCACAGAATTCCTGTTCCTATTTGTTATATTTATTTACTTGGCTTACTTTACTCTCACCTCCTTCCGTTGCCTTTCAGCGTAGAGAGAATGGAGCGTTTTAAGTCAAATATCGTCAACTGTGTTTCCTGCATGGTACACATCTTTATATTTGCTATTTCATGAATCCATCGTCTAACAAGGTCAACATTTTTCTGCTATTTATGAATGTTAAAGATTTATGAGGATGTTGTCTGGTGGTGGTCGTATTACATGTCCAAGTTATTTCATTTATTGTTTTCAAATATCATCCAGCACTGGTGTAACCTCAACTAATTTTGCTTTATCATCCTTTATTTATAAAGTATATTTATGTTTATGTCTATTGTTACATTCAGTATTCTGCTTATACAATCTTCATCCCAACGGTGTGCTGCCAATGTCAGTCCTGGACCATAGGTGAAATAATAAGATAAATAACCTCTACTGAGATTAAATGTGTTAGACGAATGACAGGAAACAATTTGAGAGATAAGATCAGAAATGAAGAACTGAGAAAACCAGCTAGGAATAACCCCCGCTATAGAATATATAAAGAAACAAAAAATCGTGTGGGCACATGACAAGGCAGATTTGCACACTTGCACATAAAAAAAAAAAATCGATAACGATTTGTGCTTTCTTTTATTTTCTTGCTGCAAACATGGCATCTGTCTTCATACTTGACTGCGAGGTTTAACAAAAATCAAGATAACTTCATATCTCTACGACAGGTAATCGTTTAAAGTACCTTTAGGTCTATTATTATTTGTTGTTGTTGCGTTCGCCAGCTTTCAACTCTGACGAAGTCCCTAGAGACTAGGAACTGAATTTTGCGTGTTAATCCATTTTTCCCTGGCAGCCCTGTGCACAGGGTTCCCTCGCCACACAGGCAGATAACTCCGACTTCGTAGGTACTCATGTCTTTTCCGTCGATGAGTAACTGACGTTTCATGCCGGGCCTCGCTGCTGAGGCCAGGGGTGGTTGCCGCAGAGATAAATCATAAATAAAAATCCCAACCGGTGTAGCCGAGATTTGAACCAACAACCTCTCTGTCCCGAGGTCGGCGTCCAATCAGTCTCCCATGGACTTGGAATATGGGGAAACTGCAACAAGGAACACTTTTCATGCATAGCCTTCAATTGTTCCTGCCGCCTATCCACCACACACCGGAAGTTCACGTCCTCCTGGAAACGATGATCATCTATTATGAAAGTAGTTATTGGATGAATTGCATTTTTTTTTAGCTGTAATTAAGCACTTCGTAGGTAGCATTGGATTAACATACTCGTATAGGGAACAGTAGTAAGGAAGGGGGTTTAGTGCAAGGATTTTAACATTGCGTGCAGTATCATGCAACATTGGCATGTATCGTGCAGCTCAATCTCGTCGTGCAGCATGTATCGTGCAATCTCAGGTGACCTCGCTCGGCGCGGGTGGTCTTATCTCAAGTGGTCAAGTGGTCGGCCTCGTCTTATCTCAGGTGCGACCAGTGGTTCTAAAACTTGTAGGTGTGTTTGGAGACCAGTGGTTCTAAAACTTGTTGGCTATGGAGACCTCTAAAACTTGTATGTCAGTCTAAAACTTGCGGGTGGTCGAGTGTGATGGCAACAGGAGGCAAATATGGAAAACTTGTATGTCAGTCTAAAACTTGCGGGGGGTCGTGTTATCATGTGATGGCTAAAAAAAAAAAAAAAAAAAGGCAAAGGGGTGTTAGTAACGATCATCATCGGAGGGCCACCTCGGTCATCATCATCGGCGCTGGTCGGCGGCGGTCGCTGGTCGTCGCTGGTCGTCGTCGTCGTCGTCGTCGCTGGTCGGCTCGGGCAACATCATCATGTGTAGTGATTAATGGTCGTCGCTGGTCGGCTCGGGCAATATCATCATGATTAAATAGTGACGCTCTCTCTCTCTTATCATCATCATCATCAAGCCACACCCTCAACAACATCATCACCAAGCTACACAAATTGACACATCATCATCATCATCATCATCAAGCCACACCCTCAACAACATCATCACCAAGCTACACAAATTGACACATCCTCATCATCATCATCATCATCACCAAGCCACACAAATTGACACATCATCATCAAGCCACACCTCAACTCTCTCTCTCTCTCTCTCTCTCTCTCTCTCTCTTTCACGCTAAAGCAAAACAAAAAAGTCGCTCTATATTTCACATATATTTATTAATACAACAAATACACAACACATATGAGAAAATATTTATTACTGTCCGATTGGTGATAATTTTAAGCGTCTGGGTTTCCTCCCTCCTGTTTTGGCTGTACTGTCTGTTTGTGTTAAATGTCTATCAAACACAGGGGCGTAGGAAGTTTCATTAGCCTTCACAACACAACCGCCCTCCATTTTGACAAAACCTTGATCAAAGCTGGAATAGGTAATTGGTGACTCAGCTGAAACACCCGGGACATCGATAGTGGCCGCCGGATCTGTCGTCTGATTAAAATGAGCGAGGTTCCCTTGGTTAACAAAAGGAGGGGTCGTGTAGTTGATGAGATTCGGGTTAACAAGAGATGGTGTGTAGTTCTGGTGGTTAACAACAGATGGCGTGTAGTTGAGCTGGTTAAGGAGAGGTGGCGTGTAGCTGATCTGGTGGTTAACAACAGGTGGCGTGTAGTTGAGGTTAGCATAAGCGGTTAAAATGTCTTCTCGCATATCAACTAAAGCGATAAATTCCTCTCTCGATAGTGTTATCCCAGTCCGGGTAGGAAACTTAAAAAAACTCTCACCGCTATATGTCCTTATATTTATCAACGGTCTGTTACGAAAAACACAAACCGAGACTGCCTTAACGCCATCTTTAGACAACGGAACTACAGTCTCATTTCCGCGTGACATAAATATGCGCTGATCACTGGCATCAAACGAAATTGGCGTATTCAAGCTACACGACTCCATAGTCAAAGCAAAAACAAACACAAGCCACCTGGCAACAGACGCTGGTTATCTATGTGTGTACACTGCTCGGCTGGGGGTTTTTATACCTGCGACGTTTATCGTATCGAGGACCGTCTATTTATAGTAGCTAACGCAATATGTTATCAGGCGAGGTAATATGTTATCAGACGAGGTAATATGTTATCAGACGAGGTAATACGTTATCAGTCGTGTTGCGACATGTTCCGTGACTTCGGGAAGGGTCCAAACAGGGTGATAGGTGCGAAATATGAGGTGTGTGTAAAATAATTGTATATAGGCTGTGATTTTTTTTAAAAAATAAGTGTTAATTGAAGAAGTGAAACCTGGCGGGCTGACCTAAAATCACTCCTTGTTATTTTTGTGGGTGGTATAATCACTAAAGTTGGTAGCACTTGTGAGGATGGATCCCCGATGGAATCATCCTTTCACAGCTCTGATAGCCTGAGTTTTGCTCTATAAAGTTTAAAATATCCACATGTCTGGGAGGCAAACCGTAGGCAAATGAAATACTCACATTCGCCGAGCCCGTTGTGACACATCATCATCATGTGCCACCCTCAACATCAACCCTGCATATCCTATCATCATCATCATCAAGAGCCACCCTCAACATCAACCCTTAATATCCTATCATCATCATCATCAAGTGCCACCCTCAACATCAACCCTTCATGTCCTATCATCATCATCAAGAGCCACCCTCAACATCAACCCTTCATGTCCTATCATCAGCATCATACCATCAAAGTATCAAACCGCGAAATTCTCTCTCTTTCTTTCTCTCTCTCTCTCTTTCTCTCTCTCTCTCGCTCTCTCTCTCTCTCTCTCACATTCATGGTAAAGCAAACAAAATATAGTACAGGGATAACCTTTATTTATAAGTATGTAGTTGGGTGTCTGCTTAGTTCTATGTCATAAATGAATCATAAGGGGTGAAACTGTTAGAGATTGCTGGGTAGTCTAAACTGGTAGTGTAAAGAGTTAAATATCTAAAGGCGTAGTCGAGACGTTATCATCAGCTACCTTTCTTTTTATATAGAAATAGGAAAGAGCATTTCTTGTTTGACTGTCGGAAAATATGGAATTATTTAAGACTTTGAAACCTACATTTTTCCCACCCTTAGCCTTTTGCGTAGCGAGAACCTCTAAAAACATATCTTTAGCTAATTTGCTGTGTTGCTTACTTAACCCTTTACAACTGATTTTATCGTAATCCCCACTACAATGGTACGTCTTACTACATAAACTAACAAGAGCCGTCCCTTCGGACTCTAGTTTAAAAAGCCCGGGCGTTCGTTTGGTGTATGCTTTAACACCCTTACAGTTTACACAGTCTGGCTAATATGGTCATCGCAAAACTCGACAGGAAACCAGTCTTTATATACGCTATTAAACTCATTCCGCAGCCCTTACTTAACTATAGCCTCCAACTTAGGGGCACTTAAAGCTAAATATAAACTATCAGTATCTGTTTCACATAACTGAAAGTTGGACCTATCTACAAACTTATCTAAGAACTCGAAATAAAAAATCTAACATACGAAGTTTTGCATATCGATACACGAAGAAACCGATTTGTAGGGGTAAGTCCCATCCTACCGGGTGTGGGAAAACGGTATTTGTACAAAAGTTTATACAGAACCTTCTAAGAGGGGAAGGCAGAAACCTACGAGTCAAGGGCAGAAACCAAGGAGGGAAGGTCAGAAACCTAGGAGGCAAGGGCAGAAACCTAGGAGGCAAGGTCAGAAACCTAGGAGGCAAGGGCAGAAACCATGGTTAACAAAAGGAGGGGTCGTGTAGTTGATGAGATTCGGGTTAACAAGAGATGGTGTGTAGTTCTGGTGGTTAACAACAGGTGGCGTGTAGTTGAGCTGGTTAAGGAGAGGTGGCGTGTAGCTGATCTGGTGGTTAACAACAGGTGGCGTGTAGTTGAGGTTAGCATAAGCGGTTAAAATGTCTTCTCGCATATCAACTAAAGCGATAAATTCCTCTCTCGATAGTGTTATCCCAGTCCGGGTAGGAAACTTAAAAAAACTCTCACCGCTATATGTCCTTATATTTATCAACGGTCTGTTACGAAAAACACAAACCGAGACTGCCTTTACGCCATCTTTAGACAACGGAACTACAGTCTCATTTCCGCGTGACATAAATATGCGCTGATCACTGGCATCAAACGAAATTGGCGTATTCAAGCTACACGACTCCATAGTCAAAGCAAAAACAAACACAAGCCACCTGGCAACAGACGCTGGTTATCTATGTGTGTACACTGCTCGGCTGGGGGTTTTTATACCTGCGACGTTTATCGTATCGAGGACCGTCTATTTATAGTAGCTAACGCAATATGTTATCAGGCGAGGTAATATGTTATCAGACGAGGTAATATGTTATCAGACGAGGTAATACGTTATCAGTCGTGTTGCGACATGTTCCGTGACTTCGGGAAGGGTCCAAACAGGGTGATAGGTGCGAAATATGAGGTGTGTATAAAATAATTGTATATAGGCTGTGGTTTTTTTTTTAAAAATAAGTGTTAATTGAAGAAGTGAAACCTGGCGGGCTGACCTAAAATCACTCCTTGTTATTTTTGTGGGTGGTATAATCACTAAAGTTGGTAGCACTTGTGAGGATGGATCCCCGATGGAATCATCCTTTCACAGCTCTGATAGCCTGAGTTTTGCTCTATAAAGTTTAAAATATCCACATGTCTGGGAGGCAAACCGTAGGCAAATGAAATACTCACATTCGCCGAGCCCGTTGTGACACATCATCATCATGTGCCACCCTCAACATCAACCCTGCATATCCTATCATCATCATCATCAAGAGCCACCCTCAACATCAACCCTTAATATCCTATCATCATCATCATCAAGTGCCACCCTCAACATCAACCCTTCATGTCCTATCATCATCATCAAGAGCCACCCTCAACATCAACCCTTCATGTCCTATCATCAGCATCATACCATCAAAGTATCAAACCGCGAAATTCTCTCCCTTTCTCTCTCTCTCTCTCTCTCTTTCTCTCTCTCTCTCTCTCTCTCTCTCGCTCTCTCTCTCTCTCACATTCATGGTAAAGCAAACAAAATATAGTACAGGGATAACCTTTATTTATAAGTATGTAGTTGGGTGTCTGCTTAGTTCTATGTCATAAATGAATCATAAGGGGTGAAACTGTTAGAGATTGCTGGGTAGTCTAAACTGGTAGTGTAAAGAGTTAAATATCTAAAGGCGTAGTCGAGACGTTATCATCAGCTACCTTTCTTTTTATATAGAAATAGGAAAGAGCATTTCTTGTTTGACTGTCGGAAAATATGGAATTATTTAAGACTTTGAAACCTACATTTTTCCCACCCTTAGCCTTTTGCGTAGCGAGAACCTCTAAAAACATATCTTTAGCTAATTTGCTGTGTTGCTTACTTAACCCTTTACAACTGATTTTATCGTAATCCCCACTACAATGGTACGTCTTACTACATAAACTAACAAGAGCCGTCCCTTCGGACTCTAGTTTAAAAAGCCCGGGCGTTCGTTTGGTGTATGCTTTAACACCCTTACAGTTTACACAGTCTGGCTAATATGGTCATCGCAAAACTCGACAGGAAACCAGTCTTTATATACGCTATTAAACTCATTCCGCAGCCCTTACTTAACTATAGCCTCCAACTTAGGGGCACTTAAAGCTAAATATAAACTATCAGTATCTGTTTCACATAACTGAAAGTTGGACCTATCTACAAACTTATCTAAGAACTCGAAATAAAAAATCTAACATACGAAGTTTTGCATATCGATACACGAAGAAACCGATTTGTAGGGGTAAGTCCCATCCTACCGGGTGTGGGAAAACGGTATTTGTACAAAAGTTTATACAGAACCTTCTAAGAGGGGAAGGCAGAAACCTACGAGTCAAGGGCAGAAACCAAGGAGGGAAGGTCAGAAACCTAGGAGGCAAGGGCAGAAACCTAGGAGGCAAGGTCAGAAACCTAGGAGGCAAGGGCAGAAACCATGGTTAACAAAAGGAGGGGTCGTGTAGTTGATGAGATTCGGGTTAACAAGAGATGGTGTGTAGTTCTGGTGGTTAACAACAGGTGGCGTGTAGTTGAGCTGGTTAAGGAGAGGTGGCGTGTAGCTGATCTGGTGGTTAACAACAGGTGGCGTGTAGTTGAGGTTAGCATAAGCGGTTAAAATGTCTTCTCGCATATCAACTAAAGCGATACATTCCTCTCTCGATAGTGTTATCCCAGTCCGGGTAGGAAACTTAAAAAAAACTCTCACCGCTATATGTCCTTATATTTATCAACGGTCTGTTACGAAAAACACAAACCGAGACTGCCTTAACGCCATCTTTAGACAACGGAACTACAGTCTCATTTCCGCGTGACATAAATATGCGCTGATCACTGGCATCAAACGAAATTGGCGTATTCAAGCTACACGACTCCATAGTCAAAGCAAAAACAAACACAAGCCACCTGGCAACAGACGCTGGTTATCTATGTGTGTACACTGCTCGGCTGGGGGTTTTTATACCTGCGACGTTTATCGTATCGAGGACCGTCTATTTATAGTAGCTAACGCAATATGTTATCAGGCGAGGTAATATGTTATCAGACGAGGTAATATGTTATCAGACGAGGTAATACGTTATCAGTCGTGTTGCGACATGTTCCGTGACTTCGGGAAGGGTCCAAACAGGGTGATAGGTGCGAAATATGAGGTGTGTATAAAATAATTGTATATAGGCTGTGGTTTTTTTTTAAAAATAAGTGTTAATTGAAGAAGTGAAACCTGGCGGGCTGACCTAAAATCACTCCTTGTTATTTTTGTGGGTGGTATAATCACTAAAGTTGGTAGCACTTGTGAGGATGGATCCCCGATGGAATCATCCTTTCACAGCTCTGATAGCCTGAGTTTTGCTCTATAAAGTTTAAAATATCCACATGTCTGGGAGGCAAACCGTAGGCAAATGAAATACTCACATTCGCCGAGCCCGTTGTGACACATCATCATCATGTGCCACCCTCAACATCAACCCTGCATATCCTATCATCATCATCATCAAGAGCCACCCTCAACATCAACCCTTAATATCCTATCATCATCATCATCAAGTGCCACCCTCAACATCAACCCTTCATGTCCTATCATCATCATCAAGAGCCACCCTCAACATCAACCCTTCATGTCCTATCATCAGCATCATACCATCAAAGTATCAAACCGCGAAATTCTCTCCCTTTCTCTCTCTCTCTCTCTCTCTTTCTCTCTCTCTCTCTCTCTCTCTCTCTCGCTCTCTCTCTCTCTCTCACATTCATGGTAAAGCAAACAAAATATAGTACAGGGATAACCTTTATTTATAAGTATGTAGTTGGGTGTCTGCTTAGTTCTATGTCATAAATGAATCATAAGGGGTGAAACTGTTAGAGATTGCTGGGTAGTCTAAACTGGTAGTGTAAAGAGTTAAATATCTAAAGGCGTAGTCGAGACGTTATCATCAGCTACCTTTCTTTTTATATAGAAATAGGAAAGAGCATTTCTTGTTTGACTGTCGGAAAATATGGAATTATTTAAGACTTTGAAACCTACATTTTTCCCACCCTTAGCCTTTTGCGTAGCGAGAACCTCTAAAAACATATCTTTAGCTAATTTGCTGTGTTGCTTACTTAACCCTTTACAACTGATTTTATCGTAATCCCCACTACAATGGTACGTCTTACTACATAAACTAACAAGAGCCGTCCCTTCGGACTCTAGTTTAAAAAGCCCGGGCGTTCGTTTGGTGTATGCTTTAACACCCTTACAGTTTACACAGTCTGGCTAATATGGTCATCGCAAAACTCGACAGGAAACCAGTCTTTATATACGCTATTAAACTCATTCCGCAGCCCTTACTTAACTATAGCCTCCAACTTAGGGGCACTTAAAGCTAAATATAAACTATCAGTATCTGTTTCACATAACTGAAAGTTGGACCTATCTACAAACTTATCTAAGAACTCGAAATAAAAAATCTAACATACGAAGTTTTGCATATCGATACACGAAGAAACCGATTTGTAGGGGTAAGTCCCATCCTACCGGGTGTGGGAAAACGGTATTTGTACAAAAGTTTATACAGAACCTTCTAAGAGGGGAAGGCAGAAACCTACGAGTCAAGGGCAGAAACCAAGGAGGGAAGGTCAGAAACCTAGGAGGCAAGGGCAGAAACCTAGGAGGCAAGGTCAGAAACCTAGGAGGCAAGGGCAGAAACCTAGGAGGCAAGGGCAGAAACCTAGGAGGCAAGGGCAGAAACCTAGGAGGCAAGGGCAGAAACCTAGGAGGCAAGGGCAGAAACCTAGGAGGCAAGGTCAGAACCTTCTAGGAGGCAAGGGCAGAAACCTAGGAGGCACCTCGATGGACAGCTAGACAACCGAAGAAGCGTTTTACAATCTCAATATGACTAACCCCCTTGTGGGTATGCCTTTTCTAATACGGTTATCATTCTGTCGGCATATTATCGTTTGTTTTTAATTATAATCTTAGTAGCATGTTGACAGTGCCACTATTGCGTGCTTTTGGTTAATTTGACGGAACCAGTTGTTATAATGCTTACATTTCAGTATTCGATTTTCAATTTCTCCCACTTATCGTTAATTTTCGCGTTTTCCCCCTCTCTTTCTCTATAAATATATGTGTAAATAAAAAAGACATTATTTGTTTGACTAAAACCATGGTTTTTATATTTTGCTATATGTTTGTACATATGTTATCATCATCTACTAAACGTTTTAAACAGTATAAAAAAAGGTGACAAATTATAATCACCGTCTTCTCATATAGAAAACTATTACTAACGAAGAACATATCTTTAATAAGACATCACCAATGATGACTCACCGCAACAACAACAAAAACTACGAGAACTGACAAAAATGAATATAACTTTAAATTGTAAAACAACAATTCAATAATGTTGGAAAAAGTTGGAGGTTCGGATGCTAAAGAATTTAGTGAACGTTAAAAACTTGGGCACCGTTAGTATATTTACGTTAATGTTGAAACTTGATCAAATTATCATGTCTTATCAGACGGGTCATTGTTAAGTGACATATCTATTCGACATCTACGGTGTCCACTTGTCTTATCCGTGGTCGCTAGTCGCTAGTCGCTATATCTCCTGAGAATGATAATTACCCCTCACCTAGGATCACTATAATGTCTTTAACAAAAGTGTTAACTTCAAGTTATTAGACGGTAAGAGTGCGCGGTGTTTCTTGTTAAGGCGTTTGTTATTAATAATGTATAAATTGACAGGCTGGAGAAAATACAGAATAAAGAGATGCGCATTAATTTGGGGTGTACGAGGGTAATGGTTCGTTAAGTCCGTGGTTCGTGGGGTTGTGGTTTATGGTTCGTTAGTTGATGGTTCGTTAAGTCCGTGGTTCGTGTCGTTAAGTCCGTGGTTCGTGGGGTTGTGGTTCATGGTTCGTTAGTTGATGGTTCGTTAAGTCCGTGGTTCGTGGGGTTGTGGTTCGTGGTTCGTTAGTTGATGGTTCGTGGTTCGTGGTTCGTGGTTCGTTAAGTCCATGGTTCGTGGGGTTGTTGTTCGTGGTTCATGGTTCGTTAAGTCCGTGGTTCGTGGGGTTGTGGTTCGTGGTTCGTTAGTTGATGGTTCGTGGTTCGTGGTTCGTGGTTCGTTAAGTCCGTGGTTCGTGGGGTTGTTGTTCGTGGTTCGTGAGTTGATGGTTCGTTAAGTCCGTGGTTCGTGGGGTTGTGGTTCGTGGTTCGTTAGTTGATGGTTCGTTAAGTCCGTGGTTCGTGGGGTTGTTGTTCGTGGTTCGTTAGTTGATGGTTCGTTAAGTCCATGGTTCGTGGGGTTGTTGTTCGTGGTTCGTGAGTTGATGGTTCGTTAAGTCCGTGGTTCGTGGGGTTGTGGTTCGTGGTTCGTTAGTTGATGGTTCGTGGTTCGTTAAGTTCGTGGTTCGTGGGGTTGTTGTTCGTGGTTCGTTAGTTGATGGTTCGTTAAGTCCGTGGTTCGTGGGGTTGTGGTTCGTGGTTCGTTAGTTGCTGGTTCGTTAAGTCCGTGGTTCGTTAGTTGATGGTTCGTGGTTCGTTAAGTCCGTGGTTCGTTAGTTGATGGTTCGTGGTTCGTTAGTTGATGGTTCGTGGTTCGTTAAGTCCGTGGTTCGTTAGTTGATGGTTCGTGGTTCGTGGTTCGTGGTTCGTTAAGTCCATGGTTCGTGGGGTTGTTGTTCGTGGTTCGTGAGTTGATGGTTCGTTAAGTCCGTGGTTCGTTAGTTGATGGTTCGTTAAGTTCGTGGTTCGTTAGTTGATGGTTCGTGGTTCGTTAAGTCGTGGTTCGTTAGTTGATGGTTCGTGGTTCGTGGTTCGTTAAGTCCATGGTTCGTGGGGTTGTTGTTCGTGGTTCGTGAGTTGATGGTTCGTTAAGTCCGTGGTTCGTGGGGTTGTGGTTCGTGGTTCGTTAGTTGATGGTTCGTGGTTCGTGGTTCGTGGTTCGTTAAGTCCATGGTTCGTGGGGTTGTTGTTCGTGGTTCATGGTTCGTTAAGTCCGTGGTTCGTGGGGTTGTGGTTCGTGGTTGGTTATTTGATGGTTCGTGGTTCGTGGTTCGTGGTTCGTTAAGTCCGTGGTTCGTGGGGTTGTTGTTCGTGGTTCGTGAGTTGATGGTTCGTTAAGTCCGTGGTTCGTGGGGTTGTGGTTCGTGGTTCGTTAGTTGATGGTTCGTTAAGTCCGTGGTTCGTGGGGTTGTTGTTCGTTGTTCGTTAGTTGATGGTTCGTTAAGTCCATGGTTCGTGGGGTTGTTGTTCGTGGTTCGTGAGTTGATGGTTCGTTAAGTCCGTGGTTCGTGGGGTTGTGGTTCGTGGTTCGTTAGTTGATGGTTCGTGGTTCGTGGTTCGTTAAGTTCGTGGTTCGTGGGGTTGTTGTTCGTGGTTCGTTAGTTGATGGTTCGTTAAGTCCGTGGTTCGTGGGGTTGTGGTTCGTGGTTCGTTAGTTGCTGGTTCGTGGTTCGTTAAGTCCGTGGTTCGTTAGTTGATGGTTCGTGGTTCGTTAGTTGATGGTTCGTGGTTCGTTAAGTCCGTGGTTCGTTAGTTGATGGTTCGTGGTTCGTGGTTCGTTAAGTCCATGGTTCGTGGGGTTGTTGTTCGTGGTTCGTGAGTTGATGGTTCGTTAAGTCCGTGGTTCGTTAGTTGATGGTTCGTTAAGTTCGTGGTTCGTTAGTTGATGGTTCGTGGTTCGTTAAGTCCGTGGTTCGTTAGTTGATGGTTCGTGGTTCGTGGTTCGTTAAGTCCATGGTTCGTGGGGTTGTTGTTCGTGGTTCGTGAGTTGATGGTTCGTTAAGTCCGTGGTTCGTGGGGTTGTGGTTCGTGGTTCGTTAGTTGATGGTTCGTGGTTCGTGGTTCGTTAAGTCCATGGTTCGTGGGGTTGTGGTTCGTGGGGTTGTGGTTTATTAAGTTTGTAGTTTGTTAAGAGCGTGGCTCGAGAACTCATATGTATACTGTTTAAAACGTTTAGTAGATGATGATACCATATGTACAAACATATAGCAAAATATAAAAACCATGGTTTTAGTCAAACAAATAATGTCTTTTTTATATACACATATATTTATAGAGAAAGAGAGGGGGAAAACGCGAAAATTAACGATAAGTGGGAGAAATTGAAAATCGAATACTGAAATGTAAGCATTATAACAACTGGTTCCGTCAAATTAACCAAAAGCACGCAATAGTGGCACTGTCAACATGCTACTAAGATTATAATTAAAAACAAACGATAATATGCCGACAGAATGATAACCGTATTAGAAAAGGCATACCCACAAGGGGGTTAGTCATATTGAGATTGTAAAACGCTTCTTCGGTTGTCTAGCTGTCCATCGAGGTGCCTCCTAGGTTTCTGCCCTTGCCTCCTAGAAGGTTCTGCCCTTGCCTCCTAGGTTTCTGCCCTTGCCTCCTAGGTTTCTGCCCTTGCCTCCTAGGTTTCTGCCCTTGCCTCCTAGGTTTCTGCCCTTGCCTCCTAGGTTTCTGACCTTGCCTCCTAGGTTTCTGCCCTTGCCTCCTAGGTTTCTGACCTTCCCTCCTTGGTTTCTGCCCTTGACTCGTAGGTTTCTGCCTTCCCCTCTTAGAAGGTTCTGTATAAACTTTTGTACAAATACCGTTTTCCCACACCCGGTAGGATGGGACTTACCCCTACAAATCGGTTTCTTCGTGTATCGATATGCAAAACTTCGTATGTTAGATTTTTTATTTCGAGTTCTTAGATAAGTTTGTAGATAGGTCCAACTTTCAGTTATGTGAAACAGATACTGATAGTTTATATTTAGCTTTAAGTGCCCCTAAGTTGGAGGCTATAGTTAAGTAAGGGCTGCGGAATGAGTTTAATAGCGTATATAAAGACTGGTTTCCTGTCGAGTTTTGCGATGACCATATTAGCCAGACTGTGTAAACTGTAAGGGTGTTAAAGCATACACCAAACGAACGCCCGGGCTTTTTAAACTAGAGTCCGAAGGGACGGCTCTTGTTAGTTTATGTAGTAAGACGTACCATTGTAGTGGGGATTACGATAAAATCAGTTGTAAAGGGTTAAGTAAGCAACACAGCAAATTAGCTAAAGATATGTTTTTAGAGGTTCTCGCTACGCAAAAGGCTAAGGGTGGGAAAAATGTAGGTTTCAAAGTCTTAAATAATTCCATATTTTCCGACAGTCAAACAAGAAATGCTCTTTCCTATTTCTATATAAAAAGAAAGGTAGCTGATGATAACGTCTCGACTACGCCTTTAGATATTTAACTCTTTACACTACCAGTTTAGACTACCCAGCAATCTCTAACAGTTTCACCCCTTATGATTCATTTATGACATAGAACTAAGCAGACACCCAACTACATACCTATAAATAAAGGTTATCCCTGTACTATATTTTGTTTGCTTTACCATGAATGTGAGAGAGAGAGAGCGAGAGAGAGAGAGAGAGAGAGAAAGAGAGAGAGAGAGAGAGAGAAAGAGAGAGAATTTCGCGGTTTGATACTTTGACGGTATGATGCTGATGATAGGACATGAAGGGTTGATGTTGAGGGTGGCTCTTGATGATGATGATAGGACATGAAGGGTTGATGTTGAGGGTGGCACTTGATGATGATGATGATAGGATATTAAGGGTTGATGTTGAGGGTGGCTCTTGATGATGATGATGATAGGATATGCAGGGTTGATGTTGAGGGTGGCACATGATGATGATGTGTCACAACGGGCTCGGCGAATGTGAGTATTTCATTTGCCTACGGTTTGCCTCCCAGACATGTGGATATTTTAAACTTTATAGAGCAAAACTCAGGCTATCAGAGCTGTGAAAGGATGATTCCATCGGGGATCCATCCTCACAAGTGCTACCAACTTTAGTGATTATACCACCCACAAAAATAACAAGGAGTGATTTTAGGTCAGCCCGCCAGGTTTCACTTCTTCAATTAACACTTATTTTTAAAAAAAAAACCACAGCCTATATACAATTATTTTACACACACCTCATATTTCGCACCTATCACCCTGTTTGGACCCTTCCCGAAGTCACGGAACATGTCGCAACACGACTGATAACGTATTACCTCGTCTGATAACATATTACCTCGTCTGATAACATATTACCTCGCCTGATAACATATTGCGTTAGCTACTATAAATAGACGGTCCTCGATACGATAAACGTCGCAGGTATAAAAACCCCAGCCGAGCAGTGTACACACATAGATAACCAGCGTCTGTTGCCAGGTGGCTTGTGTTTGTTTTTGCTTTGACTATGGAGTCGTGTAGCTTGAATACGCCAATTTCGTTTGATGCCAGTGATCAGCGCATATTTATGTCACGCGGAAATGAGACTGTAGTTCCGTTGTCTAAAGATGGCGTTAAGGCAGTCTCGGTTTGTGTTTTTCGTAACAGACCGTTGATAAATATAAGGACATATAGCGGTGAGAGTTTTTTTAAGTTTCCTACCCGGACTGGGATAACACTATCGAGAGAGGAATGTATCGCTTTAGTTGATATGCGAGAAGACATTTTAACCGCTTATGCTAACCTCAACTACACGCCACCTGTTGTTAACCACCAGATCAGCTACACGCCACCTCTCCTTAACCAGCTCAACTACACGCCACCTGTTGTTAACCACCAGAACTACACACCATCTCTTGTTAACCCGAATCTCATCAACTACACGACCCCTCCTTTTGTTAACCAAGGGAACCTCGCTCTTGTTAATCAGACGACAGATCCGGCGGCCACTATCGATGTCCCGGGTGTTTCAGCTGAGTCACCAATTACCTATTCCAGCTTTGATCAAGGTTTTGTCAAAATGGAGGGCGGTTGTGTTGTGAAGGCTAATGAAACTTCCTACGCCCCTGTGTTTGATAGACATTTAACACAAACAGACAGTACAGCCAAAAAAGGAGGGAGGAAACCCAGACGCTTAAAATTATCACCAAGCGGACAGTAATAAATATTTTCTCATATGTGTTGTGTATTTGTTGTATTAATAAATATATGTGAAATATAGAGCGACTTTTTTGTTTTGCTTTAGCGTGAAAGAGAGAGAGAGAGAGAGAGAGAGAGAGAGAGAGTTGAGGTATGGCTTGATGATGATGTGTCAATTTGTGTGGCTTGGTGATGATGATGATGATGATGATGATGTGTCAATTTGTGTAGCTTGGTGATGATGTTGTTGAGGGTGTGGCTTGATGATGATGATGATGATGATGATGATGATGATGATGTGTCAATTTGTGTAGCTTGGTGATGATGTTGTTGAGGGTGTGGCTTGATGATGATGATGATAAGAGAGAGAGAGCGTCACTATTTAATCATGATGATGTTGCCCGAGCCGACCAGCGACGACCATTAATCACTACACATGATGATGTTGCCCGAGCCGACCAGCGACGACGACGACGACCAGCGACGACCAGCGACCGCCGCCGACCAGCGCCGATGATGATGACCGAGGTGGCCCTCCGATGATGATCGTTACTAACACCCCTTTGCCTTTTTTTTTTTTTTTTTTTAGCCATCACATGATAACACGACCCCCCGCAAGTTTTAGACTGACATACAAGTTTTCCATATTTGCCTCCTGTTGCCATCACACTCGACCACCCGCAAGTTTTAGACTGACATACAAGTTTTAGAGGTCTCCATAGCCAACAAGTTTTAGAACCACTGGTCTCCAAACACACCTACAAGTTTTAGAACCACTGGTCGCACCTGAGATAAGACGAGGCCGACCACTTGACCACTTGAGATAAGACCACCCGCGCCGAGCGAGGTCACCTGAGATTGCACGATACATGCTGCACGACGAGATTGAGCTGCACGATACATGCCAATGTTGCATGATACTTCACGAAATGTTCAAATCCTTGCACTAAACCCCCTTCCTTACTACTGGGAACACAAGAACATAAGAATATCAAAATGTTATATCTTCTCAACATTCCTGTATGGCGCAGAAACATGGACATAGTACATGAAAACAGAACAGAAAAATAAAACCTGTTGTAATGTGCATATATAGAAGAATAGGATGAATTGGATGGAAAGAAAAGGAAGGAAACAATGAAGTCTCAAAACAACTAAAAATGAAAAGAGAACTACTAAACACAATTCAAACTAGATGAAAGAGATTTTTGGCGCAAGTTAAAAGACAAAACAGCTTACTAAAAGTAATCATGGAAGGGGAAATACAATGTAAAAGAGGCAGACCAAGACTAACTTGGACAAGTAACATAAAAAGATGGACAAGTCAGCCTATGACAACCTGCATTATCAATGCAAGAGACATAGCAAAATGGCACTCCAAGAGGACAACCTTCGATGCGGAGACGGCACTTTATGATGATGATAAGAAACAAAGGAAAGTAACCAAAAGTGTAAAATAACATGACATTTTAGTTAGTTAATTCCCCTGATAGTGAAAAATGATCCAATATTATTTTATGCCGTGAAGTTTGCACCCACACGACTATTGTAAACGCTCTCATAATAACATTTATTTAAAGATGGCCTGACGGAATGGTGACCACTTTATTTAGAAAAGGTACCGATGGCCATGCGCTGCTGTTATGTAGCCATTCTTTCCATACTCAAGGCGTTACATGGTTCTTTCTTCATTAAATCGAAACGGATGCGCGCTCACAGCACCAGAGCTGGAAGTTGTCAGCGACCCACAGCTGATGGCTTGCGCCGGGATCGGTGAACCAGAACCATCCAGAACCATCCAGACCCTGCTCCACCTCTCCGTGGTGCCTCTAGTAACAGACTAACCTGTCTAGTCTGGCCAAGTGAGCAGGGATCGAATCCGGAAGACAACCCGGTACTCAAAAATAATACGCTGAAGTCGGATGTGTTGGGCCGAAGGCGCAAATATCACAGTTATACTGCAAGCCACAACACAACGCAGACACGCCCACCTAACGTCCTTTTAAGGGCGGATGATGAAGAGGTACACTCCTTTATTCATCGGGCGAACGCAAGCAAGCAAGCAAATCAAAACAGCCATTATATGTGTGAAACATTTACTTAGTTCGAGTTTGTGCTCTGGTTGGTAGATTTAGTATGTTAATAAACAAACACATAGATAAGCATTTGTTTGAGGTACCTTCCAGGACGGCTTCATAGCGCTGTGTGATTTGGGCATAAATTCTATATTACCGAGGTTCTTAATCTGTAGGTTGAAACCCCATAAGACGTTAGTGTTTTCTTAGGAAGTCACGAAGGTTGATTTGTATATGACAGTCTAGTTATGTTTACAGGAAATATTAATACCGATGTTTTCAATACTTTGATTTCATTTTATATAATTAATATATTTCATTTAATTAATGGGGGTTGTTACTACACAGATTACTTGACTATTACAAAATGGGGTCATGGGATACTTGACTATCACAAAAGGGGGGTCACATGATATTTATTTTATTACAAAAAGGGGTCACAGGATACTTACTTTATTACAAAAGAGGGTTACAGGATCATCATCATCGAGTGCCGTCTCCGCAACGAAGGTTGGCTAGAAAGGAGCGCTATTATGCTCTGTCTCTTGCTTTGATGGTGCAGGTTGTCATAGGGTGGTTTGTCCATCTTTTGATGTTACTCGTCCATGTTAGTCATGGTCTGTCCCTGCCTCTTTTACCTTGTATTTTCCCCTCCATGATTACTTTTAGTAGGCTGTTGTGTCTTTTAACATGGCCCAAAAATCGCATTTGTCATGTTTGAATTGTGCTTAGTAGTTCTCTTTTCATTTTTAGTTGTTTTAAGACTTCGTCGTTTTTTTTCTTTTCCATCCATCCAATTCTACCTATTCTTCTATATATCCACATTTCAAAGGCTTCAATTCTCTGTTCTGTTTTGTTGTCTAATGTCCATGTTTCTGCACCATATGAGAAGATGTAACATTTTGATATTCTTAGTTTTAGCCCTGGTGTTACTTGTTTTGATGTTAATATGTTCTTCATGACATTAAAATTACTTTTTGCCATTCCTATTCTTTTGTTTATTTCAGTTGTACATTTTCCATCACTGGTTATAGTATGTCCAGGGTAGTTGTAGTTCTGAACTGTCTCCAGGTCTATTCCTTCAATTTTGATATCCATTTGTAGGTTTTGAGTATTTCCTTTCTTTATGATCATAGTTTTAGTCTTTTTGATATTCACATCTAGTCCATATTTTATGCTTATCATGTTTATTTCATTAAGTAATTTGTTACAGGATACTTGACTATTATAAAAGGGGTCACATGATACTTACTTTATTACAAAAGGGGATTACATGATACTTGACTGTTATAAAAGGGGTCACATGATACTTACTTTATTACAAAAAGGGACAACAGGATACTGGACTATTACAAAAGTAGGCCACATGATACTTACTTTATTAGAAAAGGAGGTTACAGGATACCGGACTATTACAAAAGTGGGTCACAGGATACTTGACTATTATACAAGGGGTCACGTGATACTTACTTTATTAGAAAAAGGGGTTACAGGATACTGAACTATTACAAAAGTGGGTCACAGGATACTTACTTTATTACAAAAAGGGGTTACAGGATACTGAACTATTACAAAAGTGGGTCACAGGATACTTACTTTATTACAAAAGTGGGTCACAGGATACTTACTTTATTACAAAAGTGGGTCACAGGATACTTACTTTATTACAAAAGGGGGTCGTTTTCGAAAAATGTTTGGAAATGCTGATCATTAACTTTATATATTTTCATGTTTGGTTTATGCATTAATTTAGAGCCCGAATTCTCATGCGCTGTGCTTATCCTAATTGAAAAGAGCACACCGACGTAATTTGGAAATTGTGAGACGAAGATTGTAACCTCAGTTTTATAACTTTGATGATCAAATGTATGACTATAGCGGGTGCTATATCTATCTATCTATTGACCTTTCGAGCCGTAGCCGGCCCATAGGGCCAAGAAGCATAGACCACGATACTCCTTCTCCTATCTGAATTTTTGTTCTTGCAGTTTTCAATTCTTTTAAAGATATTTTATCAAAAAACGTCTCTGTTCTGTGCAAGCAGTTCTATCTCATTGAGGGAGCCGATTCCTGCTGCTCTCGCCTCTCTCATCAATGTTCTTCTCAGTGTCTCTCTGTGTCTTCCTCTTTTCCTCTTACCTGTTGTTTCCCACATGAGGACTTGCTTTGCTATTCGGTTATTATCTCTTCTCAAGACATGTCCAACATGCTGGTGCTATGACCTAAAGCGATATAAAACTTCTTCAAGGATCTAGTAGCCTCAACCTGACTAGAATGATGAACGCAGATGAACAACAAGAAAAAAGATGAAACAAGAGTAGGGAATTATTAAAACATGAATAGGCGTTTCCTGAACTAAGAACCTCCATCTACTTTTTAAGCTGGAGAAATTGAGATAGCTGGAGATAAGAACAAATATAAAATATTACATACTATGCGGGGCCGCGATTAGAGCTTCTTGTGTCGCTACTAGTTTAACTTCTTCTTCTCTCCTTCCTCATCTGCCTTTCAGCGTCGAGGGGAGATATAATTTGCGGTTTTTTGCTCTTCTGTTCGCCACTGCTGCTGTTATGTTTCCTAGTGCTTCTAATATTCCATTGATACATTTTTTTCGTGGTCGACCCTTGGTTCTGGTGTTCTCACAACGTTTGTTGAAGGCTCGTTGTGTTGTGCTTTGTTCTTTCTGCTCTGCTACGTGGTCAAACTATTTTATGTTGTTTCTTTATATATTCTATGGCGGGGGCTATACCTAGCTTTTTTCTCAGTTCTTCATTTCTGATCTTATCTCTCAGACTGTTTCCTGATATTCGTCTGACACATGTAATCTCAGTAGAGGTTATTTTTCTTATTGCTCTTGCATCTAGGGTCCAGGTCTGGCATTGGTAGCACAACGTTGGGATGAAGATTGTATTGTAGATTGCCCGTTTTGCCGCTAGAGTTATTTCCTTGTTGGACAATAGAGGTGATAACTGTCCAATGATTTGACAAGCTAGTTTTACTGCTTGATGCAATTTTGTATTTATTTTACATGTAACGTAGCTGGCATGTTACACATTGTCATGTAGAGGTCGTTGATTTATAAAAGTGTTTCATGTGCAATTATTAAGCACATAAAAGATCGTTATAGACCTCAGCAAAATGGTTTTGTAGCAGAACGCTGAGAAAACAATGGATAACTACAAAGAGTAACGAGGTTGTTCTTAAAGAGACCAACGCAAAATGAGAGCGTTATATCCAACGTGATCTAGAGAGTGGTAACCAATGCCAACGCTGTCTAAACGATCTAGAGAATGGTAACCAACACCAACAATGTCTGAACGATCTATAGAGTAGTAACAAACAACAACACTGTTTAAACGTTCTAGAGAATGGTAACCAACACCAACAATGTCTGAACGATCTAGAGAGTAGTAACAAACAACAACACTGTTTAAACGATCTAGAGAATGGTAACCAACACCAACAATGTCTGAACGATCTAGAGAGTAGTAACAAACAACAACACTGTTTAAACGATCTAGAGAGCGGCAAAAAACATCGATCTATTGTCCTTTCGAGACGAAGACGGTACATAGGGCAAAACCACAATCTCAAAAACAGAAACCTTGCATGCCAAAGTGGCACAACAACACTGTCAGAACGATCTAGGGAGTAGTAACCAACATCAACATTGTCTGAACGATATAGAGAGTAGTAACCAACATCAACATTGTCTGAACGATATAGAGAGTAGTAACCAACATCAACACTGTCTGAACGATATAGAGAGTAGTAACAAACATCAACATTGTCTGAACGATATAGAGAGTAGTAACCAACATCAACACTGTCTGAACGATCTAGAGAGTAGTAACCAACATCAACATTGTCTGAACGATCCCGAGAGTAGTAACCAACATCAACATTGTCTGAACGATATAGAGAGTAGTAACCAACATCAACACTGTCTGAACGATCTAGAGAGTAGTAACCAACATCAACACTGTCTGAACGATCTAGAGAGTAGTAACCAACATCAACACTGTCTGAACGATCTAGAGAGTAGTAACCAACATAAACACTGAACGATCTAGAGAGTAGTAACCAACATCAACATTGTCTGAACGATCTAGAGAGTAGTAACCAACTTCAACATTGTCTGAACGATATAGAGAGTAGTAACCAACATCAACATTGTCTGAACGATATAGAGAGTAGTAACCAACATCAACATTGTCTGAACGATCTAGAGAGTAGTAACCAACATCAACACTGTCTGAACGATCTAGAGAATAGTAACCAACATCAACACTGTCTGAACGATCTAGAGAGTAGCAACCAACATCAACACTGTCTGAACGATCTAGAGAGTAGTAAGAAACATCAACATTGTCTGAACGATCTAGAGAGTAGTAACAAACATCAACATTGTCTGAACGATCTAGAGAGTAGTAACCAACATCAACATTGTCTGAACGATCTAGAGAGTAGTAACCAACATCAACACTGTCTGAACGATCTAGAGAGTAGTAACCAACATGAACACTGTCTATACGATCTAGATAGTAGTAACCAACATCAACATTGTCTGAACGATCTAGAGAGTAGTAACCAACATCAACACTGTCTATACGATCTAGATAGTAGTAACCAACATCAACATTGTCTGAACGATCTAGAGAGTAGTAACCAACATGAACACTGTCTATACGATCTAGATAGTAGTAACCAACATCAACATTGTCTGAACGATCTAGAGAGTAGTAACCAACATCAACACTGTCTGAACGATCTAGAGAGTAGTAACCAACATGAACACTGTCTATACGATCTAGATAGTAGTAACCAACATGAACACTGTCTATACGATCTAAATAGTAGTAACCAACATCAACACTGTCTAAACGATCTAGAGAGTAGTAACGAACATCAACACTGTCAGAACGATCTAGAGAGTAGTAACCAACATCAACATTGTCTGAACGATCTAGAGAGTAGTAACCAACATCAACGCAGTCTGAACGATCTAGAGAGTGGTAACCAACATCAACACTGTCTGAACAATCTAGAGAGTGGTAACCAACATTAACACTGTCTGAACGATCTAGAGAGTAGTAACCAACATCAACACTGTCTGAACGATCTAGAGAGTAGTAACCAACATCAACATTGTCTGAACGATATAGAGAGTAGTAACCAACATCAACATTGTCTGAACGATCTAGAGAGTAGTAACCATCATCAACATTGTCTGAACGATCTATAGAGTAGTAACCAACATGAACACTGTCTATACGATCTAGAGAGTAGTAACCAACATCAACATTGTCTGAACGATCTAGAGATTAGTAACCAACATCAACAATGTCTGAACGATCAAGAGAGTAGTAACCAACATCAACACTGTCTGAACGATCAAGAGAGTGGTAACCAACATCAACACTGTCTAAACGATCTAGAGAGTAGTAACCAACATCAACACTGTCTGAACGATCTAGAGAGTAGTAACCAACATCAACATTGTCTGAACGATATAGAGAGTAGTAACAAACATCAACATTGTCTGAACGATATAGAGAGTAGTAACCAACATCAACATTGTCTGAACGATATAGAGAGTAGTAACCAACATCAACATTGTCTGAACGATATAGAGAGTAGTAACCAACATGAACACTGTCTGAACGATCTAGAGAGTGGTAACCAACATCAACATTGTCTGAACGATCAAGAGAGTTGTAACCAACATCAACACTGTCTGAAGGATCAAGAGAGTAGTAACCAACATCAACACTGTCTGAACGATCTAGAGAGTAGTATGGAAAAATTGAAAAAAAAAAGAAAAAATGGTATGTTAGAAGCTTTACGTGATTAGTAGACGACACAGATTCGACCGACGTTTCGGCTCAATAGACCTTCATCAGGAACAAACAAACAACATACACACACAGATATATGAATAAATAAAACTAATCCTACATAGCTCACTAGTAATGAAACATCAAAAACAAAATAATCGAAATATGTTGACTTCCCTGTGTGTTGACTTCCTTTCATTACTAGTGAGCTATGTAGGATTAGTTTTATTTATTCATATATCTGTGTGTGTATGTTGTTTGTTTGTTCCTGCTGAAGGCCTATTGAGCCGAAACGTCGTTCGAATCTGTGTCGTCTACTAAACACGTAAAGCTTCTAACATACTATTTTTTCTGTTTTTTTTCAATTTTTCCTCGCATTCAGCTTTACTGCAGCTTCGCATTTTTATGCATTCACTTGCATTTCTTTGCCTTAACCCCCCCCCCCCCCCCCCCCCACCCTAGAGAGTAGTAACCAACATCAACACTGTCTATACGATCTAGAGAGTGGTAACCAACATCAACACTGTCTATACGATCTAGAGAGTGGTAACCAACATCAACACTGTCTATACGATCTAGAGAGTAGTAACCTGCATCAAAACTGTCTGAATGATCTAGAGAGTGGTAATGTATATCGTTATTGAACGATCCAGAAAGTGGTAATGAACATCATTACTGAACGATCCAAGAAACTTGCAATGAACATCATCATTGAACGATCCAGAAAGTCGTAATGAACATCATTACTGAACGATCCAGAAAGTTGCAATGAATATCATCATTGAACGATCCAGAAAGTGGTAATGAACATCATTACTGAACGATCCAGAAAGTTGCAATGAACATCATCATTGAACGATCCAGAAAGTAGCACTCAGCATTAACACTGTCTCCACAACTCCAGAATTGGAGAAAAACGCAAGGTGCTACACATGTAACCTGGACAGAATAATGGCATTATGATTTACACGAAACAGCTTTTGCAGCTTACATTGACTAGAATAACGTGTGTCACTTCTCTACACATTATTAACTTGCCACATCAAGTAGTAAGACCAATCATCGCTCACACATGTAATATTAGCGGCATTAATTAAAACGAACTATGTTAACAGCTATGTGTGTTTGTTATATGACAGGGTTGAGATGGTAATTATAAGCTGTGTAACATGCTGTGAGAATTATTCAAATCAGAACTGGTAAACTATTGTTTCTAAGCGGCGGGAGAGAAGGGAGCACAAACAGCTACATGATTGACAAATCCATTGTTCCTAGGGCTGACAAATGCCATGAAATATGTAAATGTCATGAATGAGATAGTAGCATGTGTTAAGAGCAATCAACTGATTTATTATTAATAATGACTAAATAATAATAATATAGTTATCATAATAATGTTTAATAATGTTAAATGGAGGCGAAGGCGCGCCCCACCCAGCACCAGAGCTGGAAGTCGTCAGTGACTCATAACTGATGGCTTGCGCCAGGATCGGTGAACCAGAACCATCCAGACCCTGCTACACCTCTCCGCGGTGCCTCCAGAAACAGACTAACCTGTCTAGTCTGGCCAAGCGAGCAGGGATCGAAGAGGGAAGACAAACCCGGTACTCAAAAATGTCGGCTGAAGTCGGATGTGTTGGGCCGAAAGGCGCAGATATCACAGTGTTACACTGCAAACTTCAACACAACGTAACTACGTCCACTTAACGTCCTTTTAAGGGCGGATGACGAGGAGGAAGTCTACGGTTCGTATCCGCTAGAATACCTCAAATCATCGGGCGACCGCATCATCATCATCATCATCATCATCATCATAATGTTAAATGATAATCCGCCATCTTAACCTCTTTCTTTCTTTCTTTCTTTCTTTCTTTCTTTCTTTCTTTCTTTCTTTCTTTCTTTCTTTCTTTTTTTCTTTCTTTCTTTCTTTCATTCTTTCTTTCTTTCTCTCGTTCGTTCTATTTTTTTTCTTTCTTTCTTAAAATTCTTTCGCTTTTATTCTTTCATTCATTCGTTCTTTCTTTCTTTGTTTCTTTTTTTATTTCTTTCCTCTTCCCTTCTTTTGTCGTTTATTTTATTTCTTGATCTTCAACATTCAGCCTTAAAAAAATTTAGGGTCTAATGCTGTAGTTACCGTGTGTTACCGGAGCTTCATTGTGAGGGAAGCAGAATATAGTGACACTGTGACCTTCCAGGCATGTCGTAAGAGGCGACTAAGGAGGTTGATCGATGGCTTGACAAGCTGTCATTGTAAAAAGTATTGTTATGGAAACAGAGCCATATATTTTAGAAGCAGCAATCTCTGCAATATGTGCCATTTTGGCACGCAAGGTTTCTGCTTTTGAGATTGTGGTTCTGCCCTATGTGCCGTCTTCGGCACGAGTGGACAATAGAGAATGCTGTAGTTTACTTCATGGTCACAATGTCTGACCCCCTTTGTCCGGCATATACGATTTCGAAATACTGTGTTTTACACGATGAGAATACAAACCATGTAATAATTTTAGGGGAGGGGAGAAAGAGAAAGAGAGAGAGAGAGAGAGAGAGAAAGAGGGAGAGAGAAAGAGAGAGTGAGAGAAAGAAAGAAGGAAATAATTACAGCTGCTTAAGACATAAAGCAACACAACATCAGCACTGTTTTGAGAAGTGCAGTTGTCACTGTTGTATTCGCATTTAAACATTATTATACACTACTAACAATCATCATTTTTCGGGCACATCTTGAGAAGAGGAAAATTGGAATAATTGGTTACAACAGGAAAAATGAAAGGAAAGAGATATCGCGGACGACAAAGAGAGAAAATACTAGATAGCTTGATGTCATGGCATGGAAAACAGTCAACAACATAACTGATACGATGCATTGTAGATAGAAGATTGTGGAAGGACATAATCGCCTACGCCAACCGGTATGGCGCACGATGATGATGATGATTATACACGAACTGCAAGCAGTTAGTCACATTAATTTAGACTTATTTTCAGTTGAATGAGAAATGAATAGTATGAACCAGAGGTCGGACATCGTTTCAAGTGGAGGAAATATGTCATCACATACAGCCACACAAGTCTTACCACCACTGTTTTGTCGATATCATTCTTTTTTTAAATAGTAAATTACGTTAACAATACCCTATGACGTATATAATTCATTGTGACGTTTACAATACACTATGACGTATATAATTCATTGTGACGTTTACAATACACTATGACGTATATAATTCATTGTGACGTTTACAATACACTATAACATATATAATTCATTGTGACGTTTACAATACACTATGACATATATAATTCATTGTTACGTTTACAATACACTATGACATATATAATTCATTGTGACGTTTACAATACACTATGACGTATATAATTCATTGTGACGTTTACGATACACGATGACATATATAATTCATTGTGACGTTTACAGTACACTATGACATATATGAGAAGAGGAAAGTTGGAACACTTGGTTACAACTGGCAAAATAAAAGGAAAGAGAGATCGCAGACGACAAAGAGAGAAAATACTGGATAGCTTGGTGTCATGGCATGGAAAACAGTCAACAACAGAACTGATACGATGCACTGTAGATAGAAGATTGTGGAGGAACATGATCGCCTACGCCAACCGGCAGGGTACATGATGATGACGACATATATAATTCATTGTGACGTTTACAATACACTATGACGTATATAATTCATTATGACGTTTACAATACATTGTCGAGATTATGGCGTTTTTAAATAGAATGTGACACTGATAATACATTGTGACGTTTATAATAGAATGCGACAATGATAATACATTGTGACGTTTATAATATAATGTGACACTGATAATAAATTGTGACGTATATAACAGAATATAACACTGATAATACACTCATCATCATCATCATGTACCCTGCCGGCTGGCGTAGGCGATCATGTCCCTCCACAATCTTCTATCTACAGTGCATCGTATCAGTTCTGTTGTTGACTGTTTTCCATGCTATGACACCAAGCTATCCAGTATTTTCTCTCTTTGTCGTCCGCGATCTCTCTTTCCTTTTAATACACTATGACGTCTATAATAGAATGTGACGTTTATAATAGAATGTGACACTGATAATACATTGTGCCATTTATAATAGAATGTGATGTTTATAATAGAATGTGACACTGATAATACATTGTGACGTTTATAATAGAATGTGACACTGATAATACATCATGCTGTCGTCCGCGATCTCTCTTTCCTTTTAATACACTATGACGTCTATAATAGAATGTGACGTTTATAATAGAATGTGACACTGATAATACATTGTGCCATTTATAATAGAATGTGATGTTTATAGTAGAATGTGACACTGATAATACATTGTGACGTTTATAATAGAATGTGACACTGATAATACATCATGCCGTTTATAATAGAATGTGCCACTGATATTACATTGTGACGTTTCTAATATAATGTAACACTAATAATACATCATGCCGTTTATAATAGAATATGACACTGATAATAAATTGTGACGTTTATAATAGAATGTGACGTTTATAATAGAATGTGAGACTGACAATACATTGTGACGTTTATAATACAATGCGATACTGATAATACATTGTAACGTTTATAATAGAATGTGACACTGATAATACATTGTGACGTTTAAATTATAATATAACACTGATAATACATTGGGACGTTTATAATAGAATGTGACACTGATAATATACATTGTGACGTTTATAATAATGTGACACTGATAATACATTGTGACGTTTAAATTAGAATATAACGCTGATAACACATTGGGACGTTTATAATAGAATGTAACACTAATAATACATTATGACGTTTATAATATCATATGACACTGATGGCTTTCTTTGGAGTGTTACGTGATGAGGCTCCAGTCTCTTTCACGGTGGTCTGCCGTATTCGTCATTCGTGTTCAACCTTCAACCTTTAGTAGCCAACCTTCGTTGTGGAGAAGGCACTCGATGATGATGATGATGACACTGATAATACATTGTGATGTTTATAATAGAATGTGACACTGATAATACATTGTGCCATTTATAATAGAGTGTGACGTTTATAATACAGGGTGTTTTTAAAGTTGCAGTGCAGTGAATTTCTACTCTCGGAAGAAAAAACGTCACCAGAAATGCGGTTAACTAATGCGTCACACAAATTGTAAAATAAATGGTATTATTCAAATATACTTGACTGCTATCGGCGAGCTTATAATGGGTAATGTTGGTATTAACACAATAAAGTTGTGCCTAAAGCATATGTTGAAAATGTCCACCACGGGCCTCAAGACATGTCGCGATTCGTCTTTCCATATTTGCGAAAACCTTCAGAATAATGTCTGGTGATATTTGTTTAATCGTGTCTACTATTTCAGTCTTTAGGTCATTAATTGTCTGCGGATTATTTTCATAAACTTTCCCCTTCAATGCCCCCCACAGATAATAATCTGGGGGTGTTAGATCTGGTGAACGAGCAGGCCAGATTCCACGTGAAATAATGCGATTTGCAAATATGCTTTCTAAATAATTGAGTGTTGTTGTGGCTGTGTGTGCTGTTGCCCCATCCTGCTGAAACCAGGATTCCATAATTTCCCGTTCTGTAAGGTGTGCTATGAACGGTTCCAGAATTAAAGTACGGTAACGTTCTGCACTTATTGTTTCATTAAAAAATATAGGTCCTATTATCCGCATACGACTTATAGCGCACCACACTCCGACTTTTTGATCGTAAAGCGGCACTTGATGAAATTCATGGGGGTTTTCACTGCTCCACAGCCGATTGTTCTGACTGTTCACATAACCGGATAAATGAAACCAGGCCTCATCAGTGAAAAAAGTGACGTCAAGGATGACAACGCCATGTTCATAAATAAAATTCTGAAACCACATGCAGTAGTTTAAACGGGATTCATAATCTCTTTCTTGGAGTTGAGACACTTCAGTTAATTTGTATGGACGATAGTGTAGTTCACTTCTTAAAACCTTGTGAACAGAACTCTTAGATATTTGCACCTGTTGAGACAAGTGGTTTAAAGATGCATTTGGACTCATTGTAATTCTGTCTTGGAGTTCCATAATTTGGTCTTGTGAAATTGAAGGTCTCCCAGATCGGTATGCATCTACCACACTACCGGTTTCACGAAACTTTTTGATCAATTTTGTAACAGAATTTCGGTGAGGGACTTGTGAGTCTGGAAATTTCCTCACGAATTGTCTAATGACCTCATCCGTATATTTACCGCCATTACGAAAGACATGCTCAACCAGAAATACCCTGTTTTCAATCGTCAACACCATTTCCTTCAAGCAATGAGACAGTGAAAGTAGCGTAGTGCCCGTCCTTTACGTAAATAAAACCTTAAAGGAAGCAGCGGTTTGTTCATAAATGTGGTTTACAAAATTGTGGTACGTAGATGATGATTACGTCATTTACTGAATATTAGAAATATTCACTGCACTGCGACTTTAAAAACACCCTGTAGAATGTAACACAGATAATACATTCAGGTGTTGTTGTTGTTGTTATGGGTCCAGAATATATCCAGTACAAAAAAGAAAGAACATTGTCACGTCCTGTGACGTTCATTAAATATGATATTCATTCTTTTAAACATCGATATATTTTCAAGTAATGTGATCAGCACTACACCAGTGCTGTCTTTCTTCACCTTACTGGATGTTATGTGCACATGTGGAAAGCCTCCTCCACCTTTATCCCTCCAACACGGTACTCCACCCCCCCCCCCTTCTTCCCTTAAAAAAAAAAACAAATAAAAACGGACTTAATAAGGAGGAAATGTGCTTTGAGATTGACAGCTAGATCCTGATTTTATTTGAGTCACCGGAAGTAATAAGTCTAAGTCGCCTATTTTTATCTCCTTCCATCCCATTCTTTCATTAAAGGGACGGAACTGGCACCACTTGAAAAAGAAATGTCGATGGCTGTCCCGTGCAATATTTGAGCCATGCAAATAAAGTAACAACGGGGGTATACTCAAGGAACTTTACACACATTTTTTTAACGTCTCTTCTTACACTAATGCAACATATTTTTATTTATTAATTTCTTTATTAAGCATCATCGTGAGTTATTTTTGACGATTTCACTACCTGACGTCTGTGCAAACAAATATTGCACACCATAGGACGCCTTTCAGCTGGGAGTAAGTTGAGATGATTTCTCAGTCATCATCTTAGTACTGTCAGTCCATTTGAGTGTTTGTTTCTGCCTTTGCTCTTTACCCCTGCACATTTCCTTCTAGAAAATTGTTCAGTCCTTTTGTATGTCCAAAGTATCTTATTTGTTTTTTTGCTCCAATTGCACTGACTAATTCTTTCTTCAATTTCAATCGCTCAAAAACTGAATTACGTTTTATTTTTGCGCTGATTCCATTTACTAATTCTTTTTTCATTAATCGGTGCTCCAAAACTACATTATTTGTTTTCTTCTTCATCACCCGTTGGTCCTAACAGGGTTCCTGTTTTTTTTTTTTAAATATTTCTTTCTGCTGTCTTATTTATAATCCATGTTTCTGATCCACAAAACAGCGTCCAACAGCCATTATTTCACTATTCTTAACGTTAGGTTTGATGTTTAACGACAGTGTTTCACTATTCTTAACGTTAGGTTTTATGTTTGAGGACAGTGTTTCACTATTCTTAACGTTAGGTTTTATGTTTGAGGACAGTGTTTCACTATTCTTAACGTTAGGTTTTATGTTTGAGGACAGTGTTTCACTATTCTTAACGTTAGGTTTTATGTTTGAGGACAGTGTTTCACTATTCTTAACGTTAGGTTTGATGTTTAATGACAGTGTTTCACTATTCTTAACGTTAGGTTTGATGTTTGACGACAGTGTTTCACTATTCTTAACGTTAGGTTTGATGTATGAGGACAGTGTTTCACTATTCTTAACGTTAGGTTTGATGTTTGACGACAGTGTTTCACAGTTCTTAACGTTATGTTTGATGTTTAAGGACAGTGCTTCACTATTCTTAACGTTAGGTTTGATGTTTGAGGACAGTGTTTCACTATTATTAACGTTAGGTTTGATGTTTGACGAAAGTGTTTCATTATTCTTAACGTTAGGTTTGATGTTTGAGGACAGTGTTTCACTATTCTTAACGTTAGGTTTGATGTTTGACGAAAGTGTTTCATTATTCTTAACGTTAGGTTTTATGTTTGAGGACAGTGTTTCACTATTCTTAACGTTAGGTTTGATGTTTGACGACAGTTTTTCCAAAACTTACTTGTATCTATGTCAGCGCTTCATATTAGAAAACGACAATTACTACACCTTCTCCGCACCAACCCTAAATAATTCTCTGTCAACTAACAAACGTGTTATCTGTGTTAAAGTTAGCGATACAATAATCGTGATTCAATCCCAGCCTGAGCTCCAGTCGATCAACTTAAAAAGTAAAGTGTATCTGACTCAATGAGTTAGGGAGCCGTTATAGTTCAGTGGTTAGTGAACTGGACTACAAAGGA
Organism: Megaustenia siamemsis; assembly: GCA_032433765.1. Classification (NCBI taxonomy): domain Eukaryota; kingdom Metazoa; phylum Mollusca; class Gastropoda; order Stylommatophora; family Ariophantidae; genus Megaustenia; species Megaustenia siamemsis. The sequence goes on from JAVIAB010000051.1 coordinate 59,586,280, forward strand.
CAAGAGGTTCGATCCTGATCGACAGCTTCCGGGTTCACCCAGCCTTAAATGGGTACCGAATTTTATATGGGAAAGTATAGCGGTACGGGGGTAATATCGACCACATTACCCCAAAAATCATGTGCCGAATGTCTATAACAATTATGGTCACTAACACTATATTCCCTATACGTCACTTGACGTGACGGGGCTCTTTACTTTTACTTTACTTATACCTTACAAAACATATTTGAATATGGAAGAAAGGCCCGTGGTAGAGCCAGAGTAAGATGAACTGAGAATAGTTAAAAAATACAACAGCATCGATTGACTATGGTCGAAGCTTCAGAAGGACAATAACTAGAATTTTCAAACTCTCTCGAGGGATGTAAGAGAAAGTGAGTGAGAGAGAGAGAGAGAGAGAGAGAGAGAGAGATAGAGAGAGAGAGGGAGAGAGTGAAAGTTAGAGAGAGAGATGTTCGTGCTGTATACTGTTTTCTCTCATGTTTTAATTGATGTTTTAACAAGCCCCAATTATGACCCACAATGACACAGAAGCTTCAGTTTGACGGTACTAATTTCACAAACTACAAGTCAAATACTTCATACTAAATGAACACACAGATTCTGGTTTAAAGAGTCAGTGAAAGGCATTGTAGTCAACAGCTTAGCATATAAACGGCTTGAGAGACAGAGTTGGTAGTAAGGGACATAATCATATACTCCAGCAGACATTTATTTTACTTGATGACTATAATGACATAAGTTTAAATTACTAATATTCCCTAGAAAGCGATCCTTGTATGCTCTCCTCTACTGGTTTTCCAAGCCGTTGTTCAAGACACAAACATTTCTATATCAAGATTTAGCCAAGCTGGTCTCCATTCTACACCCGCCTCTCGTCTGCATTCACTGTTTACCACTGTTCTACCACTGTCTCTAAACCTCCTCTTTCGTCTCGGCCCACTCAATTCTCACGGCGACATGAATGCCACGAATGGAAGTATCGATTCGGACACTCACCAGCGGTTCCAGCTGTTAAACCAGTTCTCATCATCTTTCATTCACTCGATTCCTGCAACCCGAATCCGGTCTTTTCGCGCCTTTTAGATGTTTGTTTGTCAACAAAATCTTGCACAACGATCGAAGCGTTCTTTTTTCATTAGATGTCGATTCCGTACTTTCAGAAGAAGATCTCCTCTAACGATATGATTTCGTGTTCTACAAGTGCAGGATAATAATCAGCTCCGTCTGCCGGATATAACAAAGACGCGAACTAACAGTATTAATTCAGTTTTGTGTGTGATAATTTTCACAAGTTTTACAACAGGAAATATCATTTTGTGAGTTTAGTGTATTTGATTAGCACTTTTGTTTGCCAGCAGTGAAACTTGAATTTTATCGTTTTAGCAATCCATGTGGTGTTTCAGTTTCTGAGTGTTTTTTTAACATTTTAAAATCAGAAAATGAAGTAGGAAATTGCCTTTATTCTCACAGTATAATGGTGTTGCGAAGTTTTGTAAATGGATATGTTTGTATCTAATCTAATCTAATCTAATCTAATCTAATCTAATCTAATCTAATCTAATCAAATCTGATCTAATCTAATCTAGTCTAGTCTAGTCTAGTCTAGTCTAGTCTAGTCTAGTCTAGTCTAGTATAGTCTAGTCTAGTCTAGTCTAATCTTCAGGAACTTAATCTCTTCTTGTCAGCTGTATTTATTTATCTACCTGACTACGCGCTGATGTATCTGTAATTCTCAATTTATATCTGCCTACCTATCTGTCTTTTTGCCAGTTTGTCTGTTTATTTGCTCACTCGACTATACCTTTCCATCTTTTTCTACATTGTCTGCATCTATCATATCCATTAGAACCATTCATCATCCATCCACTGGTTTGCCCACTCTTTTGTCCTTGATCTGTCTGTCTGTTTGTCAATTAACAGTATATATGTCTCTTTATATGGTTACCTGCCTGTCTACATATCTATCAATCTGTTTTCCTGCCTGTATATCTACCGTTTGTCTATATGCCCCACTGCTACCATTACGGTTATCTATCTGCCTTTTAGCCTGTCTATCAGATTTCATGAAAAGAAGAAAGTTGGAATAATGGTTACAACTGGCAAAATAAAAGGAAAGAGAGATCGCGGACGACAAAGAGAGAAAATACTGGATAGCTTGGTGTCATGGCATGGAAAACGGTCAACAACAGAATTAATACGATGCACTGTGGATAGACGATTGTGAAGGGACATGATCGCCTTCGCCAACCGGTATGGCACATGCTGATGATAATCCTTCTACCGGCTAGCAAGCATCCCTGCCCCTCGATCTAGATGCCTGCCTTTTATGTCTATCTACTTACCTGTCTGCCTGAGCATCTGTCTGCCTGCTAACATGCATATACATCACTAGTATGTCTACTTACCTGTCTGCCTGCTAACATGCATATACAGCACTAGTATGTCTACTTACCTGTCTGCCTGCTAACATGCATATACAGCACTAGTATGTCTACTTACCTGTCTGCCTGCTAACATGCATATACAGCACTAGTATGTCTACTTACCTGTCTGCCTGCTAACATGCATATACAGCACTAGTATGTCTACTTACCTGTCTGCCTGCTAACATGCATATACATCACTAGTATGTCTACTTACCTGTCTGCCTGCTAACATGCATATACAGCACTAGTATGTCTACTTACCTGTCTGCCTGCTAACATGCATATACAGCACTAGTATGTCTACTTACCTGTCTGCCTGCTAACATGCATATACAGCACTAGTATGTCTACTTACCTGTCTGCCTGCTAACATGCATATACAGCACTAGTATGTCTACTTACCTGTCTGCCTGCTAACATGCATATACAGCACTAGTATGTCTACTTACCTGTCTGCCTGCTAACATGCATATACAGCACTATAGTCCGTTCAGATTCGTTTGCCTAGACATTAATTTATTTTTTTCAAAAACTTATTGTTCATTTGCATTGATCTTTTGAAGTTAGGTTTAGAATACTAATGTCGCTATAAAAATATTTTTTATCAAAGAAATGTGATCCAGTTTCAAAGATGCCTTATTTAACCTATATTAAAAAAAAGTTAATCGATATTATAAACACCGGAGGGATTATGTAGATGCTACATCTCACAGCTGACTCTTTAACATATAGGCATGACCTTCACGGCTGAATGCGCACCGTCCTAAAATAGTTATGTTTCCACTATAAATTTTTATAAAGAAATGTTACATATGAAATTTCCCGTTTAGCACAAAATGACATTTTAGCCGAAACCGGAAATTATGTGACGTCAAAATCACGGCCGTAGACTCGAGTTCGAGTCATAATTCAGAGGCAAATCTCAATATTTACAGAAAGGAGGCGGCACTATCCATATTATCTTCTGCAAGTCTATGTGAGAATGAATATAAAGGCAAAATATTTTACTGAGCATAACATTGTTATAAAGATTTATCAATACTTCTGCAGAGAGCGTAAAAAGGGACATCTTTATTGTTCTTTATCAAACCCTGAGAAGAGAACAATGCATATTTTAGGTTTGTGTAAACGTTCATTTGATCGAATAGTTAAAGGAAGCGGATATTTATTGCCAACAAATGCAAGAAAGCAAGGAAGGAAAGAAACGTTAGACAGTTTTGATAAGGACCTAGTAAAAAGAGAAATCTGTCGAATGTTTGATATAAACGAAGAAGTGACACTTAGAAAGTTGAAGCTTTGGCTGAAAACTAACAACGACATTGAAATATCAAAAACTTCATTATGGAAAATATTAAGAAGTGCAGGCTTCACCTTTAGAAAGTATGCTGGTGGGAAAAACATTATTTGTGAGAAGCCACATCTAGTAGCTCTTAGAAGCAAGTATTTACGTGAAGTGAAGGAAATGCGCGAAAATGATTATGATATTGTTTATTTAGATGAAACTTGGATCAACGCTCATCATACAAATGAAAAGGAATGGCAGTTAGCAGATGGAAGTATTAAAAAATCAGTACCAAGCAGTAAAGGGCAACGTTTGATAGTTGCACATGCAGGTAGCAGACATAATGGGTTGTTGCAGAATGCTCATCTCGTTTTCAATTCAAAATCCATAGACAATAGAGACTACCACTCCGAAATGAATGGGCACATATTTAAAGACTGGATCGAGAAAAGTATCCTTCCAATATTAGATCGACCTTCTTGTCTGATAATGGACAATGCTTCATACCATAACGTAGTTAACGTAGAAGATAGAATCCCAACATCATCAAGTACAAAAGATGCAATCAAAACGTGGCTCATAAAAGAACACATACAAGTTAACGACAGCTACTTGAAACCCGAATTGCTTAGCCTTGTAAAACAGACACAACGTACAAAGATATTTAAAATAGACAAGTTAATTCAAGAACATGGCCATAGATGTTTGAGACTACCTCCATATCATGCACACTTAAATCCTATAGAACTAGTTTGGGCAAAAGTTAAAGGACACGTAGCATATACAAATAAAACTTTCAAATTATGCGATGTTGAGACACTTACAAATCAGACTCTATCAAATATAAATAAAGACTACTGGGTAAAATGTGAGGATCATGTGTTACGACAAGAAGAGGAATATTGGAAAAAGGATGGTTTGTTGTTTGTTCAGCCGAAAGCAGTAATCGACCTATTTGACTCGTCTGATTCTGAATGATCATTACTCTGATTAAGTCTACAGATAAATAGTTTGATTTGCAAAATTTCCTAGTTGATTTGTTAAACAGTTTATTGTTCAAGACCACCCAAGCAATCAAAAATATGTTATAAGCAAACCAACAACCATTACTTTGAATGGAAGCCTGCTTGAGTCAGTACAGAAGTTCAGCTATCTTGGATCCACTATTACAGCCACACTTTCCTTAGATGAGGAACTAAATGTACGTATTTGAAAGGCAGCGACAACATTTGGGAAACTCACACCAAGAGCATGGAACTATATCAAATTGACTCTACGAACAAAAGTTCTATATATAATTTAAAATTTGTATACTTGCCACCAAGTAAAATTTTATGGACACGCCTATGGGTCATCGTTGCACTAGATTACTGTAAAACATTTTGATTAGGGTCAAAATAATAGTTACATGGGCAAAGATCAAAGGAATTCGCCGCTTTAAGAAAACCGTTATAGCTAGACATCGAGTAACACATATGTTCTCGTGACATGGACATTTTAACACCGAATGCCAAAAATCATGTGAAATCATCAAGAACTTTTTGAATTATAAATCATAACATCTCGGCAAACGAATCTGAACGGACTATAGTATGTCTACTTACCTGTCTGCCTGCTAACATGCATATACAGCACTAGTATGTCTACTTACCTGTCTGCCTGCTAACATGCATATACAGCACTAGTATGTCTACTTACCTATCTGCCTGCTAACATACATATACAGCACTAGTATGTCTACTTACCTGTCTGCAAGCTTGTGCATCCATATCTGCTTTTCTATTTGAAAGAAAGTCCTACTCCATGAAAGCCAATCTACTTCCCTGCCTGATTGAGCGTTTTTTATTCTTATCTGTCAGAACATCTCTCTCTATATTAAAAAAAAAAAAAAAACACGTTAATGGCGAAATCAAAAGAACCAGACTAATTCCAGGGATGCGAATTCAACTTTAGGGAAGCCTGTGATTTTGTTTAATCACGTGACATCTGACAAGATAATGAACTTTTTTACATTTTTGTGTGTTTTTCTCTGTTTTATGATGACACGGGTGAAAAGCCTAGCATTTGAGCCTGCTAGAACTGTTCTTCTGTTTTAATGAAGGACCAGTCAGCATGGATATTCATGAGTAAGTACTATTTGTTGTGTAAGTGATAACTGTACAACAGTGTCTCGTTTATTCTTTGTTACCTATACGTATACATAGAGAGTGCATACACACAAATTCATGCAGAGAGAATACATACACATAGATTCTTACATACAGAATACATTCACATATATTCATACATAGAGAATACATACACATAGATTCATACATAGAGAATACCTTCAGATAGATTCATACATAGAGAATACATACACATAGATACATACATAAAGAATACATACACATATATTCATACTTAGAGAATACCTTCAGATAGATTCTTACATAGAGAATACATACACATAGATCCATACATAGAGAATATCTTCAGATAGATTCTTACATAGAGAATACATACATATAGATTCATGCATAGAGAATACATTCAAATAGATTCATACATAGAGTATACATTCAAAAAGATTCATACATAGGGAATGCATACACATAGAGAAAATATAGAGACTACATACATATAAATTCATACATAGAGAATACATACACATAGATTCATACATAGGGAATACATACAAATAGGTTCAAACATAGAGAATACATTCACAAAGATTAATAAAAAAAAGAATACATTCACATAGATTAATACATAGAGATTACATTCACATAGATCAATACATAGATAATACATTCACATAGAATCATACATAGACAGAAGCACACATGAGCACTTTACTATCGTTGTCTGTGAGATGGTTTTGAAGATGGTTCAAGATATAAAAGCTTCAAGATAAAAGACCTAATATCTCCTCTATATTTACTTTAACTCCCTTTTCGAGCTAAGATCCCAACATTCCATTCACTTTCTCTATGTGATCAACATCCAGGGAATATCGATCACTGCGCACAGTAACGTTTACAATTATACATTTCTCACCAGTACCAGTTTGTAATTATATATAGTAAAAGTAAAGTAAAGTACCCCCCGTCACGCCAAGTGGCGTATAGGGAAATATGGTGTTAGTGACCCTATATTTTACAGACCTTCAGCACATGATTTTTGGGGTAATGTGGTCGGTATTACGCCCGTGCTGCTTTACTTTCCCAGAAATAATCCGGTACCCATTTAAGGCTGGGTGAACCCGGAGCCGTCGGTTGGGATCGAACCCTACCCCTTGTCCGTAGTAGTCCAGTTCACTAACCACTGAGCTATCGCGGCTCCCACTAATTTTTAGGGAATTAGTAAAACCCAGGTGTCCTCGCCAGGGTACGAACCCCGGCTGTTGCCGTGGTAAGCCAACCGAATTATATATAATAAGAGTAATTTTTTCTGTCAAACAGTAGGAATCCAGACAAGTCCAGTTTGAATTTAATTTTAAATTATTTATCTTCGGGCCGTTCAAATTATAAAAATATAACTGAACGAGTTACAGCTATAAAAAGAACAATATATATATAAAATTAAAAAACAGCATTTTAATGTAAATGTACATTAACCATTGGGAGCCGCAATAGCTAAGTGGTTAGTGAACTGGACTACTAGGGACAAGAGGTTGGGTTCCAGCCTGTTCGACGTTTTTCAGGTGCACCCAGTCGTAAATGGATGCTGGATTTTTTTATGGGAAAGTAAAGCGGCACTGGCGTAATATCGACCACATTACCTCAAAAATCATGTGCCGGATATCTGTAAAGATTATGGTCACTATAGCTCGTTTCATAACTTGTGCCCAACTTTTAAAATCGATAGCTTTTTAACCGCTTTTTGTAAGTTATTCAAAATTGGCATGTAAAGTTATAATGATTAGAACCCAACAGGGAATTAATTTCATTTAAAAAAAAAACATTTGGTTATTATTGTTGCTTATTTGATTTATATAAATTTATAACGACCCATTGATGTAGTCAAAACTTAATGTTTACAGTATTTTAAACTAAAAATAGCGAGTACAAATCCATACACGGTAGAATTGATGTATTTGCACGCTTTCCCCGTGGTTTTTTGACACAATTAGACACTTGAGAAATTGTGTGTTCCATTTCCGTTCATTCATAGGTGTAGACGTGGAACGGTAACATTTATCATGAGTCTTAAAATGAAATTCTGCAGTTTACAAAACATCGCAATAAAAATGTATGACTATTTTTGCAAAGAGGCTAAACGAGGAAGATTATTTCATTCTTTAGAAAACCCTGAGAATAGGACAAGACACATTTTGGATTTATCTAAACGGTCATTTAATCGCTGGATTCAAGCACGTGACAGTCAATGTTCAAAATATCCAAAAACTCAAGGAAGAGCAAAATTGTTGGATAATTTCGACAGTGAACTTATTAGAAGTGAAATTCGCAAAATGTTGGGTATGAATGAAACTGTTACAATAAGAAAATTAAAAATTTCGCTGAAAAAGAACAACAGTATTGAAATATCAGTCTACATTATGGAGGAATGTGAGAGCTGCAGGCTTTACATTCAGAAAGTATTCCAATGGACGAAACATCATCTGTGAGAAGCCACATATAGTAGTCATGAGAAGCAAGTACTTACGTGAAGTAAAAGAGGTGCGCAAGCAAGGTTATGATATTGTGTTCTTGGATGAAACATGGATCAATGCTCACCACACTAACCAAAGGGAATGGCAGTCATCAGATGGAAAGATTAAGAGATTAATACCTAGCAGCAAAGGACAGCGCTTGATAATTGCTCATGCAGGTAGTCGACAACATGGACTAATACAGAATGCAGAGCTCATTTTTCTTTCAAAATCCATAGACAATCGGGATTATCACTATGAGATGAATGGTCACATATTTAGACATTGGATTGAAAATTCTGTTCTCCCATCACTAGATCGACCATCTTGCCTAATAATGGACAATGCAGCATACCACAACATTGTTGCACTTGAAGATAAAGTCCCGACGTCATCCAGTACAAAAGATGCTATTAAGATATGGCTCACAAAGGAGCACATACAATTTAATAACATGTACTTAAAACCTGAATTACTATCTCTAGTAAAGCAAAAACAAAGGACAAAGATTTTTCAAATAGATAAGATTATCCAAGAGCACGGTCATATAAGTTTGAGGCTGCCACCTTACCATGCTCATTTAAATCCAATAGAACTAATCTGGGCAAAATTGAAAGGACAAGCGGCAGCTGAAAATACAACATTCAAAATATGCGATGTAAAGACTCTTGCTAATCTCGCTTTATTAAATATAGACAAAGATTATTGGGCTAAATGTGAAGACCACGTCTTAAAACAGGAAGAGGAATATTGGAAAAATGATGGTTTGTGGAATGTTCAACCCCAAACAGTTATTAATCTTTTAGACTCATCTGATTCAGAATGAAAGTATATAGCCCCCACAATGTTGGCCCCTATATTACCTTAAATTAGTTCAACAAACGGTCCTTTTCAGGACCACACAACTATGAAAATTGGACATACAGGTATACCTTGATATTATCGTACGTCCTCGAACTGAGAAGACAATAATTCTCCTGGTGTTTTGTCTTATTAGGTTATTTCCCCATTACGGCCACGCCTTTACCTAGTGAAAATTAATCATAGACCAGCAACTACGGTAATTTCTATTATTTAGGGGTTCACAATTTACAATTTTGACAAACATCAAAGAAATTCGCCGCTTTAAGAAAACTGCAGCTGCAAGATATTTGTTAAATATACATTTAAAGGGTCTTTTGCATTCTAATAACATTTGGAAAATTGCAACAGTATTTAACAAACGGTTTCTGAGCAATAGCGTTTTGAAGTTGGGCAAGTGATTTGAAACGAGCTATAACACCATATTCGCTATTGGCCTCTTGGCGTGACGGGGCTCTTTACTTTTTTTTTTTTATTAACCATTAGATTTATTGAAAATAATAAATTTAATATTTTGTTTTAAAGAGAGAAGAGTATTTACAAATATAATTTTGAGTAATACGCAACATAATGGAGATACTATTGTCGAAGGCGATCGATACAAGAAAAATAAAGAATTCCGACAGAGCTTGAGTGTAGAGTTCAGAGAAAAGGGAGTTATTGTCCATTTTTTGTGCTGTTCGTAGGGGCATTTCTGGACAAGGTGTTCAGCACTGCACCGATGTCGGTCATCTTATAGAAAAAAAAAAATCTATGATACTAATTTAAGACTGAGTGAACCTAGAAGCCATCGACTGGGAATGGAGTCGAACTCTTGCTTTCAGCAGACCAGTTTAGTAACCACAGTTCAGACACTGCTTTTGTATTGGAAAGGCTCTAGGCCTTGCGAGGAAAAAAAAGGGAAGTGGATAAAATAACAAACCAACAATGAGAGAAGATGCCGAGTTATTTAGCATCAAGCCGTAAACGACATACAGTGGAACTCCGCTACTCGTACAGCTCGGAATTCGTACAACCTTTGTGACAAAATGCAATTTGACAATGGTAGTGAACCCTAAAATTCGCACTTTACTTACTCCACTCAAAATGTTACACGGTTCCAGAAGTTTAGCTTTTCGCTCATTAGTTGATGTCGGAGGATTTTATGGCATATTTTACGGTATTCTTAATTGTTAAAATATTCGTTGTACTATTATTTTGAATTATTCAAGAATTTCAAGAAATGCAGTTTTTTTTTTAATTTATATATATATATATATATATATATATATATATATATATATATATATATAACAAAAAAGCAGTTGAGAAGCTGCTCTGACAGGAAAAGAAAATGCTTTGGTGGGACATATCTACTGTTGAAGTTAAATAATTTTGTTACCACTGGAAGAAAGTGTAGAGATGGGCGGGGAATGGTATGCCTGCATGGCTGTGATCAATAGAAGCTGCATCCTGCTCAATGAAAATGTCGTTGGTGGTTTTAGAAACATTTTGATTTAAAAAAAAATCACAAGCAGGCAATAGTGGATATGGCTTTAGGTAAAGGATCTCTACATTAATCACCTTTCCAACCCCAATCTTCTGTTAATGCAAAGATACACGCACAAAGAGAGGACACCAGAATATGGTTACCTCCTGTTTTTGTGGAAGAAGACTTCACTTTAAAACTATAACATCCTCTCTCCTCTTAACCTTCCATTTAATCCATGTGCACTCTTCAGTACAAGTAAAGTACAGTTACATTTTCATGACTTAATGTGCATTAATGATTTATATGTTTTTATGAATGATATGCAAGGACTACTGTTTATGTGTTATTAAAGATGTTTAAATAAACATTCATCTGCGGTCTCGGACTAATTAATTCAATTTACGTTGTTTCTTTAGGGGGAAAAACTGATTCTTTATTTGTTCAAATCACAATTCCAACAGGTTCCATGAACGAACTGTGTATGAATAGCAGGGTTCCACCGACATTTTGAAATAGTTGATCGATAGTGATAGTGAATGCTATTTTTATAACTGAATGACCGCCTCCAGAAGCTGCAATGACAAGATTGGTCAAGGCCATTAGTGCACCAGCAAGTTATGACGTCAAACAAATCCAAACTGGCACGTAGATTACGTCATAATCCCATTTGTGAAGTTTGCTGGTTGAGGAAGGGTGGAGTTTACTAATGGGGCGCGGAATAAAAGTCTCATGTCTTGTGCATTCGCCATGGAGTTTTTGGGTTCTATTTCGCTCCTCATTAAAAATAAAATAAAATAAAAAAAACTGTTTCTCCTGAAGGCAATGGAATGAACTTTGACAAATTTAGTAAAATGTATCTTATTTTTGTTTTATTTACACATTAAAAAAAAATCTAACCTCCATGGATCTGCATGGAGTATTTGTAGAGATCGAAGAATAAAAGCGACATGCACAAGTGCAGTCGAGACGTGATTACAGGTTATAACTTCTATTTAACTCCGATAGAAAAAAAAATGAAGACTACAAAGCGTGAATTCATTCCGAGAACAACAAGATCAAACAACAAAGATCAACTTCATCCACTTCATCGAGGGCCACCACTTTTGAAAATGTATCCTAAACTATCAAGATAACATTTATTGATCTCCTGCAAACAGAGTAAAAGTGTTCTCATAGCATTTTTGGTTTTTTGTCATGGCGGTTATCTAGCAGTGATCAGTAATAGTAAAGCTGAATTGTGTAAAGTAATAATTATAACATTTGTTCACAAGTCATTCTGTCCTTTTTGATATGTGAGATGTTAGCCATTATTTGGAGAAAAAAGGCAGGAAAGTTTTGTTTCTGGTATTTAACCTTTGCATTATGGCTACTTGACCCACAGGGTAAAGGGAGAAAAGAATTGAGCCCCGGTCACCTGCTACGGGTGTCGTAAGGGGAGATAAGGGGGTTTGGAATTGTCGCTTTTTCAGTCGTTTAGGGTATGCATGGAGCGACCTTGTCAACGGAATTTACAGATGCATTGTGGGAAATATTGTGACAAGTTTTGGAGCGGATAAGGGAAATTCCTGATCGCAAGAACTTGGTTCCGTAAATAGAATAGAATATAAATAAATAGAATAGAATAGAATAGAACAGAAAAGAATAGAATATAAATAAATAGAATAGAATAGAATAGAACAGAACAGAAAAGAATATAATATAAATAAATAGAATAGAATAGAATAGAACAGAAAAGAATAGAATATAAATAAATAGAATAGAACAGAAAAGAATAGAATATAAATAAATAGAATAGAATAGAATAGAACAGAACAGAAAAGAATATAATATAAATAAATAGAATAGAATAGAACAGAAAAGAATAGAATATAAATAAATAGAATAGAATAGAATAGAATAGAATAGAATAGAATAGAATAGAATATAAATAAATTGAATAGAATAGAATAGAATAGAATAGAACAGAAAAGAATAGAATATAAATAAATGGAATAGAATAACCATTGCATCGGATTTGAACATTCTTGTGACATTTTAGACTTAATGTCTCCTGATTGTTCTCCTGATTGTTCTCCTGATTATTAAAAAATGAATGTGTAGATGACTGTGCCTGTACGTTAATAAATAAATGTGCTAACATATTGCTTCTCCAATTTTAAAGTAAAAAGAATAATTTTTGTCGCAGATCACAAAATGAATTGTGAATGTTTGATGAAGATATATTCTAACTGAATGATTGGAGCTGTGGAGATTCTAACTGAATGATTGGAGCTGTGGAGATTCTAACTGAATGATTGGAGCTGTGGAGATTCTAACTGAATGATTGGAGCTGTGGAGATTCTAACTGAATGATTGGAGCTGTGGAGAAGAACAGTGGAAAAGGAGATGATTAGAGTGTGCGAGTCATAGGACACCATGTGAAGAATGTCCACGGACTGGGCGAAGCAGAGGAACTCTTGTGTTGTTGTAGACCTACAGGACACTACAAGGCTAATCAGTACTTGATGTTGTGTAGGTCTATGACAAAAACAAAGAAGGAATAAAAGAAGTAAGAGAAAGAGAAGATGAAGGAGCAGAAGAAAGAAGAATACGTGAACTGTACTATAAAGACAATTAGATAAGCTAATCGCTTTTTCTGTGTAGATCAATTAGGAAGGCTCTCTAAGAACCAGTGTCACTGCGTTCATGTCCACTTGGTGTTGTGGGGGATGACCCTATAGAGGCACAACCAATGAGATTTGTTCGCGTTTCAGTTTGACGTAATCTGACAGGACAGATCTCCGGGTGACAGTTTCCAGCACAACGCTCTCAGGTTTAATTCTCATCTCGCCCATAGGTTGCCGGTCCAATAACAAGTTTTACATTAACCATTCTTCTTTTACGGTAATGTCAAATGTCAACAGTAATTGTCGCAGTGTTAGAACTAAAAAAAAATGTATGAATTTTTCCACTCCGAGCTTTTCAAAATTATTGTGTACATGTTATTTTGTTATGTGTCGAAAAGAAGTAAATATTATTTTAGTTGTTATTAGATTTTTATTGAACCTGTGGAGTTTTAATAAACTTTATGAAAAAAGAGTCCATTGAACGCATCTGGCTTTTTATTTACTTATAGTCATATTCAAAAGAAATACTTTTTCACGCGCGAGAAATAAAGAAACGTTAGCAAATTGAACGATTAAGAATGGTTGTATGATATTTCAAAAGTAACGATTACTTATGCATTTCTATGACAATTTGTACCGGATGCAGAATAAATACACAGCTGACGCGTTATAGCACACAGGAGCTCATAGATGACACGTGACCCAAGGGATAAACAAAAGTGGACCAAGACTCTACTCTTCCTTTACCTGGTGTTCCTGGAAGCTGGCGACTCATTACTAGGTCAGTAGGGACACAAACCTGATCCAACATTTTCGTGACGGAGTCGGATATATCGGGTCGCAATGCTAATTATCTCAGCTTACTGTAAGTTGTAACACATGATATAAAAAAAAACCTTTTCAAAGTAAATAAGGAGGAACAATTTACAGTGTAACTTATTTACTGGTTTTATCATCTTGAAAATGCCAGTAGTGAAGTGATTGGTTCGTAGTCGTGTCGATAACGTTACTGTGGTTTTAATCCGAACTTTACACTATCCAGTTGAAATAAAAATGTGTACCTAATAGCTGAAATGGGCGTAAAGACATCAAGATGCATGGAAATGTGAATCTGCTGTAAAGCTGATGATAATCATATCAATTTAAAGAAAAGAAAAAAGTGGTATGATAACAGCTTGACGTAGGTGAGAAACAAAACGAAAGTAGAACGACGTTTCGGCCAAGAAGGGCTTCAAATGGAACAGCAAACACCAACACAAAAATATCTAAGGACATACATAGAAATCTAACTACATGGTGATAATGTGCTAGACACTCAAAAAAAAAGGAAAATAAGTCACTTGCCTGTGGTCTGGAGTTTAATCAGGCACCGACTGGACTGAAGTTGATATGGCCGGCTGATAGGGCGAACACAGGTGTGAAATACAGTAAAAGGGATGGGTTCTAAAAATATGTGGAGATATGTACAAGATCCTAGACTCTATTATTACTGGAAAGGTTTATATGAGTTGATTCCCGATAAGTTAATCCACGTGGGACATCTTATTTTAAGTACCCAAACGAACACATGAATATGTGTATATCTACAACTATGGGTGTGCACACCAAACAGATGTTCACAAACGCATGCAGACGTAACCATGCATTCATAAACTAGCTGAAATAGGGAAGACATGAACAGTGAGGAAGAGCTTTGGTCCTCCCTTTCACCGAGAGCTATTGCCTTGCTTGGGGAAGTTTAAGACTTAACTCTCCTGCCTCATTGTAAATTACGGATCACTCTTCACCTCTGGACTTCTGGTCAATATCGACATAGGCGACAGGGAGCCGTTGAGGCACCGTCTGAAAAGTGCCCCTTGTTGCAGTTTCCTCATATTCCAAGCCCGGCTTGTTGTCGGAGCTACTAAGTAATGCGCTGTGCACACCGTGAGCTGTGTATTTCATCCGGATGGCGTTTCTAAATTCAGATTGCTTACGATGAATGATGACATCGTATGACGAAGGACAGTTCAGCTGCGTTCACTGTCAGTGCTATAATACGCCTTATGTCTTTTGACGTGTGCAGTGTTTTGCTACAACAGGGACTGCAACGGCCTTTCTTTGTTGGATATTCGATGAGCTGTTAATTCGGATGATTCCACTGACACAGGCTGTTGAGCAATTATGGATTTACATTCGTTTGCAGTGATACTAGGGCCTTCGAATAACCATAGCCTTCATCTATACCTTTGCTTGCATTAGTGTTATATTGTATGCGTTGATAATGTTATGCATTGATGTAAATGGTCATTCTTATACGTTATTCCAAACTCTGTGTTTATATTATTATATACCGCTATATATATGTAATGTTATGCAGTATTCTGTGTTTGTAATGATCTACACCGCTCTGTGTATGTAATGTTACACAAGCACTCTGTTTTCACTGTTGTATATAGTTCTATGTTTGAAATGTTAAGCACTGCTTTGTATTTGTAATGTTATATATCGCTCTGACATAGTTTTGTTACACCTCGTTTTGATTTTATAATATTACACACCGCCCTATGTCTGAAATGTTATACACCGCTCTGATTTTGTAATGTTAAAAACCTCTCTGTTTGTAGTGTTATATACTGCTCTTCGTATTTTTAATGTTATACCTCACTCTTTGTTTCTAATATTTTACACGGCTCTGAATCTGTAATGTTATACATCATTTTGTGTTTGTAATGTTATATATAGTTCTGTATTTGTAATGTTACGCATCTCTCCGCGATTGTGATGTTATACGTTTATTTATGTTTGTAATGCTATATACTGTTCTGGGTTTGTCATTTTATACATCTCTCGTCGTTTGTGATGTTATACATTGCTCTGTGTTTGTAATGTTATATACCGCTCTGTATTTGTAATATTAAACATCTCTTCGCGATTGTGATGTTATACATTGCTTTATGTTTGTAAGGCTATATACCATTCTGTGTTTGTAATGTTACACACTGTAGTAGTAGCCTACGTCAGTCATTGTTGACAACGGATTTGTCAGCGCCATTAGAAATGTGATTTTTTTCTTTTCTTTCGCCGTGTATTCTCTTTCTCTTGTACAGAAGTGAAAAGTTGGATGAAGAACTTCCCATCAGCTAAATAACACGATAAACTACATTGCTACATTTCCTGGTATGGATTCAGAAAAAGAATGAACAAATGTCCAAACATTGATGAGCCTCGGAATGAAGCGACTGTAAAGCGTCAAGTTCTGTAATAAAATCAATCATTGCCATTCTTGCTTGAACGATTTTATTGCAACCATCAATCGCAGTTTGTATTTCTTTATACACATCACATCTGAAGTCTAAAAGGAAACAGAAATGTCCAAGGCCTGTATTTTAATTTGCCTATTTTAACTGTATTGAATTGAAGTAATGCAGTTTCTCACGATAGGAGACAATTCATAGTAATTTTAAGCAATGTCTGTCAAGCGATATTCACAATCAAATACTATAAGTGGAAATATTAATGTTTTATGTGTTTCGATCACTCCAACTTCCAGAGCTCCTGAAGAATGCCATTATTTGTCTGATCCGCCCCTGAGACAGTCACGAAATCTGGTCAACACGAAGAGCTATTTTGTTCATTAATGGAATAACATTGCGTGATCTGGAAATGTAAAATTGATTCTAAGCAGTATACGGCTTTGCGAACCTATCATTTTTAAATGATGCTCCATGCTAATAATAGCTTCGCCCTCGTTATTATTCTTCAAACGCTACTCCTGTTCCGCAGGAAGTCATGCAACTAAAAATCAAAATAAAAAAAAAATACTGACGGCTTTTGACCTTCAGTTACACTTCTGTTGTTTACTGTTTTCAGGTTTAACTGCACAATATTTTAATTGTTATTCTATTATCTGCTTTTTAAAAACAATATTAGTTTAAACTTTTTTTTTTTATGAAATGAGTTATCATAAGGGAAATATTGTATTTATATCTTTGTTTAATTAGAAAGTCAGCCATCACTTGTCCGATATCTCTACTGTTGACTATTTTGAAGAATGCTAACTCACACAATATGTTTTATTATCCCACTCGTCACGTAAAACAAGCAAGGATCACATCTACACACTTATAGCGTATCTGGAATACGGTGTTCGTGCTCTTATATTTCCGATGACTAACGGTACATTTTACGGCTGATTAGGTTAATATAATTACCGTAGGGGGGCTGGTTGGTCTCGAGGCAACACGCCGGCCTCGAGACAGAGAGGTTGTGGGTTCAAATGCCGGCTGCACCAGTTGGGATTTTTATTTATGATTTTTCTCTGCCGCAACCACCCCTGGTCTCAGCAGAGAGGCCCGGCTTGAAACGTCAGTTACTCATGGACGGAAAAAAATATGAGTACCTCCGAAGACGGAGTTGTTTGCCTGTGCGGCGAAGGACCTCTGTGCACACGGCTGCCAGGAAAAAAACGGAGTAGCACGCTAAATTCAATTCCTAGTCTCTAGGGACTTCGCCAGAGCGAAAAAAAAAATATATGCTGGCGAACAAAGAAAAAAAAATATATATATATTTGCCAGCCTGCCCTATTTCCAGATACACACTTTGGTGTCCTGTTTTCAGAGGCTAAGTTATGCAAGAGGCCAAAACTCGCCACACCAATGAAGTAAATCCCGACTATTTTGATGATCAAGGGTACTTATCACTTTGTCACCTTGGCTTTTCCACACGCCAAGTCTTGCTTAAATAATCCTGCAGGAGAGATATAATATGAAAGACAAAGTAAAATACGAAAACAACACCAGAGATTGGACACCTTCAGCTCATAACGAGCAGCCTCAATTTGAGAGGAACTGGGAAACTAATGGCAGACTTCAATATCGACCCAATGATACATACACACGATTACGTGGCAGGAGAAAGGAATTGTGATCTCACTGAAATGCGGGCAGATAATCTCTTATAATAGTAGAAGTTGGGGAAGTGTTAGTGACCTTCGATGTAAACTTATAAGCTTCAATATTTAGATATGAGCGGAGGCCAAGGCGCGCGACAGCAGCAGAGTTGAAGTTACCAGCGGCTTGCAGCTGATGGCTTGATGGGACCGGTGAACCAGAGGTATCCAAAACCTTCTCCACCTCTTCGTGGTGCATCTTGTAACAGATTAATTGTTAGCCTAGTATGGCCAAATGAGTAGGGATCAAGAGGGAAGGCAAGCCGGTACTCAAATGCAGCATGCCGAAGACGGATGTGTTTGGCTATAAGTTGCAAATATCACAGTTTTTTCTGCAGTGTATTCTAACAACAAGGCATTTACGCCCACTTTACCGCCCATTTAATGGCGGACGACGAAGAGGGATAGCTTGAGTCGAGGTCGATGAACCAGAACTATCCAGGAGATCTATTCCTTTAGTCATGCCAAGGCAGCTTGTACGCGAGTCTATAAAAGGACGTTGCAATTACAAGCCACCTGAGACTGCTGCCACCACAAAGAGGGCATCACTATGCTGGATTAAAGTTAAGACAAATATACCACACTGGTAGATACCATAGATTCGACCAGAGGTGTTCTTCGGTTATGGAAGGCCCCGGTATCACTGCAAACGAATTAAAATCCATAATTGCTCAACCGCCCGTGCCAGCGTAATCATCCGAATTAATATCTCATCTCCCAAACAAAGAAAGGTAACTGTAGTCCCCATCGTAGCAGTCTCAGCAGACCAGAAGTGTTGCATAGAGTAAGTGTAGTTATTTTGTGCCGAATATATATTGTCAGCTAGTCACCAGTCAATGCAGCAGGAATATATTCAGCTATGTGTTATCTATCCCCGGTGCATTGTTTCGTGGTGCATATTTGATTACTTTTACGATTTCCTCTTTCATGATGATGGAATCTGTGTTTGGGTGTTCTTTGATGTTTTTTGTTATGTTATTGGTATCTTGTGCCATGTTTAATAGGTCTTCAAAATACTCTTTTCATCTCTTTTGCATATGTTAGTTATTTGATATTGGTTGTCTGTCTTCATCATTTATGAGCTCAGTAGGATCGTGATTATTTTTTTCGCTCTTCTTGCTTTTGCTGCTTAGTAGAACTCTCTTGTGGCTGTCTTGAAGTTTTACTTATATTTTGTCCGAATTCTGTCCATTTTATTTGCTTAGCTTCTTTGATAAAAATTACAACTTTTTCCGAACTAAGGCATATTTTTCAACTTCTTTTTGATTCTTTAGCTCTCTCCATTTGTTAAACAGTTTCTTCTTTTCTTTAATTGCTTCTCTGATTGCTTCGGGAGCCGCGATAGTTCAGTTGTTAGTGAACTGTATTACGAAGGACTAGAGATTCACCCAGCCTTAAATAATTACCGGACTTTTTCTGGGAAAGTAAAGTGGCACTGGCGTAATACCGACCACATTGCCCCAAAAATCATGTGCCGAAGGTCTGAAAAAATTATGGTCACTAACACCATATTCACTATACATCACTCGGAGGGACGGGGCTCTTTACTTTACTTTACTTTACATTACTTTACTGATTGCTTCGTTCCACCACGGGGAGCTCCTCTTCCCTTTTTCATTCTTGGTTTCGTTCCAAATACTATTTTTGAGACGTTGATTACTGTTTTCTTCTCCTTTTCTAGTGTGCTTACTTCGTTAGGGGGTTTCTTGAATTCCTCTGTTAGTTCTTCTTCTATGGGTTTCTTGATTCTTTGATCTTTTAATTGTTTTATTGTTATTGTCTGTTCTTTTAGATTCTTTTGTTTGTTTTCGTATCTTCTCTTTGTTTTACGCTGTCTGAGTGTAATCATAACCATTGTATGATCCGTGAGTAGTAGGAGGTGGACACAATGCTCTCGGTTTTTTAGTTGACCAAAGAGTAGGGTATACCCTACGAAGTCCAGTACCCTATGAGTACAGGAGTTATATAGAGACTACGGCAAGCCGCGGCAAGCTGCGGCAAGCTGCGCCAAGCCAGAGTGATGCAATGATATATATGTATAGCGCATGAAGGGGTTGGTGGTTGATGGTGTTGATGGACATCAGTTTTTCCCGCCAAAGTGACTTCCAATAGGAGCTAGTGTGTGTATGTTGTCCGGCTATAGACCACGCCCACTCCGGAAGTGAAACTACCATATTAGGGAGTAGTGATACGTTAGTTATTTCATAGTTATGGTGAGTATATATACATATAATAGTAATAAGTTAATAGTTATTATATCTACGTGGACGTAAATGGGCCCCGTATTTAAGATATGGACCGTAAGTAGGTATATATACATACATATATATTGGCAAATCTTGCTGGCGGTATTAACGAACAGTCATTTTCTCCTAACGTAGCACATAATGACCCAATCAATAAACCGCTCCCGTGAGAGTAAAGATTTCTTTTTCCCAAGCGGTCTCGCTGCGTCGCTATGCTGACTGGAATTATCGAATTTATAACATAGGTGTAAGAAATATATTAAGATCAAGCTAAGTCCACTAATAGAGGAGATCGAGAGTGTACCCCAACGAGCTTAGGAGGAAAGTTAGGTGTAGTACATGTCAGCTGCCTCACAGAGCATGTATATTTGGGAACAGAGCCCCCCCCCCAAAAAAAAAGCCTGTGTGCGTGTTCATGTGTGTGTATGTGCATATTACTCAGAGAGTAAACAAAAGGACCAGTCTTCGGATAGCTTCGCTGACTGATACAAAATGTAATGTTTATTGATGGAGAGGTACCTGTGTTCGTGTGTGGGTCGTAGAACAAGCGGATGAATAGCAGGGTTTGATGGAGAGATGATTGTGTGTTTGTGTGATTCAGTATACAAATAGCTGTATAAATAAATATTGAAGTGATAAGTAGAACGATCAATCGCTCACCCAATATGTACATACACATTCGTTACATCACTATAAAGTGGTTATCAATATCAACACACCGTAAGCAATAAGAACCACTAAAAGAATCGACCCCAAAACGCGAACTCCACAAACATATGTACCTATATGATAGTCGTAACTTACCGTTAATGTTATTAATAAAGGTGACGCATACGTGATGTATAACTAAGAGGTCTGCCCTATAGTGGTAGTAAGATGAATATTATAGATAATCATAGTTGAGCGACGGTATTACGCTAACAAAGGTAAAATGACCGACCTTTCGTATGGTGTACACCGTAACACCCCTACATCTTATACAGTCTGTCATGGTAATGTGATAGAAGAAGAAACTGATGTTTAGGGGTAAGTCCCAAACATTTTTTTGTATTTTCATCATCTAAATAATCGTTTTTAAACCCGGAATTATTATCAGATAGAACGACACATGATAGTGATGGTTAGCTTATTTTTATTCACGTATAGTCGAGTTTGGACTCGTTGTAAAGATAATTTTAAGAGTAGTTATATGTTTAATGTTTAGTTCCTTTAAAAAAAACAATAAAGCTACTATACTTGTAACTAATCCTGTTTAACATTAAAATAAATACCCCATATTAACAGTATCCAATAGAGCACCCCAGAATGAAACTGTACCAGTACGCTCCAGTGGCCGAAAGAAGGCTATTGTTCCCCACGCGTCCCGGGGATAATTGATATAATTGCTCTCTCGCGAGTGGCGAGTGGCATTGCATAGCACTTGAGGGTTTATTGTGCGTGCACTAAAAAGATGAAGTTTAACACATAGGCGCGTTACTAAATAAACAAGTAATTTACTACTAATAAAAAAAATATATATATATATAATATACGTTATTTATTTTTAAACCCTTCATCTCGAGACACGCAAATAGATACCAAACAAGATATAGTTTTTAGTATAACAAGTTATTTTCTTTCATCAATGTGCCGGCTTCGTAACTAAGGTATATTTCTGTCTCGCTCTCTCTCTCTCTCTCTCTCTCTCTCTCTCTCTCTCTCTGTCTGTTTGTGAGTGTATGTATGTGTATGTATGTATAGCTGTATGTTTATAGATTATTCACTCTAGTTCGCTGTTTGTCTAAACCTATGTTATTAGTATAGGATACAAGTCAACAGACTAATAGAACGAATATCTTAATACCTTTTACAGCTCGATGATTAATGACAACGCTGAAAGACACAAAAAAAAGGCGACCCGGTTAGTTTTAGTCATATTTAGACGTAATCTATATCAAAATATGCGTGTTTTAAACCAGTTTTATACTAAAGCAGTTATTTTATAAATAACATTACAGTGTAAACGTTCAGCCGAGTACATATTTTTGTCTTCTTATATATATATATATATATATATATATATAAAAGGCGAACTAAAAATCATAAAAAGCTACTTACATAGTCATTATAGTTAGACACACCGAGCAGGAATTTAGATTCAATGTCCAAAAAGTTAGACCAAATCGCAAAATGTTAGCACCAGAACACAACAATTTAGGCTCATAAGCAAAAAGTCGAGCTGAAAACCTTACAAACCTACTCATATAGGCGTAATAGTTAGACACAATGAACAGGAAGTAATAACAAAAATCCCAAAAGTTACCCCATAGCGCAAAATATGTTACCCCAGAACACAAAATATAGGCTCGTATTAAAAAAGTCGACCTAAAAAGCTTAAAATTCTACACACATAGTCATAATAGTTAGATACACCGAGCAGGAATATAGATTCAATGTCAAAAAAGTTAGACCAAATCGCTAAATTTTATCACCAGAACACAAAATTTAGGCTCATAAGCAAAAATCCGATTTGAAAATCATACAAACCTACTTATATTGGCATAATAGTTAGACACAACGAGCAGGAAGGTATATCCAAAAGCCCAAAAGTTACGCCAAATCGCAAAAAAAAGGTTACCCCTAGAACACAAAATATAGGTTCGTATTAAAAAAGTCGACCTAAAAAGCCTAAAAATCTACGCACATAGTCATAATAGTTAGACACAACGAGTAGAAAGTTATAGTCAAGGTCCAAAAAGTTAGGCAAAATCGCTAAATTTTACCACCAAAACACAAAAAAAATTTAGGCTCATAAGCAAAGAGTCGATCTCAAACCCTAAAAGCTACCCCCATACTCATACTAGTTAGACGCATCGAACAGATAGTTATATCCAAAGTCCCAAAAGTTACGCCAAAGCGCAAAATATTTACCCTCAGAACACAAAAAATGTAGTCTCATATTCAAAAAGGCGAAGTAAAAAGCTACTCACATAGTCATAATAGTTAGACACAACGACCAGGAATTTAGATTCAATGTCCAAAAAGTTAGAACAAAGCGCAAAATTTTAGCACCAGAACACACAAATTTAGGCTCATAACCAAAAAGTCGATCTGAAAACCCTACAAATCTACTCCCATACTCATACTAGTTAGACGTGTCGAACAGATAGTTATATCCGAAGTCCAAAAAGTTAGGCCAAAGCGCTAACATTTTACCACCAGAACACAAAAAAATGTAGACGCATATTCAAAAAGTCGACCTAAAAACCCTAAAATGCTACTCATATAGTCATAATTGTAAGACACAAAGAGCAGGAAGTTATATCCAAAGTCCCAAAAGTTACGCCAAAGCACAAAAATGTTACCCCCAGAACACAAAAATGTAGGTTCGTATTAAAAAAGTCGACCTAAAAGCCCTAAAAATCTACGCACATAGTCATAATAGTTATACACAACGAGTAGAAAGTTATAGTCAAAGTCCAAAAAGTTAGGCCAAATCACAAAATGTTAGCACCAAAACAGAAACAAATTTAGGCGCATAAGCATAAAGTCGAGCTGAAAACCCTACAAAGCTACTCCCATACTCATACTAGTTAGACACAACGAGTAGAAAGTTATAGTCAAGATCCAAAAAGTTAGGCCAAAGCGCAAAATTTTAGCACCAAAACACAAAAAATTAGGCTCATAACCATAAAGTCGATCTGAAAACCATACAAAGCTACTCCCATACTCATACTAGTTAGACACAACGAGTAGAAAGTTATATCCAAAGTCACAAAAGTTAGACCATATCGCAAAATTTTAGCACCAGAACAAATAAAATTTAGGCTCGTATTAAAAAAGTCGATCTGAAAATCCTAAAAAACTACTCATATAGTCATAATAGTTAGACACAAGAGTAGGAAGTTATATCCAAAGTCCCAAAAGTTACACCAAATCGCAAAATGTTAGCACCAAAACAGAAAAAAATTTAGGCGCATAAACATGAAGTCGAACTGAAAACCCTACAAAGCTACTCCCATACTCATACTAGTTAGGCACAACGAGTAGAAAGTTATAGTCAAGGTCCAAAAAGTTAGGCCAAAACGCAAAATTTTAGCACCAAAACACAAAAAATTTAGGCTCATAAGCATAAAGTCGATCTGAAAACCATACAAAGCTACTCCCATACTCACACTAGTTAGACACAACGAGTAGAAAGTTATATCCAAAGTCACAAAAGTTAGACCATATCGCAAAATTTTAGCACCAGAACAAAAAAAATTTAGGCTCTTATTAAAAAAGTCGATCTGAAAATCCTAAAAAGCTACTCATATAGTCATAATAGTTAGACACAAGAGTAGGAAGTTATATCCAAAGTCCCAAAAGTTACACCAAATCGCAAAATGTTAGCACCAAAACACACCAAAAAAAAAAAAAAAAAAAATTTAGGCTCATAACCAAAGAGTCGATCTCAAACCCTACAAAGCTACTCCCAAACTCATACTAGTTAGACGCGTCGAACAGATAGTTATATCCAAAGTCCCAAAGGTTACGCCAAATCGCAAAAAATTTTACCCTCATAACACAAAAAATGTAGGCTCATATAAAAAAGGCGATCTAAAAATCCTAAACAGCTACTCACATAGTCATAATAGTTAGACACAACGACCAGGAATTTAGATTCAATGTCCAAAAAGTTAGAACAAATCGCAAAATCTTAGCACCAGAATACACAAATTTAGACACATAAGTAAAAAGTCGATCTGAAAACCCTACAAATCTACTCCCAAACTCATACTAGTTAGAAACATCGAAAAGATAGTTATATCCAAAGACCAAAAAGTTAGGCCAAAGCGCAAACATTGTACCACCAGAACACAAAAAATGTAGGCACATATTCAAAAAGTCGACCTAAAAACCCTACAAACCTACTCATATTGGCATAATAGTTAGACACAACGAGCAGGAAGGTATATCCAAAATCCCAAAACTTACGCCAAATAGCAAAATTTTAGCACTAGAACACAAGAATGTAGGCTCGTATTAAAAAAGTCGACATAAAAAGCCTAAAGATCGACGCACATAGTCATAATAGTTAGACACAGCGAGTAGAAAGTTATAGTCAAGGCCCAAAAAGTTAGGCCAAATCGCAACATTTTAGCACCAACACACACACAAAATTTAGGATCATAAGCATAAAGTCGATCTGAAAACCCTACAAAGCTACTCCCATACTCATACTAGTTAGACACAACGAGTAGAAAGTTATATCCAAAGTCCCAAAAGTTAGGCCAAATCGCAAAACTTTAACACCAAAACATAAAACTTTAGGGTTCATAAGCATAAAGTCGATCTGAAAACCCTACAAAGCTACTCCCATACTCATACTAGTTAGACACAACGAGTAGAAAGTTATATCCAAAGTCACAAAAGTTAGACCATATCACAAACTTTTAGCACCAGAACACAAAAATTTAGGCTCGTATTAAAAAAGTCGATCTGAAAATCCTTAAAAGCTACTCATATAGTCATAATAGTTAGACACAAAGAGTAGGAAGTTATATCCAAAGTCCCAAAAGTTACACCAAATCGCAAAAATGTTACCCCCAGAACACAAAAATGTAGGCTCGTATTAAAAAAGTCGACCTAAAAAGCTTAAAAAATCTACCCACATAGTCATAATAGTTAGACACATCGAGTAGAAAGTTATAGTCAAGGTCCAAAAGGTTAGCCACGCTATGTTGAATCATATTCAGGGCGCGTAGACATTATCCTGTTCAATAGACCCACTACTAACTGGATAGTGGAGAACTTTCCCACCCCAAGATTTTTATTTATTTCACCTACATGGCTTCTCGGTTGTCTGTCCTTTGTTAAAGTGACAAAGATATTGAATTCCAAAGAGGTTAGGATAAGTCTATCTATTGACCTTTCGAGCCGTAACCGGCCCATAGGGCGTAGACCAAGATACACCTTCTCCTATATGAATTTTTGTTCTAGCAGTTTTCTTTTAAAGATATTTTATCAAATCTCGCCATCTGTCTCTGTTCTGTGCAAGCAGTTCTATCTCATTGAGGGAGCCGATTCCTGCTGCTCTTGCCTCTCTCATCAATGTTCTTCTCAGTGTCTCCCTGGGTCTTCCTCTTTTTCTTTTACCTGTTGTTTCCCATATGAGGGCTTGCTTTGCTATTCGATTATTATCTCTTCTCATCACATGTCCAACGTATGACCATCGTCTTTTCT
This sequence comes from Megaustenia siamemsis, assembly GCA_032433765.1. Classification (NCBI taxonomy): domain Eukaryota; kingdom Metazoa; phylum Mollusca; class Gastropoda; order Stylommatophora; family Ariophantidae; genus Megaustenia; species Megaustenia siamemsis. The sequence goes on from JAVIAB010000051.1 coordinate 59,612,945, forward strand.
TTATTACTGAAGATATTAGTGGTTGATTGGCGATTTCTCTAATTTCCTCGTTTGTTTTGAATTCGTTCCATTCTATACCAAGTATTTTCCTTAGACATTTATTTTCGAATGCGTTCAACTTTGTTTCTATATCTCTTGTTGTTTTCCAGCTTTCACACGCATACGTAAGGGTTGATAGTACATTTGATTTGAATAGCCTAAGTTTTGTGTTTGTGCTAATGAGTTTTGATTTCCACAACTTTTCAAGGCTTCTGAAAGACATTGCTGCTTTAGCCAGTCTGATTCTAATTTCTTTGCTCGTATCCCCTTCTCGATCAATGTGACTTCCAAGATAGATGAAGTGATCGATCTCTTCTACTGGTTTGTTTTCCATGTATATTTTGTCACTTGTTGGAATTAAACTTTTCATGACTTTAGTCTTTTCATGATTGACCTCAAGCCCAATTTTGCTGGCTATTGATGATAGTTCATTTGTGTTTTCCTGCATCGTTTTTATCTGATTGCTGATGAGAACTATGTCATCAGCAAAGTCCAGGTCCTCCAAATGGTCTCCTTGTATCCATTCGATGCCTTTATTACCAGTGCAGCATTTCTTCATTATGAAGTCCATAACAATTCCAAATAACAAGGGCGATAAAATACATCCTTGTTTAACCCCAGTTTCTATTGGGAAACATTCGCTCAGTCCTTCCTCTGTTCGAACTGCACATGTGTAACCATCATACATGTCTTTGATAATATTTATGATTTTTGATGGTAAGCCATATTGCTTCAGAATTTTCCACAAAGAATCTCTATGAATACTATCAAATGCTTTTTTGAAGTCGATGAAGTTAAGTACAAAAGGTTTTTGCTTTTCAATGTGTTCCTCCAATATAAGTCGTAGAAGGATTATCGTTAGGATAAGTACAAGAATAAAAATTTCCAACGCGCTTGTTAAGTCAGTCCCATAAAACTCGGCCTCTGCTATTTCAAAACTAACTTGAAAGTTGTCCTCTACTATTTCAAAAGTTGTCCTTCTCAATTCAAAAGTTGTCTTTGTCAAATCAAAAGTTGTCCTCTACTATTTCAAAAGTTGTCCTATACTATTTCAAAAGTTGTCCTTTCCAATTCAAAAGTCGACCTTTACTATTTCAAACGTTGTCCTTCTCGATTCAAAAGTTGTCTTTGTCAAAGCAAAAGTTGTCCTCTGCTATTTCAAAAGTTGTCCTCTACTATTTCAAAAGTTGTCCGCTACTATTTCAAAAGTTGTCCTCGGCTAAACCAAACACATCATCTAACAACTTCCACTAGTACTACTACTACTACTACAACTTCTACAACTACTTCGTCTACAACTTCCACAACCAACTACTACTACAACTATTACAACTTCCACAAACAACTACTACTACACCTACTATGGCTACAACAACAACTACTGCTACTACAAAAAGCGTACACCAAACGAACACCAGGGCTTTTTAAACTGGGTAGAATTGGCACCAAGACAGCACCTATTAACATGCTCCAAAAATTTCATTTGTCTTGTTTTAAGACATCCTCGTTTGTTTTCTTTTCCTTCCATCCAATTCTACCCAGTTTAAAAAGCCCTGATGTTCGTTTGGTGTACGCTTTTTGTAGTAGCAGTAGTTGTTGTTGTAGCCATAGTAGGTGTAGTAGTAGTTGTTTGTGGAAGTTGTAATAGTTGTAGTAGTAGTTGGTTGTGGAAGTTGTAGACGAAGTAGTTGTAGAAGTTGTAGTAGTAGTAGTAGTACTAGTGGAAGTTGTTAGATGATGTGTTTGGTTTAGCCGAGGACAACTTTTGAAATAGTAGCGGACAACTTTTGAAATAGTAGAGGACAACTTTTGAAATAGCAGAGGACAACTTTTGCTTTGACAAAGACAACTTTTGAATCGAGAAGGACAACGTTTGAAATAGTAAAGGTCGACTTTTGAATTGGAAAGGACAACTTTTGAAATAGTATAGGACAACTTTTGAAATAGTAGAGGACAACTTTTGATTTGACAAAGACAACTTTTGAATTGAGAAGGACAACTTTTGAAATAGTAGAGGACAACTTTCAAGTTAGTTTTGAAATAGCAGAGGCCGAGTTTTATGGGACTGACTTAACAAGCGCGTTGGAAATTTTTATTCTTGTACTTATCCTAACCTCTTTGGAATTCAATATCTTTGTCACTTTAACAAAGGACAGACAACCGAGAAGCCATGTAGGTGAAATAAATAAAAATCTTGGGGTGGGAAAGTTCTCCACTATCCAGTTAGTAGTGGGTCTATTGAACAGGGTAATGTCTACGCGCCCTGAATATGATTCAACATAGCGTGGCTAACCTTTTGGACCTTGACTATAACTTTCTACTCGATGTGTCTAACTATTATGACTATGTGGGTAGATTTTTAAGCTTTTTAGGTCGACTTTTTTAATACGAGCCTACATTTTTGTGTTCTGGGGGTAACATTTTTGCGATTTGGTGTAACTTTTGGGACTTTGGATATAACTTCCTACTCTTTGTGTCTAACTATTATGACTATATGAGTAGCTTTTAAGGATTTTCAGATCGACTTTTTTAATACGAGCCTAAATTTTTGTGTTCTGGTGCTAAAAGTTTGTGATATGGTCTAACTTTTGTGACTTTGGATATAACTTTCTACTCGTTGTGTCTAACTAGTATGAGTATGGGAGTAGCTTTGTAGGGTTTTCAGATCGACTTTATGCTTATGAACCCTAAAGTTTTATGTTTTGGTGTTAAAGTTTTGCGATTTGGCCTAACTTTTGGGACTTTGGATATAACTTTCTACTCGTTGTGTCTAACTAGTATGAGTATGGGAGTAGCTTTGTAGGGTTTTCAGATCGACTTTATGCTTATGATCCTAAATTTTGTGTGTGTGTTGGTGCTAAAATGTTGCGATTTGGCCTAACTTTTTGGGCCTTGACTATAACTTTCTACTCGCTGTGTCTAACTATTATGACTATGTGCGTCGATCTTTAGGCTTTTTATGTCGACTTTTTTAATACGAGCCTACATTCTTGTGTTCTAGTGCTAAAATTTTGCTATTTGGCGTAAGTTTTGGGATTTTGGATATACCTTCCTGCTCGTTGTGTCTAACTATTATGCCAATATGAGTAGGTTTGTAGGGTTTTTAGGTCGACTTTTTGAATATGTGCCTACATTTTTTGTGTTCTGGTGGTACAATGTTTGCGCTTTGGCCTAACTTTTTGGTCTTTGGATATAACTATCTTTTCGATGTTTCTAACTAGTATGAGTTTGGGAGTAGATTTGTAGGGTTTTCAGATCGACTTTTTACTTATGTGTCTAAATTTGTGTATTCTGGTGCTAAGATTTTGCGATTTGTTCTAACTTTTTGGACATTGAATCTAAATTCCTGGTCGTTGTGTCTAACTATTATGACTATGTGAGTAGCTGTTTAGGATTTTTAGATCGCCTTTTTTATATGAGCCTACATTTTTTGTGTTATGAGGGTAAAATTTTTTGCGATTTGGCGTAACCTTTGGGACTTTGGATATAACTATCTGTTCGACGCGTCTAACTAGTATGAGTTTGGGAGTAGCTTTGTAGGGTTTGAGATCGACTCTTTGGTTATGAGCCTAAATTTTTTTTTTTTTTTTTTGGTGTGTTTTGGTGCTAACATTTTGCGATTTGGTGTAACTTTTGGGACTTTGGATATAACTTCCTACTCTTGTGTCTAACTATTATGACTATATGAGTAGCTTTTTAGGATTTTCAGATCGACTTTTTTAATACGAGCCTAAATTTTTTTTGTTCTGGTGCTAAAATTTTGCGATATGGTCTAACTTTTGTGACTTTGGATATAACTTTCTACTCGTTGTGTCTAACTAGTGTGAGTATGGGAGTAGCTTTGTATGGTTTTCAGATCGACTTTATGCTTATGAGCCTAAATTTTTTGTGTTTTGGTGCTAAAATTTTGCGTTTTGGCCTAACTTTTTGGACCTTGACTATAACTTTCTACTCGTTGTGCCTAACTAGTATGAGTATGGGAGTAGCTTTGTAGGGTTTTCAGTTCGACTTCATGTTTATGCGCCTAAATTTTTTTCTGTTTTGGTGCTAACATTTTGCGATTTGGTGTAACTTTTGGGACTTTGGATATAACTTCCTACTCTTGTGTCTAACTATTATGACTATATGAGTAGTTTTTTAGGATTTTCAGATCGACTTTTTTAATACGAGCCTAAATTTTATTTGTTCTGGTGCTAAAATTTTGCGATATGGTCTAACTTTTGTGACTTTGGATATAACTTTCTACTCGTTGTGTCTAACTAGTATGAGTATGGGAGTAGCTTTGTATGGTTTTCAGATCGACTTTATGGTTATGAGCCTAATTTTTTGTGTTTTGGTGCTAAAATTTTGCGCTTTGGCCTAACTTTTTGGATCTTGACTATAACTTTCTACTCGTTGTGTCTAACTAGTATGAGTATGGGAGTAGCTTTGTAGGGTTTTCAGCTCGACTTTATGCTTATGCGCCTAAATTTTTTTCTGTTTTGGTGCTAACATTTTGTGATTTGGCCTAACTTTTTGGACTTTGACTATAACTTTCTACTCGTTGTGTGTAACTATTATGACTATGTGCGTAGATTTTTAGGGCTTTTAGGTCGACTTTTTTAATACGAACCTACATTTTTGTGTTCTGGGGGTAACATTTTTGTGCTTTGGCGTAACTTTTGGGACTTTGGATATAACTTCCTGCTCTTTGTGTCTTACAATTATGACTATATGAGTAGCATTTTAGGGTTTTTAGGTCGACTTTTTGAATATGCGTCTACATTTTTTTGTGTTCTGGTGGTAAAATGTTAGCGCTTTGGCCTAACTTTTTGGACTTCGGATATAACTATCTGTTCGACACGTCTAACTAGTATGAGTATGGGAGTAGATTTGTAGGGTTTTCAGATCGACTTTTTGGTTATGAGCCTAAATTTGTGTGTTCTGGTGCTAAAATTTTGCGCTTTGTTCTAACTTTTTGGACATTGAATCTAAATTCCTGGTCGTTGTGTCTAACTATTATGACTATGTGAGTAGCTTTTTACTTCGCCTTTTTGAATATGAGACTACATTTTTTGTGTTCTGAGGGTAAATATTTTGCGCTTTGGCGTAACTTTTGGGACTTTGGATATAACTATCTGTTCGATGCGTCTAACTAGTATGAGTATGGGGGTAGCTTTTAGGGTTTGAGATCGACTCTTTGCTTATGAGCCTAAATTTTTTTTGTGTTTTGGTGGTAAAATTTAGCGATTTTGCCTAACTTTTTGGACCTTGACTATAACTTTCTACTCGTTGTGTCTAACTATTATGACTATGTGCGTAGATTTTTAGGCTTTTTAGGTCGACTTTTTTAATACGAACCTATATTTTGTGTTCTAGGGGTAACCTTTTTTTTGCGATTTGGCGTAACTTTTGGGCTTTTGGATATACCTTCCTGCTCGTTGTGTCTAACTATTATGCCAATATAAGTAGGTTTGTATGATTTTCAAATCGGATTTTTGCTTATGAGCCTAAATTTTGTGTTCTGGTGATAAAATTTAGCGATTTGGTCTAACTTTTTTGACATTGAATCTATATTCCTGCTCGGTGTATCTAACTATTATGACTATGTGTGTAGAATTTTAAGCTTTTTAGGTCGACTTTTTTAATACGAGCCTGTATTTTGTGTTCTGGGGTAACATATTTTGCGCTTAGGGGTAACTTTTGGGATTTTTGTTATTACTTCCTGTTCATTGTGTCTAACTATTACGCCTATATGAGTAGGTTTGTAAGGTTTTCAGCTCGACTTTTTGCTTATGAGCCTAAATTGTTGTGTTCTGGTGCTAACATTTTGCGATTTGGTCTAACTTTTTGGACATTGAATCTAAATTCCTGCTCGGTGTGTCTAACTATAATGACTATGTAAGTAGCTTTTTATGATTTTTAGTTCGCCCTTTATATATATATATATATATAAGAAGACAAAAATATGTACTCGGCTGAACGTTTACACTGTAATGTTATTTATAAAATAACTGCTTTAGTATAAAACTGGTTTAAAATACGCATATTTTGATATAGATTACGTCTAAATATGACTAAAACTAACCGGGTCGCCTTTTTTTTTGTGTCTTTCAGCGTTGTCATTAATCATCGAGCTGTAAAAGGTATTAAGATATTCGTTCTATTAGTCTGTTGACTTGTATCCTATACTAATAACATAGGTTTAGACAAACAGCGAACTAGAGTGAATAATCTATAAACATACAGCTATACATACATACACATACATACACTCACAAACAGACAGAGAGAGAGAGAGAGAGAGAGAGAGAGAGAGAGAGCGAGACAGAAATATACCTTAGTTACGAAGCCGGCACATTGATGAAAGAAAATAACTTGTTATACTAAAAACTATATCTTGTTTGGTATCTATTTGCGTGTCTCGAGATGAAGGGTTTAAAAATAAATAACGTATATTATATATATATATATATATATTTTTTATTAGTAGTAAATTACTTGTTTATTTAGTAACGCGCCTATGTGTTAAACTTCATCTTTTTAGTGCACGCACAATAAACCCTCAAGTGCTATGCAATGCCACACGCCACTCGCGAGAGAGCAATTATATCAATTATCCCCGGGACGCGTGGGGAACAATAGCCTTCTTTCGGCCACTGGAGCGTACTGGTACAGTTTCATTCTGGGGTGCTCTATTGGATACTGTTAATATGGGGTATTTATTTTAATGTTAAACAGGATTAGTTACAAGTATAGTAGCTTTATTGTTTTTTTTAAAGGAACTAAACATTAAACATATAACTACTCTTAAAATTATCTTTACAACGAGTCCAAACTCGACTATATGTGAATAAAAATAAGTTAACCATCACTATCATGTGTCGTTCTATCTGATAATAATTCCGGGTTTAAAAACGATTATTTAGATGATGAAAATACAAAAAAATGTTTGGGACTTACCCCTAAACATCAGTTTCTTCTTCTATCACATTACCATGACAGACTGTATAAGATGTAGGGGTGTTACGGTGTACACCATACGAAAGGTCGGTCATTTTACCTTTGTTAGCGTAATACCGTCGCTCAACTATGATTATCTATAATATTCATCTTACTACCACTATAGGGCAGACCTCTTAGTTATACATCACGTATGCGTCACCTTTATTAATAACATTAACGGTAAGTTACGACTATCAAATAGGTACATATGTTTGTGGAGTTCGCGTTTTGGGGTCGATTCTTTTAGTGGTTCTTATTGCTTACTGTGTGTTGATATTGATAACCACTTTATAGTGATGTAACGAATGTGTATGTACATATTGGGTGAGCGATTGATCGTTCTACTTATCACTTCAATATTTATTTATACAGCTATTTGTATACTGAATCACACAAACACACAATCATCTCTCCATCAAACCCTGCTATTCATCCGCTTGTTCTACGACCCACACACGAACACAGGTACCTCTCCATCAATAAACATTACATTTTGTATCAGTCAGCGAAGCTATCCGAAGACTGGTCCTTTTGTTTACTCTCTGAGTAATATGCACATACACACACATGAACACGCACACAGGCTTTTTTTTGGGGGGGGCTCTGTTCCCAAATATACATGCTCTGTGAGGCAGCTGACATGTACTACACCTATCTTTCCTCCTAAGCTCGTTGGGGTACACTCTCGATCTCCTCTATTAGTGGACTTAGCTTGATCTTAATATATTTCTTACACCTATGTTATAAATTCGATAATTCCAGTCAGCATAGCGACGCAGCGAGACCGCTTGGGAAAAAGAAATCTTTACTCTCACTGGAGCGGTTTATTGATTGGGTCATTATGTGCTACGTTAGGAGAAAATGACTGTTCGTTAATACCGCCAGCAAGATTTGCCAATATATATGTATGTATATATACCTACTTACGGTCCATATCTTAAATACGGGGCCCATTTACGTCCACGTAGATATAATAACTATTAACTTATTACTATTATATGTATATATACTCACCATAACTATGAAATAACTAACGTATCACTACTCCCTAATATGGTAGTTTCACTTCCGGAGTGGGCGTGGTCTATAGCCGGACAACATACACACACTAGCTCCTATTGGAAGTCACTTTGGCGGGAAAAACTGATGTCCATCAACACCATCAACCACCAACCCCTTCATGCGCTATACATATATATCATTGCATCACTCTGGCTTGGCGCAGCTTGCCGCAGCTTGCCGCGGCTTGCCGTAGTCTCTATATAACTCCTGTACTCATAGGGTACTGGACTTCGTAGGGTATACCCTACTCTTTGGTCAACTAAAAAACCGAGAGCATTGTGTCCACCTCCTACTACTTCCGTGTCGTCAATGATATTAGAGATAGTTCTTCTGTCGATTACTCTTTTCTTGTTTTGTTGTCTTGTTAGTATAAAATCTACCTGGCTTCTGCATGTTGTGTCATTCCACTTGTACCTGGTGTATAATTACGACTCTCTGTGTTTGAAGATTGTTTTGGTGATAAATATATTCCATTTTTCTGTGATTCCTTTGAGCATAAAACGTTTATCCCTTATCGACCTGCCGAGTCAGTCTAAGTTAAGGGCTGAACTTAAAAATACATGTTGGGGGAAATGTTTCCCCACATGCTAGATCGCTAGTCATCACATGTGATCTTTTACCGTCTAACTATTTATATAATGACGTGTGATTATCTTCATTCTTATTTTCGTGAAAAAAATAAGCTCAAAAATGTGGAAAACGTATCTTGCCGTTAATATTTGACACAATCAGTATCGTTTCTCTTTGTGAACAGCGTATATAAACAGCACGCAATTTCTACCAATGGAAACATGCATATAATTAGCATCATCATCATGTGCATACCGGTTGGCGTAGGCGATCATGTCCTTCCACAATCTTCTATCTACAGTGCATCGCATCAGTTCTGTTGTTGACTGTTTTCCATGCCATGACACTAAGCTATCCAGTATTTTCTCTCTTTGTCGTCCGCGATCTCTCTTTCCTTTTATTTTTCCGGTTGTTACCAAGTATTCCAACTTTCCTCTTCTCATGATGTGCCCGAAAAATGTTCATTGTTTCTTTCTGATGTTTTTTAGGAGCTTCCTTTTTGTGTTGGCCTCTTTGAGAACTTCCTCATTGGCCTTTTTAGCTGTCCAGGAAACTTTGAACATTCTTCTGAGAAATCCCATCTCAGTGGCCTCTAATCGTCTTTTCCTTTGTTTGTCTACTGTCCATGATTCTTTTCCATGGGTCAGAATTGGTTTATATAGCAGCGATGAACACTTTTTCTCACTTTTATTGACACAGATTTGTTGCATCAGATATTTTTCATTTTCTGAAATGCTATTTTGGCCTGAGCTATTCTGCTTTTTATTTCTGTGGTGCACCTTCCATATGGTGATATTATTGTGCCCAAGTATTTGAAACTTTTTTCAGATTTGTCCTGTTTACTTTTATGCTGCATGATGGTGATGGCTTATTAGCAGCCAGGTAGAAAGCGTAAGATCAGCATCCGTGAAATGTTTGAGGAAAACCATGGCAGGAAGGGTCGAAATAAAGAAGAGAGTTCGGGATATATCAATCAAGAAAATATAAAACAAAAGGAACGTCCACAGCTGAAAACGTAAATTAATTATCGTGCTAGTTGTTGTTCTGGTTCCAGCGGCCTGTGACCTGACCATCCTAGGCTCGTGTTAATACTTGTTATTGTTGTTATGGTTCCAGCGGCCTGTGACAGTGCTTGTTATTGTTGCTGTTGTTCCTATGGATCAAGCGGCCTGTGAGCTCACTCCTTTTAGGCCCGTGTCAATGCTTGTTGCTGTCGTTATGTATCCAGCGGCCGGTGAGCTGACGCCCTTAGATCCTTATATCAATGCTTGTTCTTTATATGGATCCAGCGGCCTGAGAGCTCACTCTCTTAGGTCCGAGTCACTGCTTGTTGTTGCTATGGATCCAGCGGGCTGTGATCTCACTCCCTTAGGCCCATATCAATGCTTGTTGTTGCTGCTATGGATCCAGCGGGCTGTGAGCTCACTCCCTTAGGCCCATATCAATGCTTGTTGTTGCTGCTATGGATCCAGCGGGCTGTGTGCTCACTCCCTTAGACCCATATCAATGCTTGTTGTTGTTGTTGCTATGGATCCAGCGGGCTGTGAGCTCACTCCCTTAGGCCCATATCAATGCTTGTTGTTGTTGCTATGAATCCAGCGGGCTGTAATTTCACTCCCTTAGGCCCATATCAATGCTAGTTGTTGTTGCTATGGATCCAGCGGGCTTTGAGCTGACGTTCTAAGGTCCGTGTTAGTCCATGTGCTTGGTAATGGATACGGTACATTTTATGAGTGATGTTGCAGGTTACAACAAACCACTCTACTTTACCAGAAAAAACTGGTTACCATTTAATGCTGGGTGAACCTTGGAGCCGTCGATCTTATGTCCTTAGTAGTCTAGCTCACAAATCACTGATCTATCGCGCGTCCTGGATATATCAGTGCCAGGCAAATACTATACAGTGAATTGGCACACGGAAAAAGATAAATCGGCAAACCTAAACTACGATATAGAGATATCTGCAAATCGTCTCTGAATGACTTTTCCATCTGTGAAAATGATTGGGAACATCTGGCAAGTGATTGCACATCATGGAGATCATGTATAAAGAATGGTATAACATAATTTGAGACTGTGCTAAGGCAAAACATAGAAAAGAAAAGACTCATGAAAAAAGGATGGAAAACCCCTGGATCAGTGGGCCTGACTTGTTCATTCTGTGGTCGTGCGTGTTTGTTAAACATTGCTAGAATTAGTCACGAGAGAAGCTGTTCGACAAAAACAAAACCTCAAAAAATACACAATAGCCTCCACTAGACCGTCTGACAAGACGAAAAGGGCCATATATACTATATTATTAAGTAACAATAAATCAAACGGTTTGGACATGTTATACGATCACCACTAGGCAGTGTCTCCCCTTCTCCCATCCCCCAACCCAGTTGAGATCATAAACACTTCAATGAGAAAACTTGTAATGGCAGACCTAGAATGGGATTTCAATGAAATAGCAGACATGTCTTCTCAGTGATGTCTTCTGACATTGTCGCCCACACAAACAACTTGTCTCGTTCTGGAGTTCGACTTTGCTAACGTCATAACTGACAATACAAAATGGCTGCATGTCGTCTGTTTTTACACAAATTACGGTTTTTTTTTAATGTTAGAAAAGCTGAAGGAGACAGATCTCTGTTCTATTTACGAAATTAACAACATGCGAGTATACGCTTGCGCGGGATTTTATCGAGACCTGACATTGATTTTAGGTCGCATAAGTTTCAACAGCATCTGGGCGGAAAGAGATCAGGCTCGTAAGTGATAGCTGACGTTAGATTCAGTGAAATACATTTGATCAAGACCTCGTCCTCCTCCTCTTGGTTAGTCCAAACACAAACTAACCAGTCTGGCCATTTGGGATCAGAAAGGGACGTTCTGTTTTTGCAGCGATTAACGAAGTCGTTTAAACCGTTTCGGTTCTTTCACTGTTTGAAATGAGACTTGCGTTTCTAAGATGGCGGATCTAGTCCACGTTCTCTCGATCGCTGCAGAAAGTGCATTCGATGTCTGATTAATTTCGGTTCTAATTTCCACTCCTATGCGTTAAAATCAAGATGACGATCTACTTATTATATCTGCGCCGATAAAACAATGTCGTACGCCGGCAATATTCCATGTTCGACAAATCAAGTGTTGTGAATGCGACCTTCCATCGTCTAGGCTTGTTCTGCGCTTACGTCACATTGTTGCTGTTCATGGCCGTTGATAATTTGCTTGACACAAGTTATTTATATGTTCTCATTAAATGTGAACTGCTTCGTCAGCAGCAGTTTTATCTCTTTAGGGAATTTGCCCGGCGTTCTGTTCGTCGTAGGCTAGATTCACTAGAGTAATCAAGAATCTAAAGGACGCGTCATTGATGTGCTTGCATTGTTATGTGTGCCAAGTCACGCTAATCCTACGGTCTGTTGTTTGATGTGCGACGGGGATAATCTGACGACTAACTGTGTGTTTATATGTTCGAAATTGGAGTCAACAACGATGGCCTAACATCATCAAGCGCTATACATTTTTAAAGAAATATAACGATCATCATCACTTTCGGGAGGACGTGAACTTCTGGTATATGGTGGATAGGCGGCATGAACCATTGCAGGCTATGCATGAAAAGTGTTCCTTGTTGCAGTTTCCTCATATTCCAAGTCCATGGCTGACTGGTTAATCTCGAAGCAAGACGCCGGCCTCGGGACAGAGAGGTTGTGGGTTCAAATCTCGGCTAGACTGGTTGGGATTTTTATTTAAGATTTCTCTCTGCGACAACCACACCTGGTCTCAGCAGCGAGGCCCAGCTTGAAATGTCAGTTACTCATCGAAGGAAAAAAACATGAGTACCTCCGAAGTCGGAGTTATCTGCCTGTGCGGCGAGGGACCCCGGTGCACGCTGCTGCCAGGGAAAAATGGATTAACACGCAAAACTCAGTTCCTAGTCTCTAGGAGTTGAAAGCTGGCGAACAACAACAACAACAACTGTTTGAAATGTGTGTTTTTAGTAGAAAGTGGACAATATCAACAGAATTTCGTAACGTGCGTTGGCGGGAGATGTCACATGTAGTGGAGCGGATATGGGGATTTCTCAATTACAGTGAAACTGTCCCGTGGACACAACAGCAGACATGAAGAAGAAGAACGTCATGCATGACATACATTTAAAGCATTAATCTGGGCACTCCATTTTCCTTCGATTGTGGAATGCAAGAAAGGTGAAGAAAAATAAAGGAAACAAAACTAACGATTATTTATAACAGAGTTATTGCACATTGTATATTGGTTATTGGTTATGGAAGGCCTCGGTATCACTGCAAACGAATTAAAATCCATAATTGCTCAACCGCCCGTGCCAGTGGAATCATCCGAATTACTAACACATCTCCCAAACAAAGAAAGGTAGCTGTAGTCCCCATCGTAGCAGTCTCAGCACACGCCAGTAGTATACAAGGGTCCAACTGTTTAGTATTTGGCCCGTAAATTAACAAATATATATAGTGTGGCGCGTGGCGCACCTAATGTACACGAGAGACAGGGGAGTTAACCATGACGGTTCGTGTCCGGATGTTGACCTCTAGTCTCGGTGTCGGCGGCGGTCGGCGTGACCTCGGCGCACCGGCGGTCGGCGTGATCCGGTGGCCTCGACCGGGTCGGCGCGGGGCTCTGTTCGGCGCGGGGGGGGGGGAGTCGTCGGGTCGGTCGGCGCGGGTCGGCTCAGGCAACATCAGCATGTGTAGTGTGCTAACATTAAATAGTGACGCTCTCTCTCTCTCTCTCTCTCTCTCTCTCTCTCTCTTTCTCTTTCACATTCATGGTAAAGCAAAACACAAAATTCGTTTTATATTTCACAACTTTATTAATACAACAAATATACAACACATATGAGAAAAAATATATATATTACTGTCCGATTGTTGATAATTTTAAGCGTCTGGGTTTCCTCCGTCCTGTTTTGGCGGTACTGTCTGTTTGTGTTAAATGTCTATCAAACACAGGTGCATAGAAAGTTTCATTAGCCTTCAAAACACAACCCCCCTCCATTTTGACAAAACCTTGATCAAATCTGGAATAGGTAATTAGTGACTCTGCTGAAACACCCGGGGCATCCATATTGGCTGCCGGATCTGTCGTCTGATTAACAAGAGCGAGGTTCCCTTGGTTAACAAAAGGGGGCGTGTAGTTGATGAGATTCGGGTTAACAAGAGATGGTATATAGTTCTGGTGGTTAACAACAGGCGGCGTGTAGTTAATCTGGTTAACGAGAGGTGGCGTGTAGTTCTGGTGGTTAACAACAGGCGCAGTGTAGTTGATCTGGTTAACGAGAGGTGGCGTGTAGTTGAGGTTAGCATAAGCGGTTAAAATGTCCTCTCGCATCTCAACTAACGCGATAAATTCCTCTCTCGATAGCGTTATCCCAGTTCTGGTAGGAAACTTCAAAAAACTCTCACCGCTATATGTCCTTATATTTATCAATGGTCTGTTACGAAAAACACAAACCGAGACTACCTTAACGCCATCTTTAGACAATGGAACTACAGTCTCATTACCGCGTGACATAAATATGCGCCGATCACTGACATCAAACGAAATTGGCGTATTCAAGCTACACGACTCCATATTCAAAGAAAACCAACACAAGCCACCTGGTAATAGACGCTGGTTATCTATGTGTGTGTGCGTGTACACTGATCGACTAGGGGGTTTTATACCTGTTACGTTTATCGGGTCGAGGACCGTCTATTTATAATCGCTAACTCAATACGTTATCAGGCGAGGTAATACGTTATCAGTCGTGTTGCGACATGTTCAGTGACCTCTAGACGGACCAAACAGGGTGATATGTGGGAAATATAATGTGTGAAATAATTGTGTATGTATGTGGGTGTAACAACTCGGTCTCAGGTAATGCGGCTTGAGACTAGGAAACTTCCCCCTGTAGTGTTTATATAGGATGTGGTTTGTAAAATTAGTGTTAGTTGAAGAGGGAAACCTGGCGCGCTGACCTAAAATCACTCGTTGTTATTTTTTGTCGGTGGTATAATCATTAAAGTTGGTAGCACTTGAGAGGATGGATCCCCGATGGAATCATCCTTTCACAGCTCCGTTAGCCGGTCCTACCGGGTGTGGGAAAACGGTATTTGTGCAAAAGTTTATACAAAACCTTCACGAGTTAGCTGTCCCCGTACCGGAGGAAGTTATATGGTGTTATGCGGAATGGCAACCGATATACGAGACTATGGGGTCAGTGAGATTTATCGAGGGTCTACCAGACAACGATAAATTGGAAGGTGGTAAGAAGAGAAGACTGATCGTCATCGATGACTTGATGTCTGAGACGGACGAGCGGGTAACAAAATTATTAACCAAAGGTAGTCATTACAGAGATATTAGTGTGATGTACATTGTTCAAAATCTATTCGGAAAAAATAAAGAACATCGAACCATAAGTCTCAATACGCACTATTTAGTCCTTTTCAAGAACCCGAGAGACGGGAGTCAAATTATCAATCTGGCTAAACAAATGTACCCAGGACAGGTGGGGTACCTCCAAGATAGTTTTAAGGACGCGACAGCGTCTCCTCACGGTTATTTGCTGATCGATCTTCGTCAGGACACACCTGATAATCTTAGGTTGAGAACAAAATATTCCCAGGGGAGAGACAAATCGTCTACGTGCCAAAGTAGAGTGTCATGTGTGATGAATCAGTTAGACGGCACGGTGAAATGTTGAAATGTATGCGCGCCGCCTCGCCGAGCGGTTTAAGAGCCATATTAAAAACAGCCTCTCCCAAACTCATTAACTTTGTGTGCGAGTGTTGTCATAACATTTTAAAAGGTAATGTTAGACTCACTCAGCGACAGAAGTGCGAGCTACGTCGACACAAGAACAAGTTGAGACTTCTCACTAAAAATAAACTGAATCTTAAGCGGCGGAAAGAGATTCTACAAACCGGTGGGTTCATAGGTGCTCTGCTCTGTCCTATGTTAAGTATTCTCGGTGGAGTACTAGCTGCGTAACAATTCCAAAAAATAGTATTGATAGATCCTCGATTCCTCGAGGGTCTTAAACAGTATACTAGCACGTCGTATAGCCCACCCGAGGCGATCGGTGACAACTTGAGAGATTTAGATGCTGAAATGCAACGTATCCTATTCCGCGATGATTTAGCACCCGCCGATAAGGCCAGAGTGTACCAATGTGCCCTGCATCAATATTTAACTAGATTGGAGCAGTATAAACGACGCTCATTGGGTTCGGTCGATCTCATTCAACACAACACGGCAAGAGAAAAAAACACCTTCCCCACCACCACCATCAATCGAGGTGCCACCAGAGCAGACCAAGACACCACCACCACCAGCAGCGGAAACCCTAGTGCTAGGTAATGAAACCACTCCGCCCGTAACCACGTATAAACTGAGCCTAAAAAAAGAAAGAGCGGAATCCCAACACCAAAATGGGAACGGTGGAGAAAATATTGAGACGTCATTACTTTGACCCTAGCCGACCAGGGGCTTATAGTGGTGCAACGGCCCTGCAACGTAACACCAAACTGGGTCTCGCAAAGATAAAAAAATGGTTGAGTCATCAGGATACCTATACCCTTCATAAACCAATTCGTCGCAGATTTGAAAGGCGTCCCATTATAACGAGTGGCCCCCAACAGCAATATCAGGCAGACCTAATTGATTTGAGACATTTGAAAAACCACAACGACGGATATTCCTATTTGGTTTCTTGCGTGGACGTTTTCAGTAAATTCGCGTGTTCTGTACCGATACGAAACAAAACGGGGAAATCATTAGTGGAAGCCGTCGGTAAGATATTTCTCGATGGGAAACCCGCGAATTTTCAAACGGATAAGAGGTCAGAGTTTCTGAACAGAACATTTAAGAAATTCCTCGCTGACAACAACGTTCACTTTTTCACTACGCAGAACGAAGATCTTAAGGCCGCCGTGGTAGAACGCTTTAATAGGACTCTCAAACAAAGGATGTGGCGATATTTCACGAAATCCAATAAAATGTCTTATGTCCGAGTCCTACCCGCCCTACTTCGAAGTTATAACCATTCGTATCACAGAAGTATAAAAATGGCACCGGTCGACGTCAACGCAGACAATCAAGAACAGGTATGGAACACGTTGTATAATAGCAAACCCAACTTAAAATTTCAAAGACCCCGGTATAAACCTGGTGATCGAGTTAGACTGGTCCTGGGCAGAGCCAATTTTAAAAAGGGTTATGCCCCGGCTTGGACGGAGGAACTGTTTTCCATCAGTCGAGTAAATGAAACAAACCCCGTTACATATGTGTTGAAAGACGATAAAGGCGATGAGATAGAAGGGTCATTCTACACACCGGAAATTCAAAAAGTTGGAGATAAGCACGAGTACAGAATCTAGAGTATCATAACCGAGCGTCGCACATCATTTGGGCGAAAAGAGAGTTTAGTCAAATGGTTTGGGTACGATTCCTCATTTAACAGTTGGATACCGTCCAAGGACATTGTCAGATACAAAAACTAGAGATGAGAGAACAAGAAGAAGTGGAAACTTTTGGTGGAGAGCCCGATTTGCGAGCCATAAACTCGGGAGTGAGGAGAGAGAGCGACCCACGCAGGGGATCGGTGTTTGGGAAACTATCCCCCTACTTAGAACTTGTCTTTATTTGTCAAGTGGTAGTTATATATACCGTTGTCGCGGTTTCGCTGTTCAATCTGACCACCGAAAAGCCAGACGCAAAGGAGGGAAAACTGTGGATATCCCTACTGACCAGTTGTTTGGGTTACATGCTACCGAATCCAAACTTGGAGAGGCGACGGTGAAACGAGTAAAAAAAAAATGAGTTTTTATGTCACCCTACCCAGCAATGCATCTATGGAACTTTTTAAGGATAATAACCCCGGCCAATTTTTCTTTAAACTCCCTCAGACCATTGACATTTCGACGCAGTATGAGATCGCACTGGTGGAGATACAGTTTCCGCTAAATTATTTCAATCTAATAGAGGGTGATGTCTGGATTCGGTACGAATCGTTCGCTAACGACAATATTTGCGACGCTAGATTTTATTTCAACGTGACATTGGCGCCTGGGTTATACACGAAACCCGATGCGTTCATCGGTGCGTTGAATGCGTCGATCATAAAAGCGTAGGATGAGTCTAACGGGGGTGTGAAAGGAAAAAAGATGAAATTCATTTACGCAAAAGAAGTGAATAAAGTCATCTTGAAACTTTACGAAAAAGGAGCCAGTGTTACCATAAGCGACACTTTGAAAAACACGTTAGCTTTCCCCACGACCTCTATATCAGACACGACTCCCGATATCTTCAGCGTGGGTGTAATGGACTTGGAAAGTGTTGCGAAGAATGTCTACGTCTACTGCGATCTCGTTTCCCACAGACCGGTCGGGGATGTGATGGTGCCTCTCCTCAGGAGCGTGCCTGTTCTCAATAGAAATCACACCTCGGTGTTTCAGATCTACGATAAACCTCACTACCTACCCCTGAGTAGATTTTCCTTCGATACCGTGGAAATCCTTTTAGCCAACGAACACGGAAAAACCATTCCATTCACCAGCGGGACGTCGGTGCTAACGGTACACTTTCGAGTGAAGAAACATCTCAATTTGGTATAATGGTGAGACACACCCCCCTTCATCGAGATGTTGAGTTATACGAAGACCTTTACTGTTGTCAGGCGGGTGATGGAATGCCCGTGTTTATAGGAGGTCGAAGTCAGAGCGGTCGAGGAATCGGTAGTTTCTTTGGTGGAATCAGGAGGGCTATTTTACCCTGGTTAAAAACCGGCGGTAAGGCCTTGCTCAGAGAAGGCTTGGGGACCGGTCTGCAGGTCGCACAGGACGCATTAGCCGGGAAAAATGTCGGTGAAGCTTTCAAAGAACGAGCTAAGGAGGCCGGTCAGCGGTTGATACACAGGGCCGTAGACCACCTGAGTGATAACAACCAATCAGGAAGTGGTTTACGACAAATCAGAAAGCGAGTTATGAAGTTACCCCCACCAGGCGAACCAGTTACGAAGAGGATAAAACCGACAGCTAGACGGTTCCCCCTTCATTCGGTGTACAGCAAGAAGAAGAAGACGAAGACGAGGGTGGCAAAGGATATTTTCGACTAATAATGTCCCTCATTCACCCCAAATCGTGTGAATGTCTTCACTCTGGTTTGGATTTAATTAGCGTTCCACCCACACAGACATCTCTAGACTCTGGCCAGTTTATTGAAATTCGTCCGATCGCAGCATTGTCGCATAGCGCACCGATAGAGTTTTTCATTTCTGGAAACAGCGAGGAGTATCTAGATCTTTTCAACACGTTTTTGCAGCTGCGGGTCAAGATCACCCTCCCGAATGGTGACAGTGTACCACCCGATGCTGAGGTAGGACCAGTCAACAATTATCTTCACAGTCTATTTTCACAAGTCGACGTATCGCTAAACGACACGTTGGTTACACCGTCGGAGAATACCTATCCTTTTAGAGCGGTGTTTGAGGCTACGCTAAACTTCGGGTAGGATGCGAAAACTGGATACTAGACGGCCGCTCTGTTCTACAAAGACACAGCTGGCCACCATGACGATTTGAAAGAAAATGAGGGTTTTAAAACACGGCGCGATTTGACTTCGGGTAGTAAAGAGGTTGAAATGATGGGTCGTTTGCACTCTGATGTCTTTGTGCAGGATCGTTACATGTTAAACAGAGTCGATGTAAAGATAAAACTCACGCCCTCTAAGGATGTTTTCAGCCTCGTGGCTCACGATAGCTCTGTGGGTTATAAGAGTGTTATCACCTACGCCGCGCTCGTGGTCAGGAAAGCTAAGCTAAACCCCGCGATTTCTCTGGCCCACGAAAAGGCTCTCTTAAGCGGGAATGCTCGGTACCCGATCAAGAGGGTTACCATCAAGACATTTTCCATCGCTAGCGGGATGTTCTCCCACAGTCAAGACAATTTATTTTTGTCTCAAACACCGACCCGTGTAGAGATAGGTCTGATTACGGCCAGTGCGTTTAATGGCGTTTATTCAGCTAACACGTTCAATTTTCAACACTTTGGTCTGATTTATATGAACCTGACGGTCGACGGGAAATGTATCTCGGGAAAGCCTCTAACTATGGACTTTGAACGAAATCAATACGCGAGAGCTTTTTTCGGTACAAATCTGGCCATGGGTCTGATTGGTAAAGACGCCGGAAATAACGTTGATTATAGAGAGTTCAAGGACGGATATTGTCTATTTGGTTTTGACCTCTCGTCTAGTCTACTGGACGGCTCCCATTTTGAGCTAGCCACAAGCGGACCCTTGTCGATAGAACTCAAGTTTGCCGCTCCCACAACTACTCCCCTACAAGTCATCGTCTACGCCGAGTTGGACTCAGTGCTCGAGGTGTCCAAGACAAGGCAGATTCTAACAGACTTCGCCGTTTGAGAGAGAGAGAGAGAGAGAGAGAGAGAGAGAGAAGATGAACACGAGGGAGATTTACAACCTTTTGATGTCGGATATTTTCGTTCGACGTTGTTCCCTTGTTAGTGTCATTCCACGAAACCACTTACCCCCCAGCATCGACCCAACGGCAACCGCAGCGTTTGTCATAAGCACCGACCCGGCACACGAACCCGGTGAGCATTGGGTGGCCCTCTTTTACAACGGTCTCGGCGAATGTGAGTATTTCGATTTCTACGGTTTGCCTCCAGACATGTGGACATTTTAAACTTTATAGAGCAAAACTCACACGCTCCATTCGTCTACAACCCGCGGGTGTTGCAAGATTTGTTTAGCAACACGTGCGGTCTATATTGTGCTTATTATATACTTCTTAAGTGTCGTGGCGCGAAACTTAACAGATTTCTCATGCCTTTTTCATCGAGACAGCACATAAACGACCGTATCATTTATCGTTTGCTCGCCCCGTGGATAATTCGGCTTCGAGGGAAACTCAGACGCTTAAAATTATCAACAATCGGACAGTAATATATATATTTTCTCATATGTGTTGTATATTTTTGTATTAATAAAGTTGTGAAATATAGAACGAATTTTTTGTTTTGCTTTACCATAAATGTGAAAGAGAGAGAGAGAGAGAGAGAGAGAGAGAGAGAGAGAGCGTTACTATTTAATGTTAGCACACTACACATGCTGATGTTGCCCGAGCCGACCCGCGGACCCCCCGCGCCGACCCGAGCCCCGTGCCGACCCGGTCGAGGTCACCGGATCACGCCGAACGTGGGTGCGCCGAGGTCACGCCGACCGCCGCCGACACCGGGACTAGAGGTCAACATCCGGACACGAACCGTCATGGTTAACTCCCCTGTCTCTCGTGTACATTAGGTGCGCCACACTATATATCTTTGTTAATTTACAAGCCAAATACTAAACTGTTGGACCCTTGTATACTACTCACGCCAAAAGACATAAGGCGAAACCGCGCAGAAAGTGAACACAGCCAACTGTTCCCTGTCATACGATATCATCATTCATCGTAAACAAGCGGGATATCGAAACAGGATCAAAACGGATGAGACACACAGCTCACGGTGTGCACAGAGCACTTAACTCAGTAGCTCCTGCAACAACCCGGACTTGGAATATGAGGAAACTGCAAGAAGGAACACTTTTCAGGCATAGCCTTCAATGGTTCCTGCCGCCTATCCACCATATACCATGGAAGTTCGCGTCCTCCCGAAAATGATGATCGTCGTAGCACTTGATGATGTTAGGCCATCGTTGATGACTCCAATTCCAAACATATAGGCACACAGTGGTGGTAAGTGATCATTTCCAATCCAACAGAAGCCATCTGACCTGTAGTTAGTAAAACCACAGAGAGAATATGATTTTGTGACCTTCACTGATTCACTCTTAGATGTGAATGTGTAGTTTACACAAGAGGAGAAGTTTTCAACTACAGTGATCCCATTTAAGACAATTCTGGGATAGCAAGGCCAGTCTCCTTTATAACAGCAGAACTTGATGTTCTCTGCTCCTTTCTTGTAGCTGCTGCTGATGTCTCATTAACTTGGACATCATTCAAGAACAATGTCAGATTAACATTCCATAGATCTGGCTCTGCTGATGAAGTGCTTGGTGCAACAATTGTATCAATCATACAGGAAGCTCCTGGTTTGTGGTAATTAATATCACAGACGGCATATGATGTTGTTATATTCAGTATTTCTTTCTGGGGTGTAAATATGTGGCACACACATGGAGAGTGGTTTGTGGTCACAGTAATACAATTAAAGGCAATTCTAGGGTAGCATGGCATAGCTGTTTCAGAACAGCACAATCCTATGATGTTTTCTGTGTTCGCTATAAAGCTGCTATTGCTACACAATCCTGACCAATTATAGGTGTGGACATTATTCACTTGCAATGACAAAACTGCTTTGTTTACATCATAAACCTCTGGAAGCGAATCATTTATGGGACTAATAATACAATTTATTCTTCCATCGGGGATATCTTCCTTGAGTCCCCCCCCCCCCCCAAAAAAAAAAAAAAGGTCTTGGTTAAAAAGCACATATGCTTTTGAGTTTAACACAAAATGAGCCCACTTCATAGATTCAAAATGATCCTTGCCAATGCCATCCGTTTGCACAAGTTAGGTCCTTAGCTACCAAGGTAACAAACTAAGCCATCAAATTAAAGACTTTATCTACAGCGAAGGTTAACGAACTGTGAACAAACATTTATGTTCAAACCCTTGAATACATTTTCAAAAATCTGCCAACTCGCTGCAATAACAGATATCTTGGTGTCTAAAGTAAGCATTGCTTAGTCCATGGCTCGAATATAAATCGTATATATTAACATGCACAACAATTTTTAAAATCCTGAGTCTCACACGTCGTGACGACTGCTTGACCAAGCGGCCTTTATCCCTCTGGTTCTGTCGTTGTCCCCGACATATACCAGCAATGGTTCTATGTGTCGTAAAGATAGTTCATCATCATCATCATCATCAAGTACCATGAATGCTGGCGTAGGTGATCATGTCTCTCCACAACTTCTGATCGCGACAGCTATTTATCATTTCTGTTGTGCACCTTCTTCCAAGCTATTCTCTTAAGCTGTCTGCTATCTTTTCTCTTTGCTTCCCTCTATCTCTTCGTCCCTCAATTTTCCCAGTTGTCACAACATATTACAGCTGTTCTCTTCTCATTGCATGGCCCAAAAAAATGATTATTTTTTAATTAATAAAAAAAAAGTAAAGTAGCTCAGTCACGGCAAGTGGCGTATAGGGAATATGGTGTTAGTGACCATAAATTTTATAGACCTTCGGCACATGATAATTAATTAAGGCTGGGGCTAATGCTGTAACGAGTGTAATGTCTGCGCCTCTTAAGTTGTTGATTGTGTTACCTTAAACTATCGTCTTAGAGAGATGAGTGTGTGTGTGTGTGTGTGTGTGTGTGTGTGTGTCTGTGTGTGTGTGTGTGTGTGTGTGTGTTTGGTAGGGGGAGGGAAAAGAAGTAGCTGATGGCTACTTTCATGTTGTCATCAACCCTGGAAGGAGGCAGAGGTGTTTGGCTCAGAGTAGCCACGTTAAAAGTGGTGTTGATAGTGTGCAAATGTTTTGTGTTTTCTTTCATAAGTGCGACTGGAAAGGACTTAGCCAAGTTAGTCCCAAGGAGACCTTTGGCATTCAGTCGCTGTCACTAGCTTGTTCTATTTGAGACCTCTCATAAATGTTTCGCTGGACAGGTTAAGGAGATCTGCTGAGAGCGCACAACGCTGTCTGACTTCTCATTTTATATTTATGGGTTTGCTGATCGCATTGTCCAATCTTACCAAAGACAATTGATTTCTGTTTTTTTTAATTATTCGTGTACATTTCTTTTCCCATATATTGTAAAATCGTTGGCTGTTTTCCGATTTGCCTTTGCATCAAATTGAACTATGTCAAAATTGTTGTGCAGGTTAATATATACGATGTGCAATAACTGTTTTGTTATAAATAATCTTCAGTTTTAATTTAATTTATTTTTTCTTCACTTTTCTAGCCTTCTACAAGCGAAGGAAAATGGAGTTCTCGGGTTAATATTTTAAATGTACGTCATGGAATGATCTTACAAGAATTGCAAAAAACAGAACGACGTGGAAAGTGTTTGTTGAAGACCTATGCTCCACTGGGAGCTAAAAGGTAGAAGATGCATGACGTTCATCATGTCTGTTTCTTCTGTCCACGGGATCAGTTTCACTGTAGTCAGGAAATCCTCATATTCGCCCCACCACACAGCTCGCGCCAACGCAGCTTAGACAATTCTACAGACAAAGTCGACTACCAGTCATCAAATGGGTGGCACAGGCGACGATGTGAACGACTTCCATCAAAAAGAGAGTGCACATTTACGTGTTCACACCAGTTTTCTCTAAAACGCGCATTTAAAATACACGAAGAACCGAAACAGTTAAAACAACTTCGATAATCGCTGCAAAAACAGGGCAGCATCCCTTTTTGATCCCAACATGCCAGAATTGTTAGTTTGTGTTTAGACCAACCGAGAGCAGGCGGACGAGGATCTTGATCAAATGTATTTCACTGAATCTAACGCGATCTATCACGTACGGGACTCTGATCGCTTAATCGAAATAAATGTTGATGTCCCTATTAAATCCTAGACAAATGTATACTCGCATGGTGTCTTTTTCATCAATAGAGCAGAGAGCAGCGTCCTTTAGCTTTTCTACTTCTTAGCAGAATCTGGGATAAACTCTGTTGCCACTTTGAGTTCAGTTGTGTTGGATGAAAATTGTATTAATTTCTATTTGTCATCTCATCATCAATCATCAAGTACTGAACTTTCTGGCGTAGGTGATCATGTCTCTCCACAACTCTCGATCTCGACAGTTATTTATCATTTCTCTTGTTGACCTTTTATGAAGCCATTCCCTTAAGCTGTCTTGTATCTTTTTCTCTTTGCTTCCCTCTATCTCTTCGTCCCTCAATTTTCCCAGTTGTTACAATATACTCCAGCTGTTCCCTTCGCATTACATGGCCAAAAAATGATGATTGTTTCTTTCTAATATTGGAAATTAGCTCTCTGTTTGCTTTGACCTCTTTCAGAACATTTTCATTACTCTTCTTAGCTGTCCACGGTATTCTCAACATTCTTCTGTAAAACCACATTTCTACAGACTCCAATGATTGTCTTGTCTGTTGTCCTATTGTCAATGATTCACATCAAAAGTTGAGACTGACTCTATATAATATTTAAAAACTCTTTTTTCTTGTTTCTATTGTCAAAAAGTGGGGACATGATGTGCTACAGGTGATACCCGATCGTCATCAAGCTACTGTAAGCAAAATAAAGATAAAACAAACTCTAAAGATAGGTACTTGGAATGTGAGAACACTCATACAGAAGGATAAACTAGAACAAATCTTACAAGAAATGAAAAGAATGGGTTTACAATTACTGGGAATTTGCGAAATGAGATACACCGGATCAGGGGAGATATATTCTGATAAACATATAATAATAAAAACCAACAGCAGACAGTCTAGAGGAAACAATTGATAAATTTTACAACGAGTTAAATGAGGCACTTCATAAATGCAAACCACATGAAAACACAATAGTTCTAGGGGATTTTAACGCAAAACTAGGAAAGGAAAGAGTTGAGGAAGTAGTTGGTCAATATGGCTTAGGCGAGACCAATGAAAGAGGCGAGAAACTTATTGACTGGGCAAGAACACACAACATGATGATAGGAAACACCTGGTTTAAGCAACATCCAAGACGTCTGTGGACATGGAAAAGCCCAGGGGACAGCGCATGTGCATCAAATTGATTATATAATGATAAGCAATAGATTTAGAAACAGTCTGGTGTGTGTGAAAACTAGACCAGGGGCAGATTGCAATAGTGATCATGTACCAGTTGTGGGAAAGCTTAGAGTAAAATTAAAAACAACAAAACGAGCCTCAATTAACATCAAGTTAAATTTAGATTTACTAAAATCAGACAAGATGCTGTAAGACAAATATAAAAAGACAATTCAGAACCGGTACAATGCATTAGAGAAGATACAAAGCATTGATGAACAGTGGAAAATGCTAAAAGAATCAATGCAACAAACATCAAAAGAGTTCATACCACCAGTGAGGACAAATTCAAGAAAGAAATGGATGACAGATGACATTTTGCAGCTAATGGATACAAGAAGTAGAAATAAAGAAAATAAAGATGAGTATAAGAGATTAAATAAAGAAATTGTAGTAAAATGCAATGAAGCAAAAGAAGCATGGCTAAAAGAGAGATAGGAAATGCTAATGTAAATTATAAACAAATTGAGGAATTAACCGGAAGAAAAACGCAATAAAAAAATGGATGTCTAAGATCAAAGGAAGGAAAACTGTTGATTGATCAAGAAAACATAAGGGAACGATGGACAGAATACATTAAGGATCTTTATAATGATGAACGAACGAAAGTAAATATTAAGGGTAATGGAGAAGGACCAGAAATACTCAGAGAAGAAGTGGAAGACGCCTTGCGCAATATGAAAGCAGGCAAAGCTCCTGGATCACATAATATAACTAAAGAAGAGATTGAAGCCATGTGTGATTTTGGAATAGAAATAATAACAAAAATAGTGAATTATATCTACAACAGCGGATATATACCAGACGACATTCTCAAATCAATATTCATTGCCCTACCATAGAAATCGGGTGCGATTGAATGCGATGATCATCGCACAATAAGTCTTATGAGTCATATGACTAAGATATTACTAAAAATCATCATTCGAAGAGTGCAAAACAAAATCAGTCCAGAAATTAGCGATGAACAGTGTGGTTTTGTTAGAGATAAAGGAACAAGCAATGCCATTTATATCATAAGATCTTTAGTAGAAAGAGCCATAGAGGTGAAAACAGATCTATATCTATGTTTCATAGATTACACCAAGGCATTTGACAAAGTAAAGCACCAAGAAATAATCAAAATTTTAGAAAGCATAAACGTAGACAGCAAAGATCTAAGAATAATAAAGAACATGTACTGGCAACAAACAGCGGCCATAAGAACTGGAAACCAATTGGGAATGTTTCAACAAATAAAACAGGGTTGTGTGCTGTCACCAGATTTGTTTAATATTTATTGTGAGATTATTTTAAGATCCATAAGAGACATGCCTGGAATAACAATTGGAGGTCATTATATAAATAATATAAGGTATATTGATGATACAGTCTTAATCGCTAAGAGTGAAAATGAGTTACAAGAAATGTTGGACATTATAGTGAAAGAAAGCAAAAATAAAGGACTCAGCCTTAATAGCAAAAAGACAGAGGTAATGGTAACAACAAAGAAAAAGACATCACCTCAGTGCAAAATAAAGACAAGTGGAACAATATTAAAACAGGTAAATGAGTTTAAATATTTGGGAACTTTGTTAACCTCAGACGAAGATGTACAAAACAGGTGAGATGCAGAATGGCTCAGGCAAAAGCAGCTTTCTAAAAAATGAGGAAGATACTATGCAATCCATTTTTGACAATAGAAACAAGAAAAAGAGTTCTTAAATGTTATGTAGAGCCAGTCTTAACATATGGATGCGAATCATGGATAATAGGACAACAGACAAGAAAATCACTGGAGTCTGTAGAAATGTGGTTTTACAGAAGAATGTTGAGAATACCATGGACAGCTAAGAAGAGTAATGAAGATGTTCTGTGATAGGTCAAAGCAAAAAGAGAGCTAATTTCCAATATTAGGAAGAAACAATCATCATTATTTGGCCATGTAATGAGAAGAGAACAACTGGAATATATTGTAACAACTGGGAAAATTGAGGGACGAAGAGATAGAGGGAAGCAAAGAGAAAATATACCAGATAGCTTAAGAGAATGGCTTGGCAGAAGGTCAACAACAGAAAAGATAAATAGCTGCCGAGATCGAAAGTTGTGGAGAGACATGATCACCTACGCCAGTAGGCCCTATACTTGATGATGATGATTGTCAAAAATGGATTGCATTGTATTTTCCTCATTTTTTGGAAAGCTGCTTTTGCCTGAGCCATTCTGCATCTCACCTCTTTAGTACATCTTCTGTCTGAGGTTAACAAAGTTCCAAAATATTTAAATTCATTTACCTGATTTAATATTGTTCCACTTGTCTTTATTTTGCACTGAGGTGATGCCGTTTTCTTTTTTGTTACCTTTACTTCTGTCATTTTTGCTATTAACGCTGAGTCCTTTGTTTTTGTTTCTTTCATTATAAAATCTAACATTTCTTGTAACTCATTTTCACTCTTATCAATTAAGACTGTATCATCAACATACCTTTGATTATTTATATAATGACCTCCAATTGTTATTCCAGGCATGCCCCTTATGGATCTTAAAATAATCTCACTATACATTTGGCATCTAACTTTGGTTAATCCCCGATCTGTTCCACGGATTCTGCACAAATCTTTCCAGAAATGTATTGCTATATAAGAAATAATATATACTCACCCACATTTTTTTTGCCTTCATTATTACTGCGTGGATGGAAAATGGTGTGATCATGTCAATCAAGAATTTAAAGTGTGTGTTTCATTCTTTGCATTTATCTTGGTGTCTGTTATTTTATTGATCCAACGTTATATATATATATATATTTTTTTTTTTTCATTCTAATTTATTCTGAACATTACTGTTTTTTTAAGGGAGACAGGGAAATGCTATAAAGTGGTTATACATATTATATGTTCAAACCATTTAATTTGATATTTAGAATATAATCCTCAGTCCTGCTGCAACTCAAAACTCTTTTACCATATGTCGCCATTTCTGGTTCTGTCTCTTCTTGTCACGTTCAGTTGTCTTTTCATGCATCTCTTTTCTCCATAAGCAAGAATAATTGTTGTAATTGAATTACATCTTTCCAAACATAAATTTTTTATGTTGAAATGTATGTTATTGATTTCTCTTCAACAGACACAGAAAGCAGTCATAATTTGTTTATCTTGATGTGTTATCTTGTATATGCTATACTCAGTGCGAACAAACAAACATGTATTGACGAAAATAACACACTGACCACGAAAGAAGATGCCGAGCTATTTAACATCAGTTCACAGTAGACAGTAATTTTACTGGAATAATTGATCAATAAGAACAGAGACGACAATTTTTGGAAATTCACGAACGCCTACGGAAGCTTGGATGAAAGAAAGAGAATGATCATAGCCGCAAGGACGTGGGGAAATTATGGCTTGCAGACAAGAAAGTGCAATTAAAATTGTATTAGTCGGACATTCTTTGGATTCTGTTGGGGATTTGTTGGCGTTTTTGGTACAGCTCATGACTTTGAAACTTAATGAAGCTGCCAGTGGATTACACTTGGTTGGAATTCTATTGAAGACATCAACTGGAGCATTTTCTAACTAGAATATCTGGCACAGAGACAAGACGCAGGAAATCAAATCGTATTATAAGGTAATTGTAACAGCGATGAACTTTCTGTTGGTGACTACTCGCAAGAACCCATTTATAGATAAGTATAACACAGTATCACATCCTAGTTTCTGTGCGTAATTTAGTGGTATTTTTAGTCTTTTTGCCCTAATGAAGGCTGTATAGATTGAAACGTTGTTATGTGATCTTGTAATTTTTTTCAACCAGGCTGTAAATTTATATGTGACATTTCTTTATTTAACACTAGTATAATCAAGACCCTGCTTGATTATCTATAACTATAGGCATTTTTGGGGGGTTATTAATAGCGGTAAATGCGTATGAAATAGACAGCAATATCAATGGGAAAGCAACAAATACAAACGTAAATCGCTTCTCTGAGTTGCAAATAGACAATCGCCTCATTGAATAAAATATATCAGATCCATCAATGTGGGCGTTGAACTAAACGTGTAATTGGAGAAAAAGCTAGACATGACCTACACACCTGTCAATAAACTCTATAATAAAACAGAACAATCGGGAGGGTGTTCTCGAAAATGATGGATAGATAAAATTCTGGAAAAACGTGGGAACTGTGCATCAGGCCGGAAGCTGTTGCTTCCCTCAAAGCTGAAAGGAATAGGAAGAACAAGACGATAAGTTTAATGAAGTAGAGATGTGATCAGGAAGCTTATTTTATAATATACCAATTAAAGCGGTTTCGTTTCCCATGGCAATCGGTGAGCTCAGATTACACTTAAGGATCAATTGATTATGTAATTAAAGATGAAAGAATTTAAATGGCCTGGTCACAAGACAAGATATAAACAAATAAACTAGATCCACAGTTATCAACAGACGCTGGAAAAAAAACAGATCAAGAAAACATGTTTCAAAAAGTTGGATCGATGGAATACTAGAATCTTTCGAGAAGGTAACAGCTAAAGAACAAGGGAGCTCTTAAAAAACATCAGAAAGAAGCAATCAACATTTTTCGAACACATCATGAGAAGAGGAAAGTTGGAATACTTGGTTACAACTGGCAAAATAGAAGGAAAGAGAGATCGCGGATGGCAGAGAGAGAAAATACTGGATAGCTTGGTGTCATGGCATGGAAAACAGTCAACAACATAACTGATACGATGCACTGTAGATTGAACTTATTGAAGATTGTGGAGGGACATGATAACCTACGCCAACCGGCATGGCGCATGATGATGATAAACAGCTAAAGAGGCTAATCAAATTGCTAAAAAGTGCTAAATATATTTCTGTAGATACTGAAAGACAATTGAGGAATGAAAGAAGAACGAGAAGTTCCTATCGCTTATTATTTATTTTTTATATAATTATATTTGGCCTTACAAAATAGAAAACAAAAATTACTGTACCATAATGTCCACGGGACGCAGGATTTTCATCTGATTAAAATTAGCTTGAAGTACTACTATAAATCTGCCTGAAGACAGTGGTTGGTGTCTCTGAAAAACTTAGGAGTGACTTCAATCTGATCCATTTTCTTCACTGGACACAAGGGAGTGAAAGGAAATGAACGAGCTCACAGCTAGGCTGGAACGTCGACATATTCTGAGTGGCATCAGGGAGGTCGGGCAAGCTAATGATTCAGTCAATAATCATGAATCTACAAGCATGTCCAGACTGCATGAACATCGGGTCAAAGCTGGAGATGTTAGTGAAGGAACGCCATGCGGGGAGACACAGAAGAACAACAAATCAACACAGAACTGGAGTCGTCAGTCTCCACCCACTAAGGGACAACATAATGGGGAAGAAATCTGAGCACTTATGGATGTGTTCAATGTGTATTAGTATGATCCGTCGACTAAACTAATACGGAAAGAAAAATAAAACAGAATGCACAAAAACTTTAAATAACTTGAAATGACAACAAAAATAACAATGATAACTTTTTTTAAAAAACCTATCTTTACAACATTTGTCTCATTTCTCGTGTCTGCCGGAGACGAGATGTGGGGGGGGGGGGGGGGGGGGGGTGAAAGTACTTATAAAAAAAAGTAAAGAGCCCCCTGTCACGCCAAGTGGCGTATAGGGAATATGGTGTTAGTGACAATACATTTTACAGACCTTCGGCACATGGTTTTTGGGGTAATGTGGTCGGTATTACGCCCGTGCCGCTTTACTTTCCCAGAAAATAATCCGGCACCAATTTAAGGCTGGGTTAACCCGGAGGCCGTCGGTTGGGATCGAACCCTACCTCTTGCCCTTTGTAGTCCAGTTCAGGAATGTACTTATAGGACCGGTAAATGAACATCACTTGCCCAGTCACCACAAGGTGCTCGGGTTAGAGTTTTAGGTAATGTCACAGAATTTAAGAAATTTTATCAAAATAAAAACAGAGATATAGAAGTTTCAAAACAGCGAGCAAATTGGCATTTAGGGAACTTTAGTAACACTAGAATTATGGTGGAAATCAATAAAAAAAATTTAAAACACAAAACGCTAGAATCGCTATTGAGCAATCCAAACAGCATTTTGAGGTTGGCTCACTACAAAACAAAAATTAAGCTGAGGATTTATGAGAGTTACGTGTTTCCATTGCTTTTATGTGCATCCAAATGTTGGAATAGTACATCAAATAAAACATCAACAATTGTGCGGTCTGCCAGAGGAATTTTCTCTCATTTTTACGATCACACGAAATAAACAGCCGTTTTGATGAAATCAAATGGAAATGGAACAGTAACAGACAAACTATGAAACAAGACAAGTCGTGCGTTCAGACAAACAGAGAGAGAGAGAGAGAGAGAGAGAGAGAGAGAGAGAGAGAGAGAGAGAGAGAGAGATAGAGAGATAGAGAATCATAAAAAGCAACAAACTTTGGTGAGAAGACGCGAAAAATCAGACTGAGATTAGCCTGGAATAGAACCGATGAGAGAATCAAGAACAGTTTGAACCCAACTTGGTGTAACTTATGAAGGGTAGATAGTCAAGTTAGATAAGTGCTGTCGTTACTAGACATAATGTAACTGGCTGCTATCTTGGTCTATAGCTAAGAGAATACGACAAACATAAACACGCGCATACACACACATAGAGGGAGAGAGAGAGAGAAGGGGGGGGGGGTAGGAAAAGAGACAGACCTTTGTAAGTACGTATATATGTAATAACATAAATTAATCGAGCAGTTTCTACTTTATCCTTAGACTCGCCTACTAATTATTCTCATTTCATTGTGTGACCGATTAACAATTAAAAAGCATTACCACTCATTACACGCGTGAACCCAGTTCACGTTAATTGGATAGCGAAATCAGCCAATCAATAACGCCAGGCATAAGGTGCATTGATTTCCCCCTAAAATTAGATCCGTCCGTCATCTTAATTCATCTTGTTGAACGCGAGAAAGAGAGAAACGTTTAACATTGTCAACAAATATTATGGATATTAAAAATCAAATAATCTGTTCCTGTGGATCAAATCAAATATTTTGTTTCTGAAGATAATGGAAATAGAATTTGTGCTGAAATAGGCGAAATTTCAAAGTTTTTATTTGCGTGTGTAGATAAGATTTGCTGCTAGGTAACATGAGCACACGTGACTGATAGCTCGCGTGTTCACAGATAGAGGCTTGGTGCTGGCGGGTTTTTCATTGTTGAACTTGACATAGCTGGAGTGGATACGATGCTGTGTATGCACGAAACGATAATGCCAATGTGTGTTTGTGATTGCTTATATCTGGACGGACATACTTATCAAAAGATAGTAAATCAGAGTTTAGATTTAAAAGATATAAAAGAAACTTATACAGTACAAGTAAAGAACACATATCAGAAGCTGCTAGAAGAAGGGATTGAGCAATACAAAAGAGAAAATCCTGAAGAAAAAGTCACAACCAAATGGCAATGCATAAAAAAAAAAAACAGCATACAAGAATCCTGTGACACCTTACCCAAGAAGAAAAGTAACAAAAAAAAAATGGATAACTGACATCTTAGAAAAAATGGAAGAAAGAGGACAAGCGAAGAACACTGTCAGATACAAGGAAATTGATTATGAAATACGCAAAATGTGCAAAAAGGCAAATGAAGACTGGCTCAACCAAGGATGTCTAGAAATCGAAACTATGGAAAGTAAACAAAATTTAAGAGGAAACACACATAAATAAAGATAATGACTAATAAAGACAAAAAAGCTGCAGGAAGCGGATATATTGCCAGCAAAGAGGGAAGAATGCTAACAGACAACAAAGATATAATCGATGGATGGCAGGATTATATAACAGAATTATTTCATGACGAAAGGGACAAAAAACCATTTATAAAATGTACATTCAGCTATAAAATCCTGAAATTTGAAGTAGAAAAACCTATAAAAACAATGAAAAGGGGAAAGACAGCAGGACCTGACAATATACAGATAGAGATGATACAGGCACTAGAAGATTTTGGCATTAAAGTAATCACAGACATTTGCAATGACATATACCATACAGGATACATACCAAATGAACTAAAAACATCAATTTTTATTGCATTGCCTAAAAAGAATGGTGCAGTTGAATGCAGTGATTTTAGAACAATAAGCCTAATGAGCCAGGTAACCAAAATTTTACAAAAAGTTATAACAAGGAAGGATTCAGAATAACATTAATACTGAATTAGATGAGCAACAATCTGGACTCAGGAAAAAACAATGGGATAAAAGACGCCATATTCAGCATGAGGACATTGATTGAAAAGTACATAGAAGTAAACAAACCAATATATGCCTGCTTCATATACTACACCAAAGCATTTGATAGAATACACCATAATCAACTTATAGACTGCTTAAAATATATAAATCTGGACGACACAGACATACGACTAATATGTAATTTGTACTGGTAGCAAACAGCAAAAATAAAATTTAACAAGGAGAGACAAAGATGCATCCTATCACCAAGTTTGTTCAATCTATACGCTGAACAAATCTTTGAAAACATCACAGAGATGTCAGGCCTAAACATTCGTCATCATCAAGTACCGGGCCTACTGGCTTAGGTGATCATGTCTCTCCACAACTTTCGATCCCTTCTTTATCATTTCTGTTATTGACCTTCTGCCAAGGCATTCTCTTAATCTGTCTAGTATTTTCTCTCTTTGCTTCCCTCTATCTCTTCGTCCCTCAATTTTTCCAGTTGTTACAATATATTCCAGTTGTTCTCTTCTCATTACATGGCCAAAAATGATGATTGTTTCTTCCTAATATTGGAAATCAGCTATCTTATTGCTTTGATCTCTTTCAGAACATTTTCCTAAACATTAATGGAAAGATAATCAATAACCTAAGATATGCTGATGATACTGTTCTACTAGCAGAAAATCCTAAAGATCTACAACAATTACTTAATGTAATAAACATGACAAGCAAAATATATGGACTAGATATGAATATCAAAAAGACTAAAACTATGATCATAAACTAAGAAAATTCTCAAGACCTACAATTAAATATCAAAGTTGAAGGAATACAAATGGAGACAGTTCAGAGCTACAACTACCTGGGGCACACTATAACCAGTGATGGAAAATGTACAACTGAAATAAACAAAAGAATAGGTATGGTAAAAATTAATTTTAATGTCATGAAAAATATCATCATTATCATCATGTGCCACACCGTTTGACGTAGGCGATCATGTCCTCCCACAATCTTCTATCTACAGTGCATCGTATCAGTTCTGTTGTTAATTGTTTTCCATGCCATGACACCAAGCTATCCAGTATTTTCTCTCTCTTTCGCCCTCGATTTCTCTTTCCTTTTATTTTGCCAGTTGTAACCAAGTATTCCACCTTTCCTCTTCTCATGATGTGCCTGAAAAATGTTTATTGTTTCTTTCTGATGTTTTTTTAGAAACTGCCTTTTTGTGTTGGTCTCTTTGAGAACTTCCTAAATGGTCTTTTTAGCTGTCCAGGGAACTTTCAACATTCTTCTGAGAAATCCCATCTCTGTGGTTTCTAATCGTCTTTTCATTTGTTTGTCTACTGTCCATGATTCGCTTCCATAGGTCAGAATTGATTCTATATAGCACCGATTGACTCTCTTTCTCATTTCTATTGACATAGATTAAGAAAAAAAAATATATAAACTAACATCAAAACAAATAACACCAGGATTAAAACTAAGAATAGCAAAATGTTACATCTTCTCAATATTCATGTATGGTGCAGAAACATGGACATTAAACAAGAAAGCAGAACAGAAAATTGAAGCCTTTGAAATGTGGATTTATAGAAGAATAGGTAGAATTGGATGGAAAGAAAAGAAAACAAACGATGAAGTTTTAAAACAATTGAAAATAAAAAGAGAACTGCTGAACACAATTAAGACAAGACAAATTAAATTTTTGGGGGCATGTTAAAAGACACACAGCCTAATAAAAGTAATATTGGAAGGGAAAATACAATGTAGCAGAGGCAGACCAAGACTAACATGGACGAGTAACATCAAAAGATGGACATGTCAACCTATGACAATCTGCACCATCAAAGCAAGAGACAGAGTGGAATGGCGCTTCATGGTAGCCAACCTTCGATGCGGAGA
This sequence comes from Megaustenia siamemsis, assembly GCA_032433765.1. Classification (NCBI taxonomy): domain Eukaryota; kingdom Metazoa; phylum Mollusca; class Gastropoda; order Stylommatophora; family Ariophantidae; genus Megaustenia; species Megaustenia siamemsis. The sequence goes on from JAVIAB010000051.1 coordinate 59,648,568, forward strand.
CGGCACTCAATGATGATGATGATGATGAGATTTAGATTGAGCAGAATCATACAAATATGAGTGACACCTTAATTGTAATGCATCATGATTATAATCATTCTAACTGAAAACAGACAACAGAAGCACGTCTCAGAAAGAGAAATAATAGTCACTAATTAACGCGGGTGCCACTTCATTAAGACAAATCTGGTTGAAAATTCATCAATGCTTATGGAGAAGTCATGCATCTTAGTTGTAGGATGTGTTAATTCAATGTTTAAGGAGAAGTCATGCATCTTAGTTGTAGTATGTGTTAATTCAATGTTTAAGGAGAAGTCATGCATCTTAGTTGTAGTATGTGTTAATTCAATGTTTAAGGAGAAGTCATGCATCTTAGTTGTAGTATGTGTTAGTTAATTCAATGTTTAAGGAGAAGTCATGCATCTTAGTTGTAGTATGTGTTAATTCTATGTGGTGATGTTCACAGATGGAGTCTGTGGCGCAAGGCCAGTGATCAAGAGAAAAGGTAGAGGGCAGGGAAGTTGGATGGGGGGGGGGAGTTTACGGCCAGAGAGGGAAGCAGGCATGTTGCTGAGGGATTATGAGACTGTACAATATTTTGTGCTGTCTCATCCAAAAGATGATAGCGTTTATTCAAGTTGGCAGTAGGACGAAATCGATAAGTTTAAAGAGACCATCCACCAAAAAAAAAAATATATATATAAATAACAAACACCGTCGCTCAATTGTTTAAACCATTGAGTTTCTCCAGATACATTAGACAGCTATAGAACTCCAAGTTATAAAACAAGTAACAAACTTTAAATATCTGGGAAAAACATTCTCTGAAGATGGTAAAATCAATAACGAAATGGACATGCGATGCACGAATGCAAATCCAAATATTGATAAAACTGTCCTCTATACTCAATACAAAGCACTAACTATCACCACCAAGAAACATCTTATACGGAAAAGATCTATTCCCAACTTTGCGATAATAAATTAATCTACCAATACCAAACATGATCAGTTTCGACAAAGCATAAAATAAAACTTATTACCACAGCATGAAATGGGATGCTAATGGGGTGCCTGCATGGGCAGCTAAGAAGTGTAATTAAAACGTTATGAAAGAGGCCAAAGCAAAGAAGAGAGCTAATATCCAATATTGGGAAGAAACAATGATAATTTTTGTGGTAATGTAATGAGAAGGGAACAGCTGGAATATATTGTAACAACTGGGAAAATTGAGGGACGAAGAGATAGAGGGAAGCAAAGAGAAAAAATACCAGACAGCTTAAGAGAATGGCTTTGCAGAAGGTCAACAACAGAAATGAAAAATAACTGTCAAGATCGAAAGTTGTGGACAGACATGATCACATACACCAGGAGGCATGGTACTTGATGATGATGAGGGGCGCTGCAAAATCCACAGTCAACTATGAATGCCGGAGGCTACTAAAATATACATATATATATACATACACACATACATACATACATACATACATACACGTATATATATATATGCTTTTCATCCGATGTGCTGTGCTGTTGGTTCTTCATCATAATGAAGGGAGAATTCTCCTCCACCAGTTTTAAGACAACGAAACGACAGATGTGAGCCGCAGTAAAGATGTGGTTTAATGAACTGGTCTACCGAGGACAGGTCGAGTTTGAGAGGTTCAACACAATTTTTGTTTTTTTTCGGAGAAAGAAAGACAACACTGGTTATCGTTCGTTTATCAACCAATAACTAAAGGTTACACCTCTTCGTCACCCGCCCTTAAAAGGACGTTATGTGGCGTGTTTCAGTTGTGTGTTTGTTTTTTGCTGAGTAAATCTGTTATTTGAGCTTTTCGGCCAAAACATTCGACTTCAGCACAGCAATGGTGTAATGCTGGCAACGTTGTCCATAAAAGTGCCGAGGATTAAAAAAATATTGCCGATATATAGCACGATATACCCTGTATGCCATTGGCCACAAGAAAATGATTTCTTTCCTTTAAATACAGCAGTAACTGAGACAACTGATCCATTGTTATGTGATGATCATTATCACTGCACTTCGGACACATCCATAGCTGCTGCAGTCTTATTTTTCTTATCAAAATATTCATCAGCACGCGGTGACTAGCTGTGCCACTTCGGAGTTGAATAACAATTTCTTTCATTTGTCCAGAAATGAATTTCGTTATGTCCAGGCAATGCAAATCCTCACCCTACCAGTTCACGCAGTCTAAATTGCGAAGTAGTTTCACATCTTTCGATGTCCTTCATACAGCCCATCTCTTTCAAGTTGTTACTATTATCTACCCTACCAATTGTTGTCCATCTGATATGATCGCCGACAAAGTTATCTACTCTTCTGTTGCCTTCAACACCAACGTGAAAGGCAGCGAACAAAAAAAAAAAAAAATATGTGTTTGACCTGTAGTGACTTCAGTCATTGCCTGCGGATGGGGAACAGGCAAATAATTGCGATGCTGCGGTAAAGCTGGTAGCAAGGAGCCAGTGGTGAGGAGTGTTACACACTTCAAGGTATGGTGACAGCTTTACAAGGAAGGAACACAACACAATACTGACGTTTCGGCCTGTGGCCTTCTTCAGAATACAAGGACAACGACAACAAACGGTGAAGCACAATTATCTATAACTACATGTTAGATGATTAGGTGAATGGAGAGGTGGACAGAAAAGAAGAAAGTAAGATGTTGAAAGAAGAAAGGAAGTTACATGAGGGGAGGTAGGATGAGTGTCAAGATGTATAAAATAGAAAGAATAGACAAATGAAGAAGAGCTATAAATGTCAATAGTAATGTATGAGCGATAGTATAGGTTGGTGAAGGAACCGAGAGCAGTGGAAATGGTTCTAACCATTTTGCGGATCATGCTCATCGAGTCCTTCTGCAAACAGAGATAGAGTAATAATGTGACTAACCAGATAAAAGCCAATGTCACAACTATTATCTACATCGCCATACTACTGGTCGCCAAAAGCGGAGGAGCCATTATCTTCCCAAATATTTCTACCACTGAAATGTGCAGTGAACACCCAAACATCCCATGTCATTCGAATGTTCACAGATGGAGGATATTGACTTTGTGCTAACCACGATTGGATTCTGTTCTCTGCATCCTCTATCAAGTGTTGCAGTGACAGAAAAAGTTCTAGTCAATCCTAGAGGGAAAAAATACTTATTCTGTTATGTGGTCAATGTTAGACAGTCCACACACTAATTTAACAGTATCATCAGCCTGACTTATCCACGAGTTGCTATCTATAATATATTCCGTTTATCTTCATTCAGCTTCCCATTTTGCTGGTATTTTTTATCTTCAGGTGCGCGAATGTTCTTCAAATTATGTGTATGTTATTCATAGTTGCAAAATCGCTATGAATTTCATTAACACAAACGAGGTGTCACTCGTGCATTCCAATATAATGCGCATAGCTTCATTTTTCATTCTTTTAAGAGTGCAACAATAAAACCACGTACATTATATATTTGAGTCGCACTAACAGTGTCAATAGTTATGGTGTTTTCGATGGACGAGACAACTATTCCCGATACAAAAGCAGTTTCATTAGAATTCTCAGTGTCGTCATCATCTTGTTCCGTCTCAGTACGACCAACTCTTGGCTTCGGTTGAGTGCTATTTCATTGTCTTTTACCATAACAGTAGTACACATTGTTATAGTCTCTCCAGTCAATTTCTTGATGTTATCAGACCACTTTAGTTTCTGTCTGGCTTTACATCTCCTACTCTATATTTTCTTTTCCAAGGTAGTTACTCTAAGCTATTGTGTCTAATTATGTCAGAAAATTGCATTTATCTTGTTCAAATTGAGTAAACAAATGATTTCTTTCATCACTTTCAGCGGTTCAGAACTTTATTATTTGTTTCCTCCCTCGTTCACCAAATTCATTCTTCTGTAAATCCACAGGTCTCCAGGTTTAATAATATTTGTTTTATTATTAGTCAGTTTTTGCACCATAAAAAATGTTGAATATTTATGACTTGATCATTTTCTTAGTTTTATTCTTGATGTTATTAGATTGAATGTGAGAATATATTTTCGGTTGTTAAATGATTTTTATGTCCCGATTAAATATAATAATACTACCTAGCTGGTTTCTCAATCAATTTTTTGATCACGTGTTTTGTTTATCCTTTTAGTACATCCGATGACCTTTTCCCCAGCACTCCATGTCGCCATGCTAGATTTCTTTTCGTTCTCATCGGCTTCATATGCATCAATATCCCTCAACACACCAAGGTCTTTCATTCCTTTCTTTCTTTGTTTGTAGGCAATTACTGTTTTTCAGTCTTCGTTTATTTCCAGTATTGATTTCACAATCATTCAACCTACAACGTCGTAACTACAATGTTTTCTCGAATCGCTTCCGTGCCCATTCATCCAGCCTTTCCGTGAATTGAATTCCCGCTTATGGCTTATGGGTAGGCTGATTCTAGCCTAGAAAATAGCATTTTAGTTCTACTACTAGGAATGTGACAGGATTAATTTTCTTCTGGAGACAAATAATAATAAATGAATATTATTATAGAGGGAAACTAGTTAGCTGAGTGGCAGTGTTCCCTAGCGTTCAGCTTCTCGTGGCAAGGCACAGTGCCAAGGAGTACGGGTTCGATCCTGCTTCGGACCATATATAGTTCTTTTCTGTTGTTGTTTATTTGTCCTTTTTTCTGAGTGCTGTAAAACATACCTCTTCGTCCTATGATTCGCTTAATTTTCTTCTACCTTTCAGCTCCCCGTGGTGCATAAGTCTTCAACAGACACTTTTCAAGCCGCCCTATCTAGTATCATTTTCTTAGGATTCCCAGATTCTTCATATCTATTGCCACCAGCCTTCTCTCCATATCTATTGCCATCAGCCTTAAGATCCCCGCATTCTTCATATCTATTGCCATCAGCCTTAAGATCCCCGCATTCTTCATATCTATTGCCATCAGCCATCTCTTCATATCTATTGCCATCAGCCTTCTTTTAATATCCATTACCATCAGCCTTCCCTTCATCTATATTGCTATCAGCCCTCTCTTCATATCTATTGCCATCAGCCATCTCTTCATATCTATTGCCATCAACCTTCTTTTAATATCCATTACCATCAGCCTTCCCTTCATATATATTGCTATCAGCCCTCTCTTCATATCTATTGCCATCAGCCTTCTCTCCATATCTATTGCCATCAGCCTTCTCTTCATATCTATTGCCATCCGCCTTCTCTTCATATCTATTATCATCAGCCTTCTCTTCATATCTTTTACTATCAGCCTTCTCTTCATATCTATTGCCATCAGCCTTCTGTTCATATCTATTACCATCAACCTTCTCTTCATATCAATTGCCATCAGCTTCTCTCCATATTTATTACCATCAGCCTTCTCTTCACATCTATTACCATCAGCTTTCTCTTCATATCTATTGCCATCAGCTTTCTCTTCATATCTATTGCCATCAGCTTTCTCTTCATATCTATTGCTATCAGCCTTCTTTTCATATCCATTACCATCAGCCTTCTCTTCATATCTATTGCCATCAGCCTTCTCTTCATATCTATTGCCATCAGCCTTCTCTTCATATCTATTACCATCAGCCTTCTCTTCATATCTATTGCAATCAGCTTTCTCTCCATATCTTTTGCCATCAGCCTTCTCTTCATATATATTGCCATCAGCTTTCTTCTCCATATCTTTTGCCATCAGCCTTCTCTTCATATCTATTGCCATCAGCTTTCTCTCCATATCTATTACCATCAGCCTTTTCTCCATATCTATTACCATCAGCCTTCTCTCCATATCTATTGCCATCAGCCTTCTCTCTATATCTATTGCCATCAGCCTTCTCTTCATATCTATTACCATCAGCCTTCTCTCTATATCTATTGCCATCAGCCTTCTCTCCATATCTATTGCCATCAGCCTTCTCTCCATATCTATTACCATCAGCCTTCTCTCCATATCTATTGCCATCAGCCTTCTCTCCATATCTATTGCCACCAGCCTTCTCTCCATATCTATTGCCAACAGCATTCTATTCATATCTATTGCCATCAGCCTTCTCTCCATATCTATTACCATCAGCCTTCTCTCCATATCTATTACCATCAGCCTTCTCTCCATATCTATTGCCATCAGCCTTCTCTCCATATCTATTGCCATCAGCCTTCTCTCCATATCTATTACCATCAGCCTTCGCTCCATATCTATTACCATCAGCCTTCTCTCCATATCTATTACCATCAGCCTTCTCTCCATATCTATTGCCATCAGCCTTCTCTCCATATCTATTACCATCAGCCTTCTCTCCATATCTATTACCATCAGTCTTCTCTCCATATCTATTACCATCAGCCTTCTCTCCATATCTATTACCATCAGCCTTCTCTCCATATCTATTACCATCAGCCTTCTCTCCATATCTATTGCCATCAGCCTTCTCTCCATATCTATTGCCATCAGCCTTCTCTCCATATCTATTACCATCAGCCTTCTCTCCATATCTATTGCCATCAGCCTTCTCTCCATATCTATTGCCAACAGCCTTCTATTCATATCTATTGCCATCAGCCTTCTCTCCATATCTATTACCATCAGCCTTCTCTCCATATCTATTGCCATCAGCCTTCTCTCCATATCTATTGCCATCAACCTTCTCTCCATATCTATTGCCATCAGCCTACTCCAAGTATATTTTGACTCTCTTCAATGTCTCCTCCCCCTGGATTCCAAACAATGTCCTGTTATGTAGCACTCTCAATTGGCTTCCTCTTTGTGTGTCTTACACGGTGATATCATGCTATTGGTTTGTGTATACATAAGTCCTGAATCCCTGATTGTTAAAAATGGTAAAGAAAAAAAGGTAAAGAGCCCCGTCACGCCAAGTGACGAATAGGGAATATAGCGTCAGTCACCATAAGTTTTATAGACCTTCGGCATATGATATTACGTCCGTGCCGCTTTACTTTCCCAGGGAAAGATCCGGTACCCATTTAAGGCTGGGTGAACCCGGAAGCCGTCGATCAGGATCGAAGCCAACCTCTTGTCCTTTGTAGTTCAGTTCACTAACCACTGAGCTATCGTGGCTTCCTGTTAACAAGTGTTAAAAAAGGAATTGATCAGTAAAAATTTTAATTTACAGTAATTCAAGCAAATGCTAATTTCAATTCAGATTTGCTTATTTCGTTTTTAATTTTGTCACTACTAGCACAAACAATCAATCCACTGTACGTAGGTTCACCTGTTTATGCAAAAGAAAAGAAGGATAGTTCATCTTATAAAACAAGACATTTTACAACAGAGGTAGGACATGACAATGTGACTCTTAATGTCAACATACACTTTATATAATATGGTAAATGTCCGACCGGACGCTGGGCACACACTTAAATAGCAGGCCATGTCAGGCGAAATCCTGATGTCCTTTAACCATAATCAAATGCTCATTTACCATCCTTCGCAGGATATCCCAAATCTGGCCCACACTGCACCTCTCTGTGGTAACACAAGTCTGTCAAATTGCCTGCGTATCTTCTTCTCTTTCACCTCTATCTCCACCTTCGTGCCCACTGCACGGCAGCTCTTTTGGTTGTTGAAGGTTATCTTTGAATACGTGTCCTATTCAAATCCTTCCCTCACCCATTATCAATGTCAATATTTTTTCGCCGATATTTTAAATTATAAATTAATAATTATATTTAATAATGGCAATCTTGATATATCTTTTCATTCTTCTCCGGCATTTAGATACACGCAAGGGAACTAAAGTTTCGTAACTCTCATACATTCGTAGTTGTTTTTGTTGATGAAGATTATGATCTAATGCTACGCTTTTTGACTCTCAGAGCCTGGAAATTGATACGCCGACTGCAATAACTGCTCTTATTTCCTGTATTCTGCTGCAAAAATTGTAGCTTATCCATTCTAAAGGCATTGCAGTGTCAAGAGACTTATTCATATCAAAAGATCCCACCAATGCGGGGCTGCAGCAGCTACTCCTACCCACATTAGTCAGTCTGTTTCTACACCGACAATTACCAGGGAGCTCGACTGGGAGGTAACGTTTGCGTGACAGCGCTGTATCTTTAGTGAAGTCCCGAGGGAGTAAATTTTGCGTGAATATCTTCTTCCATTTCTTCTATTTTCTACTTTCTTCTTTAATTGTTTCCCCATACCGGGAATTGTGTGTTAAGGTGCTTCTCCTTAAAGAGACAGGCATTCTTGATTCTTTATTTTTTTGATTGTTGAGAGTTTTGACATTTTGTGTAGATTTTTCCTAGAATTTGTTCTCCTCGATATCGGCCATTTTTTCGCACTAATATTTTCGATTTCCAACTAACACGGGTTTTTTAACTTGCGCAAAGTTCACACAGGATCTCCGGTTTTTAATCATCTCACTATAAAGAGACCGGGAATGGTAAAGTCATGAAGAAAGCACAGATTCGAAGAGAAACATTCAAACTGTCTTTGTCAGGATTTGAATACGGGACCTTCTTTACAAGAGGCGACGTGTTACTCTAAGTCACCCAGCATCCTCTCTAAGGTGAAGTGAATTCTTGTTTAGCTTTGGGTTACTCATCATGCCGCAGCGTCTAGCTCGAGCACACGTGGCTGTAGTGGGTGAATCTCCTAACTTTTTTTCTTTGGACAAAAGTTATTCTAGTTTTGTTTCGCTTTCGTAAATGTTTTCATCGGATCCCACATTTTGTGTTAATGTTTCCAATATTCGCGAATGCGTTAGATGCTATAATCTTATTTTTCTCCATTGCTATTAGTGTCTCCAATTTAGCGTCATATCTTTGAACTTTCATAAGTTTATATTCAAGCAAACATTTTGACCATATTTGCGTATGCTTTTCCTCTTTGTCTTTGTTATCTGATCTCACCCTTGCCATATTTTAGTTTTCATTTAATATAACAAAGTCATGTCTTTGGGCCGCCTCCTCATACCTTTGCATACATTTGTACAGTTCATCATCTGCTTCATTGCCAATATCATTTGCCGGTCTATAGAATCGTTGAAGAACTTAGTCTACATTTTCTTATACCAGTTTCTTTTCTTGATTCTAATATAATTTTAATTAATCTAGTCATATGAATAGAATTATTTCAGCCCTCGGTTTCTCTCATTTTCTAATTTAGGGCAGTCATGTTTTTGTGTTACTCCTCGACGCTGAAAGACAGATGAGGAAGGAAAGAAGATGTTTTTCTGTTACCCCTCGACGCTGAAAGGCAAATGAGGAAGGAAAGAAGATGTTTTTGTGTTACCCCTCGACGCTGAAAGACAGATGAGGAAGGAAAGAAGATGTTTTTGTGTTACTCCTCGACGCTGAAAGGCAGATGAGGAAGGAAAGAAGATGTTTTTGTGTTACCCCTCGACGCTGAAAGACAGATGAGGAAGGAAAGAAGATGTTTTTGTGTTACTCCTCGACGCTGAAAGACAGATGAGGAAGGAAAGAAGATGTTTTTGTGTTACTCCTCGACGCTGAAAGGCAGATGAGGAAGGAAAGAAGATGTTTTTGTGTTACTCCTCGACGCTGAAAGACAGATGAGGAAGGAAAGAAGATGTTTTTGTGTTACCCCTCGACGCTGAAAGACAGATGAGTAAGGAAAGAAGATGTTTTTCTGTTACCCCTCGACGCTGAAAGACAGATGAGGAAGGAAAGAAGATGTTTTTGTGTTACCCCTCGACGCTGAAAGACAGATGAGGAAGGAAAGAAGATGTTTTTGTGTTACCCCTCGACGCTGAAAGACAGATGAGGAAGGAAAGAAGATGTTTTTGTGTTACTCCTCGACGCTGAAAGACAGATGAGGAAGGAAAGAAGATGTTTTTGTGTTACCCCTCGACGCTGAAAGACAGATGAGGAAGGAAAGAAGATGTTTTTCTGTTACCCCTCGACGCTGAAAGACAGATGAGGAAGGAAAGAAGATGTTTTTGTGTTACTCCTCGACGCTGAAAGGCAGATGAGGAAGGAAAGAAGATGTTTTTGTGTTACCCCTCGACGCTGAAAGGCAGATGAGGAAGGAAAGAAGATGTTTTTGTGTTACCCCTCGACGCTGAAAGGCAGATGAGGAAGGAAAGAAGATGTTTTTCTGTTACCCCTCGACGCTGAAAGGCAGATGAGGAAGGAAAGAAGATGTTTTTGTGTTACCCCTCGACGCTGAAAGGCAGATGAGGAAGGAAAGAAGATGTTTTTGTGTTACCCCTCGACGCTGAAAGACAGATGAGGAAGGAAAGAAGATGTTTTTGTGTTACCCCTCGACGCTGAAAGGCAAATGAGGAAGGAAAGAAGATGTTTTTCTGTTACCCCTCGACGCTGAAAGGCAGATGAGGAAGGAAAGAAGATGTTTTTCTGTTACCCTCGACGCTGAAAGACAGATGAGGAAGGAAAGAAGATGTTTTTGTGTTACTCCTCGACGCTGAAAGGCAGATGAGGAAGGAAAGAAGATGTTTTTTCTGTGACCCCTCGACGCTGAAAGACAGATGAGGAAGGAAAGAAGATGTTTTTGTGTTACCCCTCGACGCTGAAAGACAGATGAGGAAGGAAAGAAGATGTTTTTGTGTTACCCCTCGACGCTGAAAGACAGATGAGGAAGGAAAGAAGATGTTTTTCTGTTACCCCTCGACGCTGAAAGGCAAATGAGGAAGGAAAGAAGATGTTTTTCTGTTACCCCTCGACGCTGAAAGGCAGATGAGGAAGGAAAGAAGACGTTTTTCTGTTGCCGTATTCCACCATATAGGTCAAACTATTAGTAAAGGCCGGTACCAAACGTTTCATGTTACACGTGTATATTATTGACTTGTTATTAGACATCGTCAGTAAATAGCAATGCGAAAACGTTTGCACATGTACGACCTATATAATATTGACATAACAAGCCTTTATTTAAATGTTAGAAAAATCAGTGCTTATTAGAGGAATTAGGGCTAGGAGTGTACATATTTCATAGAAAAAATATTTGTTGGTACAAGTTATGCACATAAGCTATATTATCATGCATATGATTTTATGTTATGGAAAGAAGTTGTCCTGATTTTCTAACATAAAATGAAGAGTGTCATATCATCTTCGCCGTATGACACAATAACAGATTACGGTATAGAGTTATTGAGTTATTGAGTTATTTGCGGGTCATCATCATTGCACTCCGAAAATGTCCATAGGTGCTCAGATCCCCTCCTCAGCAATTCCCTCAGTGTCAGGCGACTGACGACTCCAGTTCTATGTTGGTTGATAAGTCTTCTTATACGGCCACTAAGTGTCTCATTTCTGGCTGTTCCCATCTTAACTCCCATTTCCATCATCCGAAGAAGTGACGTGGATCTGTGTTTGTTGAAGTCCTGTGCTCTTCCCACATCTCGGAGAGCATTGATGATGTCCGCCCGATCCATTGGTTGCCCGTCCTCAACTACAGCGCAGCTAGCCAACCTGTCCGCCCTTTCATTTCCCCGTACTCCCGAGTATAGAGTTGATGTATTCATAGACGATATTAGCAAGTATTTCTGTTTAATGAGATACTTTTATGTGCAAGCAAGACATTTATCTAGATGAGCTTGTGAAGTGCAACTGGCGAGCTGTGTAAATAAGCTTTTAGCTAGAGAGCTGTGTAAATAAGCTTTTAACTAGAGAGCTGTGTAAATAAACTTGTAAACAAAATCAAGATTGCGTCTTCGAGTAATTACATGACATATTGAGTACAAGTGTTGTTCTTGACATTGGGAGTTGTAGTTGACATTGGTAGTTGTAATCTTATTTAGTTCACTCAGTTGTGTTCGTCACTGCCACATTTCCAGATCCTGCTGCGGATATTTTAATTCATGTTTATTTTGTTTCCACGCAATCCCAGCATATTGATCTTACTCGTAGTTTCACATTTATTTTGATTTTTCTTTCGTTTTTCCTACCTCGCTTATAATTCGTGCATTCCAAAAACCTAGCCCGGTTTCATCTTTTCCAGTTAAGACATTTGCTCTTGTGGCAGTGACTTCTTTACGTCAACCATAGCAGCCCCAAGCTTCAGATGTTCCAAACCGATACAAAATGTTAGCGTCTGTTGCTATCTTCGTAACTAAACCAAACAACCTAAGTAAAGTTAAGGTTCTCTCCATGAGCTGTTAGGTGTATATGATGTTAGTGACCATAATTTTCCATGACCTGGTAGGTGTATGGGTTGTATGATGTTAGTAACCATAATTTTCCATGAGCTGTTCAGTGTATGGGTTGTATGATGTTAGTGACCATAATTTTCCATGACCTGTTAGGTGTATGGGTTGTATGATGTTAGTGACCATAATTTTCCATGACCTGGTAGGTGTATGGGTTGTATGGAGTTAGTGACCATAATTTTCCATGACCTGGTAGGTGTATGGGTTGTATGATGTTAGTGACCATAATTTTCCATGACCTGTTAGGTGTATGGGTTGTATGATGTTAGTGACCATTATTTTCCATGAGCTGTTCGGTGTATGGGTTGTATGATGTTAGTGACCATAATTGTCCATGACCTGGTAGGTGTATGGGTTGTATGATGTTAGTGACCATAATTTTCCATGACCTGGTAGGTGTATGTGTTGTGTGGTGTTAGTGACCATAATTTTCCATAACCTGATAGGTGTATGTGTTGTATGATGTTAGTGATCATAATTTTCCATGACCTGTTAGGTGTATGGGTTGTATGATGTTAGTGACCATAATTTTCCATGAGTTGTTCGGTGTATGGGTTGTATGATGTTAGTGACCATAATTGTCCATGACCTGGTAGGTGTATGGGTTGTATGATGTTAGTGACCATAATTTTCCATGACCTGGTAGGTGTATGTGTTGTGTGGTGTTAGTGACCATAATTTTCCATGACCTGGTAGGTGTATGTGTTGTATGATGTTAGTGACCATAATTTTCCATGACCTGTTAGGTGTATGGGTTGTATGATGTTAGTGACCATAATTTTCCATGAGTTGTTCGGTGTTTGGGTTGTATGATGTTAGTGACCATAATTTTCCATGAGTTGTTCGGTGTATGGGTTGTATGATGTTAGTGACCATAATTTTCCATGACCTGTTAGGTGTATAGGTTGTATGGTGTTAATAAACATATTTTATATGCGTCACGACCACAGAACATTTTTAGGGCTTATACCAAGCCAGACCACCTTAACCTCCCACATAAATCTTTGGTACCCATTTTTAGAGGCTGGGTGGCTCCCGGAGGAAGAATCCGCCACTTTTGTGAATCAAACCCGGACCCTTCTGATCAGGAAGCGAGCGCACTAACCACTCAGCCATTGATGCCCCTCACATACACAAAGTTAGACACAATTGAAGCATGTCAATATAATTTTAACACCTGTATTTCTTGCTTTTAAAAAAATTAAAATGATGTTATAGGATAACAATATTGTAAAATAAGTCAAACACAGATAAGGGGTTTTCGTAAGATCTTGGACATCACATGTTTAGACCAGATTCCTACAAACTAGCACAAGATCTGATATGTTGAGATGATACTCAATGATTATCGATGGAAGAGACTATATCTGAAGTGGTGCGGCTATATGTAGATCTGGTCATAGCCATTTACATAGTAAATCTATGGTAGACTGTGGTCTGGCAATGTAAAGAGCTGTGAAAGTGGTAAGACTCAAAAGTAGACAGAGAAAGAACATCAATAATGACAGTAATCAGAGAATAAATATACTGGTCTCGACTTCACAGAAAACAGAGAGACACTGAAAACCGGACGAAGATAGTTGATCTCATTGATAGTAAACCAAAGATTGATAAAATACTAGGAAGTGGGACGTATGTGATCTTTTTTGTGCACTTGAAAAATGATGTTTCAACCTTTTCTTGGATATTTTCCACTAGCAAGTGGAAGTTGCATTAGTTTACAAAGATAGTAGACAAACAATTAGCAGCGTAGAGGTCAGATTTCAAAATAGATAGTAGACAAACAATTAGCAGCGTAGAGGTCAGATTTCAAAATAGATAGTAGACACACAATTAGCCGCGTAGAGGTCAGATTTCAAAATAGATAGTTGACGAACAATTAGCCGAGTAGAGGTCAGATTTCAAAATAGATAGTAGACAAACAATTAGCCGCGTAGAGGTCAGATTTCAAAATAGATAGTAGACAAAAAATTAGCCGCGTAGAGGTCAGATTTCAAAATAGATAGTAGACACACAATTAGCAGCGTAGAGGTCAGATTTCAAAATAGATAGTAGACAAACAATTAACAGCGTAGAGGTCAGATTTCAAAATAGATAGTAGACAAACAATTAGCAGCGTAGAGGTTAGATTTCAAAATAGATAGTAGACAAACAATTAGCAGCGTAGAGGTCAGATTTCAAAACTGAGCTTCGTTTTCAGTTTGTCTGCAACCGACTGTAGTTTAGTTTAAGCTTCACTATTCCTGTCTGTGGCCAATTCATTGTTGCGTGTCCTTGAAACAGCAGAAACAGTTACACAAATGGTTTATCTTTAGCTATTTCATAACATACCACTCCAGATATCCTAACTGGCTAATTTACTGTGTTTTCTCACTGCAAATCTCATATTTGACAAAACTGTTTGCCCGTTTCTTTGTGAGTTGGATTTTGACACGTGGAGATTCCAGCACTGACACGAGAACCACTCGTCCAATCAAGATTCTATTCTTCCCAGAATAGCGATCTCGCGTGCAAGATGATTGTCATTATAGCTAACACAACATTCGTATCACTCTTTCACATTACCGCACTTGAAGTCGATTTATAGCGAACCAGTATTCCTCTAGGGGTAAAAGACTCTAAAGTTTTATCACGCTGCATTCTTTTTGTGTCTGATATTATAGAAATTGCATTACCCTATAATGGATTTTGAGCACATTCACACCATTTCTCAGAATACATTTTATATGCTGAAATCTTATCCCCAAATCAATAACTGTTTCTAATTTCAAACACTGCGGGCACTAAATGTTCAACATTTCTTATACTCCTGTTGCTTTTATCTCTCAAACGTACACGGAAATGAAACACTTGCACATAAATAATGTATCTGGACGACGATAAGGAAGTAGCCGAGTCAAACAAGTACCGTACTGCTGGGAAAAACAAAACTGGTTTCTACAACCGACGTCACTACTCTAATGGCTTCCCCAGTGGAGTTCAGTTTCGATCACTTTCCGTTGAACTATTGTTTGAAGTGCCAGCTACAGAAGTCGTTCTCCTTATTTTCCGCGAAGATTTCAAATTCTTCCTCTCGAAATTAAAGTACACGTTTTCACATTCAGCGATTAAGCATTTATCGATCAAACCTGCATCGTTCAACTTTGACCAGTCAACTGCACACAACCATATTTACATGCAGGCGCACCAACCGAAAAAAAGGCCATAAAAACAAATACAATTTTTAGATCTGCAGACACTCATCACGATAGATTCTAACTGTATTGTTGCAACCACATACGCGCATGAACATATTGTTATTAATTAAACAAAGCATGTTACCACCGCTCATAATGCATGTCATTTTTGTGGAGTGTTTAAATTAGTCACCGGACTCATTATCCCTAAATGCCAAAGTAATTCAAATTGCCTTGCTGTAATGAGAAAGTAAATGTTGCCCAAATGTCAAGAGAACCACATTTCACCATAACATAGACATTTACATTTTCATCAATGTCAACGAATTAGTATAGCGTCATTCCCATTAGAAGCCAATTGTCAAATAGCCACTTGTCTTTTATAGTAAATTAGGCTCAACTTTTCTCTATTTACTGGTTGAAACCACAATATATTCATGGTCTAGAAAGTCAACATTTGTTCTCCATTTTCAGGAATAGAAATCACAATTCTTCTCTTGCCAAAAATACTACATTTCCTCTATTTTCAACAAAAATCACATTTTCTAAATTATCAAGAGGAATCACATTTTCTAAATTATCAAGAGGAATCACATTTTCTAAATTATCAAGAGGAATCACATTTTCTAAATTGTCATGAGGAATCACATTTTCTAAATTGTCACGAGGGATCACATTTTCTAAATTGTCATGATGGATCACATTTTCTAAATTGTCACGAGGGATCAAATTTTCTATATTGTCATGAGGGATCACATTTTCTAAATTGTCAAGAGGAATCACATTTTCTAAATTGTCAAGAGGAATCACATTTTCTAAATTGTCAAGAGGAATCACATTTTCTAAATTGTCAAGAGGAATCACATTTTCTAAATTGTCAAGAGGAATCACATTTTCTATATTGTCATGAGGGATCACATTTTCTAAATTGTCGTGATGGATCACATTTTCTAAATTGTCACGAGGAATCACATTTTCTAAATTTTCATGATGGATCTCATTTTCTATATTGTCATGATGGATCACATTTTCTAAATTGTCACGAGGAATCACATTTTCTAAATTGTCAAGAGGAATCACATTTTCTATATTGTCATGAGGGATCACATTTTCTAAATTGTCATGATGGATCACATTTTCTAAATTGTCACGAGGGATCACATTTTCTAAATTGTCACGAGGGATCACATTTTCTAAATTGTCATGATGGATCACATTTTCTATATTGTCATGAGGGATTACATTTTCTAAATTGTCAAGAGGAATCACATTTTCTAAATTGTCAAGAGGAATCACATTTTCTAAATTGTCACGAGGGATCACATTTTCTATATTGTCATGAGGGATCACATTTTCTAACTTGTCACGAGGAATCACATTTTCTAAATTGTCACGAGGGATCACATTTTCTATATTGTCATGAGCGATCACATTTTCTATATTGTCATGAGGGATCACATTTTCTAAATTGTCACGAGGAATCACATTTTCTAAATTGTCACGAGGGATCACATTTTCTATATTGTCATGAGGGATCACATTTTCTATATTGTCATGAGGGATCACATTTTCTATATTGTCATGAGGGATCACATTTTCTAAATTGTCGCGAGGGATCACATTTTCTATATTGTCATGAGGGATCACATTTTCTAAATTGTCATGAGGGATCACATTTTCCCGATTATCAAAAAGACTATGTTTCTCGTAGTGTCCTCATTGGAAATAAAAAAAAATCGCATCCCCCCTCCCCCCAACAATATTTCTTCATTCGTCTCAACTCTGTCTCTACTTCATACTTGATTCGTGACGTCAGTCTAAACTCTCTAATTCACAATCTCACTTTCGCCAAATCCTCATGAACGTCCATCTTTATTGGAAGACAATGAAATCCATTAACGACAACCTCAAAGGAGCTGCCTTCATCATCGTGCTGTCAGCTCTGGGACCTTGAATAATTGCGGAAACAGAATCTGTCAGGAGAACAGTTGTGTCACTACTTAATTAGGTTGTCATGACGATCTCAACTGAATGTTACATTATCGGTTTGAGTGGTTTTATTGTTATTTGTGTGTGTGTGTTAAAGTAGACTCCACTTCCTATGCTGCTTTGTCCCTCTTCCTTCCTTGTTGCGACTGTGAGATATCGATAATGATGAAGTGTACTAACATTGGTTGTTGGAGGTGTTTTTTAAATTACAAAAAGGAAGAAGAAAAAAAAGAGAAACTAAAAACCGATAAAACAAATCAAAAGAAATATTTGTTATAAATATCACACGTATTTATAACTTCTAATTGTTAGCTATTAGAAAAACAAACATGTTGACAAAATAATACAATTGTTAATATCTAAACCTGTGTAAAATAAACATAACATTGCAACTATCAGCTAAAGTATTATAGAGACGAGACAAAACAACGACGTTTCGGCAAAAGTCTTCATCATGTACAACAAATATTTAAAGATCAACGCGATGGCAAATACTATTCTAAAATTAAAAAAGAAAAGAAATATCAACATAAATTTAGTTTTAGTTTAACTGCAAGGTACCGTTTTATGTTTATTTTACATCTCGTGGCCCCGCATTGTAATCAATAGTTTATATATTTCTTATTTGTGCTTATCGCAAAACCTATAAGCATTCTTGTTGTAAATCCAAACCTAATAATTTATGTTATGGATGGTACCTTTCGCAAAATGAAAATAAGAAAATCGTCTGCACCAAATAATATAACCGAAGAAGAGATGTAAGCTATGGAAGAATTTGAAATACGAGGAGATAAAATATCAACGTTGCTTAATTGCATCTACAGTAGGGGGCAAGGGATAATAAAATAGTTGGAGGCCACAAAAATATAGTTTTGATGAGGAATGTTAAGAAAACAAGAGACAGGATAACGAGAGTAATTAAAACGTTTTAAGAGACTAAATTTAAAAAGAGCTGATCTCCAACATCAGAAGGGAACAATCATCAATATGTGGTCGTGCTATGAGAAGGGTACAATCTTCACTTTGTCGTCGTGCTATGAGAAGGGAACAATCATCAATATGTGGTCGTGCTATGAGAAGGGTACAATCTTCACTTTGTCGTCGTGTTATGAGAAGGGAACAATCATCAATATGTGGCCGTGGTATGAAAAGGAAACAATCTTCAATTTGTGGTCGTGCTATAAGAAGGGAACAATCTTCAATTTGTGGTCGTGTTATGAGAAGGGAACAATCTTCAATATGTGGCCGTGGTATGAGAAGGGAACAATCATCAATTTGTGGCCGTGGTATGAGAAGGGAACAATCATCAATATGTGGTCGTGCTATGAGAAGGGTACAATCTTCACTTTGTCGTCGTGTTATGAGAAGGGAACAATCTTCAATTTGTGGACGTGGTATGAGAAGGGAACAATCATCAATATGTGGCCGTGGTATGAAAAGGAAACAATCTTCAATTTGTGGCCGTGGTATGAAAAGGAAACAATCTTCAATTTGTGGTCGTGTTATGAGAAGGGAACAATCATCAATTTGTGTCCGTGCTATGAGAAGGGAACAATCTTCAATTTGTGGCCGTGTTATGAGAAGGGAACAATCTTCAATTTGTGGCCGTGTTATGAGAAGGGAACAATCTTCAATTTGTGGCCGTGTTATGAGAAGGTGACAGCAGTTTTATGTTGTTACAACTGGAAAATTCGAGGGAAGAAGACGAAGAGGAAAACTGGGATAACATGGACAAAAGAGACTAGATAGTTTAAGGGAATAGTTTTGCAGGAAGTCAACAACACAAATAGTAAACAGCTGCAGAAATATAAAGTTGTGGAGCTATATAATTATCTAGGCCAGCAGACGACATACTTTATGAGGTTATACATAATTTGTCATCAGTCTCCATCAATTATCGTGAGCTTAATATAATACGGGAGCCGCGATAGCTCAGTGGTTAGTGAACTGGACTACACAGGACAAGAGGTAGGGTTCGATACCAACCGACGGCTTC
The DNA here is from genome assembly GCA_032433765.1 of Megaustenia siamemsis. NCBI lineage: Eukaryota > Metazoa > Mollusca > Gastropoda > Stylommatophora > Ariophantidae > Megaustenia > Megaustenia siamemsis. Next base: position 59,667,904 of record JAVIAB010000051.1, read on the forward strand.
CTGTTCACCTAGCCTTTAACGGGTACCGGATTTTTTTCTGGGAAAGTAAAGCGGCACAGGCGTAATACCGACCACATTACCCCCAAAAACATGTGCCGAAGGTCTGTAAAATGTATGGTCACTAACACCATATTCCCTATACGCCACTTGGCGTGACGGGGGTACTTTACTTACTTTACAAGGTGACATTGGGTCTTCCACCACTATTTTTCTTCTCAACACTTTAGAAATTTGCCAACACGAAGTCGATGCACCTACAATTCTACATAGACACGATCTCCATTTTCTGACTGCATATCTTTCTGGATGTGAGTAAAGTCTTTGATCACAAAAGAAAAAAAAACATGGTAAGGTTGATCGTATTTAGCGATCGCCTTCAAAAAGACAAAAGACCAGGACATGAAAACTTGACACCGATCATGGCTTAAAAGAAAATCGAGAACCGTTAACGTAAGTCGCTGACAACTTCCCCAAGAAAGCTCAACAGTTTAACATTTTTATAGCAATCGTTTCCTAGCCTACAAAGAAAGTTAAGGGTATATGAAATGTTAACGTAAATAGCGACTGCTTCATTCTATGAAGTTCTGAGGCGTGATAACTTAAATAATGACTGTCTCACTAAAGATGTTGAAGGCATGATGCCAGCGACTGCCTCATTAAAGAGGTAGAAAGGCAAGATGGCAGCGGCTGCCTCATTAAAGAGGTTGAACGCAAGATGGCAGGGACTGCCTCACTAGCGAGGTTGAAGGCATGATGTCAGCTGCTGTCACATTAAAGAGGTTGATGGCAAGATGGCAGCGACTGCCTCATTGAAGAGATTGAAGGCAAGATGACAGCGGCTGCCTCATTAAAGAGGTTGAAGGCAAGATGGCAGCGGCTGCCTCATTAAAGAGGTTGATGGCAAGATGGCAGCGGCTGCCTCATTAAAGAGGTTGATGGCAAGATGGCAGCGACTGCCTCATTAAAGAGTTTGGATGCAAGATGGCAGCGGCTGTCTCATTAAAGAGGTTGAAGGCAAGATGGCAGCGGCTGCCACATTAAAGAGGTTGAAGGCAAGATGGCAGCGACTGTCTCATTAAAGAGGTTGAAGGCAAGCTGGCAGCGACTGCCTCATTAAAGAGGTTGAAGGCAAGATGGCAGCGATTGTCTCATTAAAGAGGTTGAAGGCAATATGGCAGCGGCTGCCTCATTAAAGAGGTTGATGGCATGATGGCAGCGACTGTCTCATTAAAGTGGTTGAAGGCATGATGGCAGCGACTGTCTCATTAAAGAGGTTGAAGGCATGATGGCAGCGACTGTCTCATTAAAGAGGTTGAAGGCATAATGTCAGCGACTGCCTCATTAAAGTGGTTGAAGGCATGATGGCAGCGACTGTCTCATTAAAGTGGTTGAAGGCAAGATGGCAGCGACTGTCTCATTAAAGAGGTTGAAGGCATGATGGCAGCGACTGTCTCATTAAAGAGGTTGAAGGCATGATGGCAGCGACTGTCTCATTAAAGAGGTTGAAGGCAAGATGGCAGGGACTGCCTCACTAGCGAGGTTGAAGGCATGATGTCAGTTGCTGTCTCATTAAAGAGACTGAAGGCAAGATGGCAGCGGCTGTTTCATTAAAGAGGTTGAAGGCATGATGGCAGCGACTGTCTCATTAAAGAGGTTGAAGGCAAGATGGCAGGTACTGCCTCACTAGCGAGGTTGAAGGCATGATGTCAGCGGGTCTCTCATTAAAGAGGTTGAAGGCATGATGGCAGCGACTGTCTCATTAAAGAGGTTGAAGGCATGATGGCAGCGACTGTCTCATTAAAGAGGTTGAAGGCATGATGTCAGCTGCTGTCTCATTAAAGAGACTGAAGGCAAGATGGCAGCGGCTGTTTCTTTATAGAGGATGAAGGCATGATGGCAGCGACTGTCTCATTAAAGAGGTTGAAGGCATGATGTCAGCTGCTGTCTCATTAAAGAGACTGAAGGCAAGATGGCAGCGGCTGTTTCTTTATAGAGGATGAAGGCATGATGGCAGCGACTGCCTCATTAAAGAGGTTGAAGGTATGATGTCAGCTGCTGTCTCATTAAAGAGGTTGATGGCAAAATGGCAGCGACTGCCTCATTGAAGAGATTGAAGGCAAGATGACAGCGGCTGCCTCATTAAAGAGGTTGAAGGCAAGATGGCAGCGGCTGCCTCATTAAAGAGGTTGATGGCAAGATGGCAGCGACTGCCTCATTGAAGAGATTGAAGGCAAGATGGCAGCGGCTGCCTCATTAAAGAGGTTGAAGGCAAGATGGCAGCGGCTGCCTCATTAAAGAGGTTGATGGCTAGATGGCAGCGGCTGCCTCATTAAAGAGGTTGATGGCAAGATGGCAGCGACTGCCTCATTAAAGAGGTTGAAGGCAAGATGGCAGCGGCTGTCTCATTAAAGTGGTTGAGGGCAAGATGGCAGCGGCAGCCTCATTAAAGAGGTTGAAGGCAAGATGGCAGCGACTGTCTCATTAAAGAGGTTGAAGGCAAGATGGCAGCGGCTGCCTCATTAAAGAGGTTGAAGGCAAGATGACAGCGGCTGCCTCATTAAAGAGGTTGAAGGCAAGATGACAGCGGCTGCCTCATTAAAGAGGTTGATGGCAAGATGGCAGCGACTGTCTCATTAAAGAGGTTGAAGGCATGATGGCAGCGACTGTCTCATTAAAGAGGTTGAAGGCATGATGTCAGCTGCTGTCTCATTAAAGAGACTGAAGGCAAGATGACAGCGGCTGTTTCATTATAGAGGTTGAAGGCATGATGGCAGCGACTGCCTCATTAAAGAGGTTGAAGGCATGATGTCAGCTGCTGTCTCATTAAAGAGGTTGATGGGAAGATGGCAGCGGCTGCCTCATTAAAGAGTTTGATGGCAAGATGGCAGCGGCTGCCTCATTAAAGAGGTTGATGGCAAGCTGGCAGCGACTGCCTCATTAAAGAGGTTGAAGGAAAGATGGCTGCGACTGTCTCATTAAAGAGGTTGAAGGCAAGATGGCAGCGGCTGCCTCATTAAAGAGGTTGAAGGCAAGATGGCAGCGGCTGCCTCATTAAAGAGGTTGATGGCATAATGGCAGCGACTGCCTCATTAAAGAGATTGAAGGCATGATAGCAGCGGCTGTCTCATTAAAGAGGTTGAAGGCATAATGTCAGCGACTGCCTCATTAAAGTGTTTGAAGGCATGATGGCAGCGACTGTCTCATTAAAGAGGTTGAAGGCATGATGGCAGCGACTGTCTCATTAAAGAGGTTGAAGGCATGATGGCAGCGACTGTCTCATTAAAGAGGTTGAAGGCAAGATGGCAGGTACTGCCTCACTAGCGAGGTTGAAGGCATGATGTCAGCGGGTCTCTCATTAAAGAGGTTGAAGGCATGATGGCAGCGACTGTCTCATTAAAGAGGTTGAAGGCATGATGGCAGCGACTGTCTCATTAAAGAGGTTGAAGGCATGATGTCAGCTGCTGTCTCATTAAAGAGACTGAAGGCAAGATGGCAGCGGCTGTTTCTTTATAGAGGATGAAGGCATGATGGCAGCGACTGCCTCATTAAAGAGGTTGAAGGTATGATGTCAGCTGCTGTCTCATTAAAGAGGTTGATGGCAAGATGGCAGCGACTGCCTCATTGAAGAGATTGAAGGCAAGATGACAGCGGCTGCCTCATTAAAGAGGTTGAAGGCAAGATGGCAGCGGCTGCCTCATTAAAGAGGTTGATGGCAAGATGGCAGCGACTGCCTCATTGAAGAGATTGAAGGCAAGACGGCAGCGGCTGCCTCATTAAAGAGGTTGAAGGCAAGATGGCAGCGGCTGCCTCATTAAAGAGGTTGATGGCTAGATGGCAGCGGCTGCCTCATTAAAGAGGTTGATGGCAAGATGGCAGCGACTGCCTCATTAAAGAGGTTGAAGGCAAGATGGCAGCGGCTGTCTCATTAAAGTGGTTGAGGGCAAGATGGCAGCGGCAGCCTCATTAAAGAGGTTGAAGGCAAGATGGCAGCGACTGTCTCATTAAAGAGGTTGAAGGCAAGATGGCAGCGGCTGCCTCATTAAAGAGGTTGAAGGCAAGATGACAGCGGCTGCCTCATTAAAGAGGTTGAAGGCAAGATGACAGCGGCTGCCTCATTAAAGAGGTTGATGGCAAGATGGCAGCGACTGTCTCATTAAAGAGGTTGAAGGCATGATGGCAGCGACTGTCTCATTAAAGAGGTTGAAGGCATGATGTCAGCTGCTGTCTCATTAAAGAGACTGAAGGCAAGATGACAGCGGCTGTTTCATTATAGAGGTTGAAGGCATGATGGCAGCGACTGCCTCATTAAAGAGGTTGAAGGCATGATGTCAGCTGCTGTCTCATTAAAGAGGTTGATGGCAAGATGGCAGCGGCTGCCTCATTAAAGAGTTTGATGGCAAGATGGCAGCGGCTGCCTCATTAAAGAGGTTGATGGCAAGCTGGCAGCGACTGCCTCATTAAAGAGGTTGAAGGAAAGATGGCAGCGACTGTCTCATTAAAGAGGTTGAAGGCAAGATGGCAGCGGCTGCCTCATTAAAGAGGTTGAAGGCAAGATGGCAGCGACTGCCTCATTAAAGAGGTTGATGGCAAGATGGCAGCGACTGCCTCATTAAAGAGGTTGATGGCAAGATGACAGCGGCTGCCTCATTAAAGAGGTTGAAGGCAAGATGACAGCGGCTGCCTCATTAAAGAGGTTGATGGCAAGATGACAGCGGCTGCCTCATTAAAGAGGTAGAAGGAAAGATGACAGCGGCTGCCTCATTAAAGAGGTTGAAGGCAAGATGACAGCGACTGCCTCATTAAAGAGGTTGAAGGCAAGATGACAGCGGCTGCCTCATTAAAGAGGTTGAAGGCAAGATGACAGCGGCTGCCTCATTAAAGAGGTTGAAGGCAAGATGGCAGCGGCTGCTTCATTAAAGAGGTTGAAGGCAAGATGGCAGCGGCTGCCTTATTAAAGAGGTTGAAGGCAAGATGACAGCGGCTGCCTCATTAAAGTGGTTGAAGGCAAGATGACAGCGGCTGCCTCATTAAAGAGGTTGAAGGCAAGATGGGAGCGTCTGCCTGATTAAAGAGATTGAAAGGAAGATGACAGCGACTGCCTCATTAAAGAGGTTGAAGGCAAGATGACAGCGGCTGCCTCATTAAAGAGGTTGAAGGCAAGATGACAGCGGCTGCCTCATTAAAGAGGTTGAAATCAAGATGGCAGCGGCTGCCTCATTAAAGAGGTTGAAGGCAAGATGGCAGCGGCTGTCTCATTAAAGTGGTTGAGGGCAAGATGGCAGCGGCAGCCTGATTAAAGAGGTTGAAGGCAAGATGGCAGCGACTGTCTCATTAAAGAGGTTGAAGGCAAGATGGCAGCGGCTGCCTCATTAAAGAGGTTGAAGGCAAGATGACAGCGGCTGCCTCATTAAAGAGGTTGAAGGCAAGATGACAGCGGCTGCCTCATTAAAGAGGTTGATGGCAAGATGGCAGCGACTGTCTCATTAAAGAGGTTGAAGGCATGATGGCAGCGACTGTCTCATTAAAGAGGTTGAAGGCATGATGTCAGCTGCTGTCTCATTAAAGAGACTGAAGGCAAGATGACAGCGGCTGTTTCATTATAGAGGTTGAAGGCATGATGGCAGCGACTGCCTCATTAAAGAGGTTGAAGGCATGATGTCAGCTGCTGTCTCATTAAAGAGGTTGATGGCAAGATGGCAGCGACTGCCTCATTGAAGAGATTGAAGGCAAGATGACAGCGGCTGCCTCATTAAAGAGGTTGAAGTCAAGATGGCAGCGGCTGCCTCATTAAAGAGTTTGATGGCAAGATGGCAGCGGCTGCCTCATTAAAGAGGTTGATGGCAAGCTGGCAGCGACTGCCTCATTAAAGAGGTTGAAGGAAAGATGGCAGCGACTGTCTCATTAAAGAGGTTGAAGGCAAGATGGCAGCGGCTGCCTCATTAAAGAGGTTGATGGCAAGATGGCAGCGACTGCCTCATTAAAGAGGTTCATGGCAAGATGACAGCGGCTGCCTCATTAAAGAGGTTGAAGGCAAGATGACAGCGGCTGCCTCATTAAAGAGGTTGATGGCAAGATGGCAGCGACTGCCTCATTAAAGAGGTTGAAGGCATGATAGCAGCGGCTGTCTCATTAAAGAGGTTGAAGGCATAATGTCAGCGACTGCCTCATTAAAGTGTTTGAAGGCATGATGGCAGCGACTGTCACATTAAAGAGGTTGAAGGCATGATGGCAGCGACTGTCTCATTAAAGAGGTTGAAGGCATGATGGCAGCGACTGTCTCATTAAAGAGGTTGAAGGCAAGATGGCAGGTACTGCCTCACTAGCGAGGTTGAAGGCATGATGTCAGCGGGTCTCTCATTAAAGAGGTTGAAGGCATGATGGCAGCGACTGTCTCATTAAAGAGGTTGAAGGCATGATGGCAGCGACTGCCTCATTAAAGAGGTTGAAGGCAAGATGACAGCGGCTGCCTCATTAAAGAGGTTGAAGGCAAGATGACAGCGGCTGCCTCATTAAAGAGGTTGAAGGCAAGATGGCAACGGCTGCCTCATTAAAGAGGTTGAAGGCAAGATGGCAGCGGCTGCCTTATTAAAGAGGTTGAAGGCAAGATGACAGCGGCTGCCTCATTAAAGTGGTTGAAGGCAAGATGACAGCGGCTGCCTCATTAAAGAGGTTGAAGGCAAGATGGCAGCGTCTGCCTCATTAAAGAGATTGAAAGGAAGATGACAGCGACTGCCTCATTAAAGAGGTTGAAGGCAAGATGACAGCGGCTGCCTCATTAAAGAGGTTGAAGGCAAGATGACAGCGCCTGCCTCATTAAAGAGGTTGAAATCAAGATGGCAGCGGCTGCCTCATTAAAGAGGTTGAAGGCAAGATGGCAGCGGCTGTCTCATTAAAGTGGTTGAGGGCAAGATGGCAGCGGCAGCCTCATTAAAGAGGTTGAAGGCAAGATGGCAGCGACTGTCTCATTAAAGAGGTTGAAGGCAAGATGGCAGCGGCTGCCTCATTAAAGAGGTTGAAGGCAAGATGACAGCGGCTGCCTCATTAAAGAGGTTGAAGGCAAGATGACAGCGGCTGCCTCATTAAAGAGGTTGATGGCAAGATGGCAGCGACTGTCTCATTAAAGAGGTTGAAGGCATGATGGCAGCGATTGTCTCATTAAAGAGGTTGAAGGCATGATGTCAGCTGCTGTCTCATTAAAGAGACTGAAGGCAAGATGACAGCGGCTGTTTCATTATAGAGGTTGAAGGCATAATGGCAGCGACTGCCTCATTAAAGAGGTTGAAGGCATGATGTCAGCTGCTGTCTCATTAAAGAGGTTGATGGCAAGATGGCAGCGACTGCCTCATTAAAGAGATTGAAAGCAAGATGGCAGCGACTGTCTCATTAAAGAGATTGAAAGCAAGATGACAGCGACTGTCTCATTAAAGAGATTGAAAGCAAGATGACAGCGACTGTCTCATTAAAGAGATTGAAAGCAAGATGACAGCGACTGCCTCATTAAAGAGATTGAAAGCAAGATGACAGCGACTGTCTCATTAAAGAGATTGAAAGCAAGATGACAGCGACTGTCTCATTAAAGAGATTGAAAGCAAGATGACAGCGACTGTCTCATTAAAGAGATTGAAAGCAAGATGACAGCGACTGTCTCATCAAAGAGATTGAAATCAAGATGGCAGCGACTGCCTCATTAAAGTGGTTGAAGGCAAGATGGCAGCGACTGTCTCATTCAATAAAATGTAAGGTGTGAAAATTTAAATAGGGAGTGTCTAGTTTAATAAAGTCGGGACATGATAACTTTAATAATGGCCGACTCTTTCAATAAAGTGTCGGTCGTGGTAGAGTAAATAATGGCCGTCTCATTCAATTTGACTTGACTTGACTTAATCCATTGTTAGTCGTGAGCTATGAGCTCTTTACAACTTAATGCCTCTCGCATGAAGGTGCATGTCCTTCTCAGTTGTACAGCTGAAGAGTACAGTGTGTTACTGATGGTTGGAGCAGTGGGAGTAGCATGCTCCGTCGGTTTTGTAAATATGGACAGTGTTGATCAACTGTCTCAGATTGTTGACGGCAGTGTCTGCAGATTGGATCATGTTGTGTTTTTATTCTGCTCAGGTGTTGATTGGTAGGAGCATGGCCAGTTCTCAGTTGGAATATCAGGCTATGATTCCTTTGCCCCAGGGTCGAGGGGGTCTGGTTTTGTTTGATATCTGTAGAGTAGGTGTCTAGTCTTAGCTGAAGCCCACATATTCAACCATTCCTCGTGGTAGTTGTTTCTCAAAATTTGCTTGTATGTTTGAGGCTAACTTGAACAGGAAGCTGGGGTAGAGATGCTCTCAGTTTAGCCAACCTATCCGCTCTCTCATTTCCCGAAATGCCGATGTGACCAGGAATCCATTGTAGGGTTACAGCCACGCCATAAGTAGTGGAGAGTTGGTTGGATACAGATCTTATATTGGAAACATCGGATGTTAGTCCGCTTTCAATTGCTTCGAGTGCTGATTTTGAATCCGAGAAAATGTATATATCTTCCGGTGCGGTGGTGTCACATTCAAAGTCTGCAAATATCCTCCTGAGTGCTCTCTCTAAAGCTATAATGTCTACAGAGTAATTGGAGCAGTGAGTATTCTGGGCATAGTCCGTAAATTTGGGGGTAGTCGTCTGGGTGAGAGTAGGGATACTTGACAACAGCACCGTAACCAGCAATTAAGGGTGGCCTTGAATGCAGATCCATCAGTATAGACGTGGACGGCATTACGTGGATACTGGTCAATAGCTTCCAGTGCTATGGCTTAGAGTATGGGAGGTAGAGTATTTCTATCTGCTAAGGGGTCGGAGAGCTCAGTCCTGACATCGGGAACAACTATTTGACGGCAAAGTGCTTCAGGGCGGATGGGCATATCTTGGAGTCTGTCTGCTGGAAGGTGATGTTTGGAACTGTAGTTTGTTGCATGGTCTAAAAAGGATTATTTCTTGATTTGGGTTTTCTACCGCCACTTTTCTACCATAATGCGATTTACCCCTGTTAGTACCGTCCGCAAATATCTCTCGTAGGTTTCCACTACAGCACGTTCTCTTCAAATGCCAAGAGGTTCGATGTTATTGTGTATTTCGCAAGCATTATTAGGAGTTGGTTTCATAGCACCGCTAATAAATCTCAGGGCTTGATTTTGAATGTTATCTAAGCTTTGGAGTAGTGTCTTGCTAGCAATAGATTGCAAAGGTAGTGAATAGTCTATTACTGATCGCACGTAGGCAGTATAGAGTAGACGCAGTGTTTGTTGGTCTGACCCCCATTTACAAGTGGCGAGGTGCTTGATGATCCTGAGTCTATAAAAAAAAATAGTTCTGGGTTTCTCTATCAGCTTGTTTATGTGTTGTTTCAGAGATAGCTTCCGGTCTAACTCAACTCTCAGGCATCTTGGATATCTGTCGTAGTTTAGATTCTCTCCGTTCATCCGGACCGGACATCTATTTCTTCTCCTTTGACTTTGCTGCTTAGGGTAAATATACTGTAGACTGTCTGCTCAGTGCTAGGCTCTAACTTCCAGAACAGGCCTCATTGAATAAAGTGTAATTCGCGGTAGAGTAAATAATGACGGCCTCATTCAATAAAGTGTAATTCGCGGTAGAGTAAATAATGACGGCCTCATTCAATAAAGTGTAATTCGCGGTAGAGTAAATAATGACGGCCTCATTCAATAAAGTGTAATTCGTGGTAGAGTAAATAATGACGGCCTCATTCAATAAAGTGTAATTCGTGGTAGAGTAAATAATGACGGCCTCATTCAATAAAGTGTAATTCGTGGTAGAGTAAATAATGACGGCCTCATTCAATAAAGTGTAAGTCGTGGTAGAGTAAATAATGATAAATAAAAATAAATTCATAAATAAAAATCCCAACCGGTGCAGCCGGGATTTGAACCCGCATCCTCTCTGTCTCGAGGCCGGCGTCTTGCCTCGAGACCAACCAGTCCCTCAGTGCCATATTTAACAGCCTCACTGAATAAAGTTGTAGCAAGATAACGTAAATAGTGACTGCTTTATTCAATATAGTTGTAGCGTGAAAATGTAAATGGTGATTGCCTCATTCAATAAAGTGCAAGTTGTGGTAGAGTAAATAATAACGGCCTCATTCTATACAGTTGTAGATGTGAAGACGTAAATAGTGACCGCTTCATTCAATAAAGTGTAATCCGTGGTAGAGTAAATAATAACCGCCTCATTCTATACAGTTGTAGATGTGAAGACGTAAATAGTGACCGCTTCATTCAATAAAGTGTAATCCGTGGTAGAGTAAATAATAACCGCCTCATTCTATACAGTTGTAGATGTGAAGACGTAAATAGTGACCGCTTCATTCAATAAAGTGTAATCCGTGGTAGAGTAAATAATAACCGCCTCATTCTATACAGTTGTAGATGTGAAGACGTAAATAGTTAATGCTTCATTCAATAAATTTGTATGCGGAATAGAGTAAACATTAGCTACATCACTGAATAAAGTTGCAGCATGATAACGTAAATAGTGACTGCCTTATCCAATAAAGTCGTAGTTTGAAAATGTAAATGGTGATTGCTTCATTCAATAAAGTAGAGGCATACTAATGCAAATAAAAGTAAAGTAAAGTACCCCCCGTCACGCCAAGTGGCGTATAGGGAAATATGGTGTTAGTGACCCTATATTTTACAGACCTTCAGCACATGATTTTTGGGGTAATGTGGTCGGTATTACGCCCGTGCTGCTTTTACTTTCCCAGAAAAAATCCGGTACCCATTTAAGGCTGGGTGAACCCGGAGCCGTCGGTTGGGATCGAACCCTACCCCTTGTCCGTAGTAGTCCAGTTCACTAACCACTGAGCTATCGCGGCTCCTACTAATTTTTAGGGAATTAGTAAAACCCAGGTGTCCTCGCCAGGGTACGAACCCCGGCTGTTGCCGTGGTAAGCCAACCGACTAATGCAAATAGGGACTGCCTAATTCAATAGAGTGTAAAGCGTGATAACATAAACAACAGCTGCCTGATGTAATAAAGTTGCATCACGATAACGTAAACAGCAACTGCCTCATTTAATAAAGCTGTAGGTGTTATAGCGTAAAAAGTGACTGCCTTATTCAATGAACTGAAGACACGATAACGTAAAAAGCGACCATCCCGTTGAAATACATTTTTAATTATGAAAGCAAAAATAGCGACATACTCTACTCCCAAAATATGTACTACGTAACTCAATAACAATAGCTGATGAATACATCTCTACACTATTCTCCTAGACAGAAGGACGAGGATGGAGACTAGAATTTCATGTTAAAACTGAAACGAGCTTCTGCTTACGCTGGAGAAAACAAATTTACTTTTGAAAGATAATGTGAACAACTTCAGTTTATTACTAACAAACTAAGTATTTTCACATTTATAGTACCTTAAAGAAACAATCAACATTTTTCGGGCACATCATGAGAAGAGGAAATTTGGAATACTTGGTTACAACTGGCAAAATAAAAGGAAAGCGAGAACGCGGCCGACAAAGAGAGAAAATATTAGATAGCTTGGTGTCATGGCATGGAAACAATCAACAACAGAACTGATACGATATTCTGTAGATAGAATATTGTGAAAGGACATGATCGCCTGCGCCATCCGGCATGGCATATGATGATGAGTACCTTAGTAAGCATATTTTTAGGCTTTTTGATCTTAACACATCATTTTATTTTAAGAACTTCCGTGTTAGAATCGATTTAGATTTTTTTTATTTTCGTCCTTCTAATAAATATCTCCTACATATTATTATTAAAATGTAGTTTATGATGTCTCCTTGCATCGGGACTCCAATAAAAACGTCAGGAGACACAACAGCCAATGCTGAATGGACTCTGAATGACTATGATCTAGTCAACTGTCTAGTCTAGGCAAGAATTGATTTGGGCAAGACTCTATTCTCCCCAGTGGAACATAAACAAAACGATAGAAGACAGCCATTGATTTGTCTTTATTTCGCTTTTGTGAATGCCCGTCTTGTTGATATCCTTTGCAGACTAATATTTAAATAAGTGAACACTTCATTTTCCATTCCAAGAATCCAACAAACATTTTTCTTTTGTTACTCTCTTGATTTTTATTTGCCTAGATTAAAAAAAAAAGCACACAGTTCTCGTATATTTTATTTGATTATTAAGGATGACCGTGCCAAAGACGGATGTATCGGGCCGAAATCCTCAGATATGTGTGACCTTGATGTAAACTAGCGACGCAACGCCCGATGTACACGCCTACTTAAGAGATGAAAGTTGAAGAATAAGATAATGTGGCATGACGTCTGTTATTATTTTGAAAAGATTAATTTGTAGGCAAGTTTCAATCAGAGATGTTGTTTATTATACGAATACGAATGTTCCTGGTTGTCTAGCTGTCTGTCTCAATACAATTACGTGGGAATAATCACACATTTGAAAGGCTGCGATAAAGCCGGTGTTGAACTTCTATGTTTTATTCCCAAATGGGGCGATTTTTTTTTCTGACCATCAACGTTCCGAGGTTCACCTATCTTTTGAAAATAGGTAGAGACGACCTGGCGTTATACTGACCGCATTACACGAAACTGTTCAGCGGTCATGGGAAAAATATGGTTACTAACACCATATTCCCCATATACCCAATAAGGCGTAGTGGCGGGGCCCTTTATCTTATATTATGTTTTAGGTTCACCTCTTTCATATTCTGTAGTTCATGTGGTTTGTGTTGTTGTCTGTGCCTGAAAGAAGACCAGTTTTTAGACCGCACACCTGAACATTTTGTGTTCCTTTTAATCACCGTAAACCTGCAACCATATAATTTCCTCATTTTCCACTACACTCTCTCAGTGAAAGTAATATTGGAAACCGTTATCAGTCCATAACCTTTCACGTGCCCTCCTTTATTGTCTCTACTCGCCGTTATTAATCTTTACACATGTATATTGGTAGTAGTATGGTGACCATTTGTGTTACGACTTCCCATTACATTAGTGAGCAGTGTGGTGAAAATAGGCATTCAAAGTATGACGAAAACAACATAAACACGTTCACGTTTAAAAAAAAAACATGTTAGGCGCTCTCTGCAATTTAAGTCATTGTGAATTTTCGTGAGCAGCTTTTTAAAAAAAAATTATCTTTAAGTGTTAACAACGCCCACATGATTCTATGAAATGTGAAGACGGATTTTTGAGAATGGACTGAGTCGTTTTAAGGCTTTTGGATTATTTTCCCGGTCTGAGAGAAGTAAAACATCGATGATGAAGAGTGCCTAGGTGAAGAAATGTTGATTTTAACTGCAGGAAAGGTTTAGAGAGTGCGACTCATTATCAGCGAAGATTGATGAACTGATGAAGTCAGTGCGGTAGTAGAAATCTGTAAATGAAAGATGTCACAGAATTGTAAAGGGTGACTTCATGATGTGGCGCGTTGCATCAACGTTTGTGCTCGGGCCCTTTATCAACGTTTGTGTTCGGGCCCCTCACCCACGTTTGTGTCACTTAAATTGTTCGTTGCGTCTAACTTGCACAACTACATTACAGAATCAGTCTCCGGATTGAATTTACACCAACACATAACTCTACATAACACTGTTCCAGAAGCAATGTTCGCCTCACACGACGGTCATACACAACTAAACTGACTCTATTATCCTGTTGTGTACCACGAACCATGCTCACGGTATCAGTTGTCAAAACAACAACTGTCCGCAATGAGCCCTTGTTCTATCTCGACTGACTTTCTCACCTATCCTTTTCTCTAACGTTTTTCCCTCCAACCAATCATGCCCTGTTTCACATTTCTCTCTCGTTTCTAGCCTTCTAGCCACTTATCACTTTTCCCCGTGGACTTGATGATTCTATTTTAGAAAACCCTTCTCACTTTTCCCTCGCCTTCTCCCACACACTCCAATTGTCCTCCACCTTATAATCACTGCTTCATTCATCAACGTTTGTGATCGTGCTCCTCATCAATGTTTGTACTCGTGCTCCTCATCAACGTTTGTGCTCGTGCTCCTCATCAACCTTTTTGCTCGGTTTCCTCATCAACGTTTGTGCTAGTGATCCTCATCAAAGTTTGTGCTCGGGCTCCACCTCAACGTTTGTGCTCGGTCTCCTCATCAACGTTTGTGCTCGGTCTCCTCATCAACGTTTGTGCTCGGTCTCCTCATCAATGTTTGTGCACGTGCTCCTCATCATTGTTTGTGCTCAGGTTCCTCATCAATGTTTGTGCTCGGTCTCCTTATCAATGTTTGTTCTCGGTCTCCTTATCAATGTTTGTGCACGTGCTCCTCATCATTGTTTGTGCTCAGGTTCTTCATCAATGTTTGTGCTCGGTCTCCTTATCAATGTTTGTTCTCGGTCTCCTTATCAATGTTTGTGCACGTGCTCCTCATCATTGTTTGTGCTCAGGTTCCTCATCAATGTTTGTGCTCGGTCTCCTTATCAATGTTTGTTCTCGGTCTCCTTATCAATGTTTGTGCAAGTGCTCCTCATCATTTTTTGTGCTCAGGTTCCTCATCAATGTTTTTGCTCGGTCTCCTTATCAATGTTTGTGCTCGTGCTGCTCATCAACGTTTATGCTAGTGCTCCTCATCAATGTTTGTGCTCGGTCTCCTCATCAACGTTTGTTCTCGGTCTCCTTATCAATGTTTGTGCTCGGTCTCCTTATCAACGTTTGTTCTCGGTCTCCTTATCAATGTTTGTGCTCGGTCTCCCCATCAACGTTTGTTCTCGGTCTCCTTATCAACGTTTGTTCTCGGTCTCCTCATCAACGTTTGTGCTCGGTCTCCTCATCAACGTTTGTGCTCGGTCTCCTCATCAACGTTTGTGCACGTGCTCCTCATCAACGTTTGTGCTCGGTCTCCTCATCAGCGTTTGTGCTCGGTCTCCTCATCAACGTTTGTGCTCGGTCTCCTCATCAGCGTTTGTGCACGTGCTCCTCAGCAACGTTTGTTCTCGGTCTCCTTATCAACGTTTGTGCACGTGCTCCTCATCATTGTTTGTGCTCAGGTTCCTCATCAATGTTTGTGCTCGGTCTCCTTATCAATGTTTGTTCTCGGTCTCCTTATCAATGTTTGTGCACGTGCTCCTCATCATTGTTTGTGCTCAGGTTCCTCATCAATGTTTTTTGCTCGGTCTCCTTATCAATGTTTGTGCTCGTGCTGCTCATCAACGTTTATGCTAGTGCTCCTTATCAATGTTTGTGCTCGGTCTCCTCATCAATGTTTGTGCTCGGTCTCCTCATCAACGTTTGTTCTCGGTCTCCTTATCAATGTTTGTGCTCGGTCTCCTCATCAATGTTTGTGCTCGGTCTCCTCATCAATGTTTGTGCTCGGTCTCCTCATCAATGTTTGTGCTCGGTCTCCTCATCAACGTTTGTTCTCGGTCTCCTCATCAATGTTTGTTCTCGGTCTCCTCATCAATGTTTGTGCTTGGGCTCCTCATCAATGTTTGTGCTCGGGCTCCTCATCAATGTTTGTTCTCGGTCTCCTTATCAATGTTTGTGCTCGGTCTCCTCATCAATGTTTGTGCTCGGTCTCCTCATCAATGTTTGTGCTTGGGCTCCTCATCAATGTTTGTGCTCGGTCTCCTCATCAATGTTTGTGCTTGGGCTCCTCATCAATGTTTGTGCTCGGTCTCCTCATCAACGTTTGTTCTCGGTCTCCTCATCAATGTTTGTTCTCGGTCTCCTCATCAATGTTTGTGCTCGGTCTCCTCATCAATGTTTGTGCTTGGGCTCGTCATCAATGTTTGTGCTCGGTCTCCTCATCAATGTTTGTGCTCGGTCTCCTCATCAATATTTGTGCTTGGGCTCGTCATCAATGTTTGTGCTCGGTCTCCTCATCAATGTTTGTGCTTGGGCTCGTCATCAATGTTTGTGCTCGGTCTCCTCATCAATGTTTGTGCTTGGGCTCGTCATCAATGTTTGTGCTCGGTCTCCTCATCAATGTTTGTGCTCGGTCTCCTCATCAATATTTGTTCTCGGTCTCCTCATCAATGTTTGTGCTCGGTCTCCTCATCAATATTTGTTCTTGGTCTCCTCATCAACGTTTGTTCTCGGTCTCCTCATCAACGTTTGCGCTCAGTCTCCTCATCAATGTTTGTTCTCGGTCTCCTCATCAACGTTTGTTCTCGGTCTCCTCATCAATGTTTGTTCTCGGTCTCCTCATCAATGTTTGTGCTCGGTCTCCTCATCAATGTTTGTGCTCGGTCTCCTCATCAATGTTTGTGCTCGGTCTCCTCATAAACGTTTGTTCTCGGTCTCCTCATCAATGTTTGTGCTTGGCTCGTCATCAATGTTTGTGCTCGGTCTCCTCATCAATGTTTGTTCTCGGTCTCCTCATCAATGTTTGTGCTCGGTCTCCTCATCAATGTTTGTGCTCGGTCTCCTCATCAATGTTTGTGCTCGGTCTCCTCATAAACGTTTGTTCTCGGTCTCCTCATCAATGTTTGTGCTCGGTCTCCTCATCAATGTTTGTGCTCGGTCTCCTCATCAACGTTTGTTCTCGGTCTCCTCATCAACGTTTGCGCTCAGTCTCCTCTTCAACGTATGTGCTTGGGCTCCTCATGAACGTATGTGCTCAGGCTCGTCATCAACATTTGTGTTCGGGCTCCTCATCAATCATCAAGGACCCATAGCTGCAACAAGTTGACGCTTGCTCAGACCTTAAAAAGCAGGCTAGCAATGACCCCAGCTTTCTTTCAAATATTTTTGCGGTCATAAACACGATTTTACGCCAGCGACGCAAAAACTAAACGACAATCTCGCCAAAGTTCACTGTCACCGCGCCCGAAGAAATAGAAACAGGGCAAGAACAACATCAAGTGCAAGTTGATTTTCTGTTTTTGATGAATAGGGAATTGTTACAAGGAATTTGTGCATTCGCATCACAGTAAATTCTGCTTTCTATGTTTCGACAGTCTCTGTAACAGTAGCAGCATGACTGTGGTATCCCGTCTTCCCTATTCACCAGGCATTACATGATGTAATCTTTTCTTGTTTCCAAAACTAAAAAAAATAAGCTAACAAGATAACGGTTTCAACAGTGGAGGAAATTCAAGCAGAATTGAAAGCTGTTCTCAATTCGTTGAAGAAAATAACTTCCACGAATGCGCTGGGATCGTTGCCCATACTTTGAAGGAGAGTTATCGCAGCCATTAACGAGTGATGTACGTCATTTTTTGTATCCCTCAAGTTAGGTGTTTATTGATTGTCCCAGATTGTTTGTATATATATATATATATATATAGATATATATATATATATATATAGATATATATATATATATATCATTATCATCATCATCATCATCATCATCATCAAGTACTATGCCTACTGGCGTACGTGATTCTGTCTCTCCATAATTTTCAATCTCGACAGTTATTTATCATATCTTTTGTTGACCTACTCCCTAGCCTCTCTCTTAAAAGCTGTCTGGTATCTTATCTCTTTGCTTCCCTCTGTCTCTTCGTTCCTCATTTTTTGCAGTTGTCACAATATATTCTACTTGTTCCATTCTCACTACATGGCCAACAAGTGATGACTGTTTCTTTATTATTGTGGAAATCAACTCTCTTTTTGTCGAATGGATTTATATATATATATATATATATATATATATATATATATATATATATATATATATATATATATATATATGTATCCATTAAATTCCACGTGTTAAAATACGATAAAATAGAAAAGCAAAATAGCTTCATAGTTGTATGATACATAACCCACATAAGTAAACGTGGACAATTCTAATTCTTTTCCTATAGACAAAGTTATCTGATTGATCCGTCACTGATCTATACCTATTAATTATGATTTGTCTTAGGGTAGTAACTTCGTTTGTTTTTCCAAATGTGAGAACAATTTGCCGAATAGAGCCGTTGAAATGGTCTTTCGTATATAATGAATACAATATTTGAGACATTAGTTTTAATTTATGTGATTCCACTAATTTTATAAATACACTTCATATATATCGACAGGATGTATACGATTTAACCGTGTATAAGATACTAATTTCGTAAATGATGTCTTTTTGTGATGTTTATTTGATGTCACTGTCTTTAGCATATCGCTGCCGATAAGGTGTCACTGTTTATGCGATGTGGTTTTGGAGCCATTGCGTGTCGTTGTGTCACTTTGCATACACTATGTCAATGATCATGTCATCTGATATCACTGTGCATATGATCGTTGTTTAATATCACTGTTGATATTTTATTACAGTCTCTGATACCACTGTGAGTGTGATATTGTGATATGATTTTCATTGTTGTGCTGCTCTCGCTCACTCATTCTGTAATGTCCCAGTTAATTTGATATCACTATGGGGGCTCAGTAGCCTAGTTGGGAACACCATCCGACTGGGCTATCGACGTTCGGACAACCCGTGTTCGATTCCCACTGGAAACAGTGTGATATTGTATTCCTGTTTGGAAACAAAAATACCCCCGCGGTCGACCCAGCCGCTGGCAGAAATGGGCACTAGAGTATTACTCTGGGAAGGTGAGAAATGCCGCCTCGCATCGTGAGTTTCGAGAGAATTCTTCTCATTACATGAAAAAAAAAATAAAATTGTTTTCTTCCTAATATTGGAAATTACCTTTTTTTTTGCTTTGGCCTCTTTTAGAACGTTTTCATTACTCTTCTTAGCTGTCCATAGTATTCTCAACATTCTTCCGTAAAACCACATTTCTACAGACTCCAGTGATTTTCTTGTCTGTTGTCCATGATTCACATCCATATGTTAAGACTGGCTCTACATAACATTTAGGAAATCTTTTACTTGTTTGTATTGTCAAAAATGGATTGCAGAGTGTCTTCCTCATTTTTTTTGGAAAGCTGCTTTTGACTGAGCCATTCTGCATCTCACCTCTTTTGTACATCTTCCGTCTGAGGTTAACAAAGTTCCCAAATATTTAAATTCATTTACCTGTTTTAATATAGCTCCACCTGTCTTTATTTTACACTGAGGTGATGTATTTTATAGTAATGAAATAAAAACTGCGCACAGACATTTAGTGTAGAACCAATGAAATATATGGACGGAGCATGAACTAGCTTTTTGCTTGAAGACCAGCGAGCCAGAACTGATCAACACACTACTCGACCTACCCATGGGAAATTGGTTGACTAGTCTGGTGAAGAAAATGGGAATCGTAGAGAAAAGGGAAACATTGTTGTACGTACAAAAGAAAATGTAATAAGTCAGATGCGTTGAGCCGAAAAGCACGGGCAACATATATTGATGTAAACCACGACACAGTAAGACGGTATATGGGCCAAAGATGGAAGTGCAACATTAGGAGATAGATAATTACATGTACACGTAGAGTAATATCAAGATATGGACAATTACGTCTAAAAGTAGGAAAGTAACTCACGAGATGAACAATTCTATCTATCTATTGACCTTTCGAGCCGTTGCCGGCCCATAGGACGTAGACCAAAATACACCTTCTCATATCTGAATTTTTGTTCCAGCAGTTTTCTTTTAAAGATATTTTTATCAAATCTCGCCATTTGTCTCTGTTCTGTGCAAGCAGCTCTATCTCATTGAGGGAGCCGAATCCTGTTGCTCTTGCCTCTCTCATCAATGTTCTTCTCAATTACATCAACAAATAGAATAGTAATATCAAGCGATGAACAATACGAAGTCAAATAGGAGAGTAACATCAAGCGATGGACAAAAAAAAGACAAATAGGAGAGGAGAGTATCACCGAGATTACATCTACATATAGGAGAGGAACATAAAGAGATATGAAGTGATATTTTGACTTATATAATTATCGATGATGTAGTGATATTTTAACTTATATAATTATCGATGATGTAGTGATATTATAACTTATATAATTATCGATGGTGTAGTGATATTGTAACTTATATAATTATCGATGGTGTAGTGATATTGTAACTTATATAATTATCGATGATGTAGTGATATTTTGACTTATATAATTATCGATGATGTAGTGATATTTTGACTTATGTAATTATCGATGATGTAGTGATATTTTGACTTATGTAATTATCGATGATGTAGTGATATTTTGACTTATGTAATTATCGATGATGTAGTGATATTTTGACTTATGTAATTATCGATGATGTAGTGATATTTTGACTTATGTAATTATCGATGATGTAGTGATATTTTGACTTATATAATTATCGATGATGTAGTGATATTTTAACTTATATAATTATCGATGGTGTAGTGATATTTTAACTTATATAATTATCGATGGTGTAGTGATATTTTAACTTATATAATTATCGATGGTGTAGTGATATTTTAACTTATATAATTATGGATGATGTAGTGATATTTTAACTTATATAATTATCGATGATGTAGTGATATTTTAACTTATATAATTATCGATGATGTAGTGATATTTTGAACAGAACCATTGAATTTTAGAAACAGTAATCTCTGCAATATGTGCCACTTTGGCACGCAAGGTTTCTGTTTTTGAGATTGTAGTTTTGCCCTATGTGCCGTCTTCGGCTCGAAAGGACTATAGATAGATAGTGATATTTCGACTTATATAATTATCGATGGTGTAGTGATATCAATAGATGGTGAAATACAATAATCATTAAGAGGGTAATGTCAAGTCATTGGTTTATGTAAAATGAAACAATTAAAACGATGGGTCGATACAACGTGAGATGTATATCAAGAAATAGGCCAATGTGTAACAGGTGGTGGGAGAGTAACATCAAGAAATGAATGAAATATGAATATGGTCGGAAAAGTGAAAAGGAGAAGAAACAGCAAAACGGCTGTGGAGAAGAAAGCGTCAACAAGAGATTGGTTATTGGTTAATGGTTATGGAAGGCCTCGGTATCACTGCAAACGAATTAAAATCCATAATTGCTCAACCGCCCGTACCAGTGGAATCATCCGAATTACTAACACATCTCCCAAACAAAGAAAGGTAACTGTAGTCCCCATCGTAGCAGTCTCAGCACACGCCAAAAGACATAAGGCGAAACCGCGCAGAAAGTGAACACAGCCAACTGTTCCCTGTCATACGATATCATCATTCATCGTAAACAAGCGGGATATCGAAACAGGATCAAAACGGATGAGACACACAGTTCACGGTGTGCAAAGAGCACTTAACTCAGTAGCTCCTGCAACAAGCCGGACTTGGAATATGAGGAAACTGCAAGAAGGAACACTTTTCAGGCATATCCTTCAATGGTTCCTGCCGCCTATCCACCATATATCATGGAAGTTCGCGTCCTCCCGAAAATGATGATCGTCGTAGCACTTGATGATGTTAGGCCATCATTGATGACTCCAATTCCAAACACATAGACACACAGTGGTGGTAAGTTATCATTTCCAATCCAACAGAAGCCACCTGACCTGTAGTTAGTAAAACCACAGAGAGAATATTATTTTGTGATCTTCACTGATTCACTCTTGGATTTGAATGTGTAGTTTACACAAGAGGAGAAGTTTTCAACTGCAGTGATCCCATTTAAGGCAATCCTGGGATAGCAAGGCAAGTCTCCTTTATAGCAGCAGAACTTGATGTTCTTTGCTAAAACAAGAGATAATTAGGGTTAGAGATAGAATGATAACAAATCAAGAGATGGGATAGTAGAAATAGGGGTGGGTAAATAGTCGACAAATAATGTTTAGTAGAAATGGAGGTGGGGAAGGGGTTAGTTAGTCGACAAATCATGTTTAGTAGAAATGGAGGTGGGAAAGGGGTTAGTTAGTCGACAAATCATGTTTAGTAGAAATGGAGGTGGGAAAGGGGTTAGTTAGTCGACAAATCATGTTTAGTAGAAATGGAGGTGGGAAAGGGGTTAGTTAGTCGACAAATCGTGTTTAGTAGAAATGGAGGTGGGAAAGGGGTTAGTTAGTCGACAAATCATGTTTAGTAGAAATGGAGGTGGAGAAGTGGTTAGTTAGTCGACAAATCATGTTTAGTAGAAATGGAGGTGGGGAAGGGGTTAGTTACTCGACAAATCATGTTTAGTAGAAATGGAGATAGGGAAGGGGTTAGTTAGTCGACAAATCATGTTTAGTAGAAATGGAGATAGGGAAGGGGTTAGTTAGTCAACAAATAATCATTAATAGAAATTGGGGGAAGTGGGGTTCGTTAGTCGAGAAACCATTTTTAATAGAAATTGGGGGAAAAGGGGGGGGTTAGTTAGTCGAGAAATCATCTTTAATAGAAATTCGGGGGGGGGGGGTTATTAGTCAACAAATCATCTTTAATAGAAATGGGGGGGGGGGTTAGTTAGTCAATAAATCAACATTAGTAGAAATGGAGGTGGGGAAAGGGTTAGTTAGTCGACAAATCATCTTTAGTGGAGATGGATGTGGGGAAGGGGTTAGTTAGTCGACAAATCATCTTTAGTAGAAATGGAGGTGGGGAAGGTGTTAGTTAGTCGACAAATCATCTTTAGTGGAGATGGATGTGGGGAAGGGGTTAGTTAGTCGACAAATCATCTTTAGTAGAAATGGAGGTGGGGAAGATGTTAGTTAGTCGACAAATCATCTTTAGTAGAAATGGAGGTGGGGAAGGTGTTAGTTTGTCGACAAGTCATCTTTAGTAGAGATGGAGATGGGGAAGGGGTTAGTTTGTCGACAAATCATCTTTAGTAGAAATGGAGGTGGGGAAGGAGTTAGTCGACAAATCATCTTTAGTAGAAATGGGAGTGGGGAAGGGGTTAGTTAGTCGACAAATCATCTTTAGTAGAAATGGGAGTGGGGAAGGGGTTAGTTAGTCGACAAATCATCTTTAGTAGAAATGTGAGTGGGGAAGGGGTTAGTTAGTCGACAAATCATCTTTAGTAGAAATGGAGGCGGGGAAGGAGTTAGTTTGTCGACAAATCATGTTTAGTAGAAATGGGAGTGGGGAAGGAGTTAGTTAGTCGACAAATCATCTTTAGTAGAAATGTGAGTGGGGAAGGGGTTAGTTAGTTGACAAATCATCTTTAGTAGAAATGGAGGTGGGAAGGAGTTAGTTTGTCGACAAATCATCTTTAGTAGAAATGGGAGTGGGGAAGGGGTTAGTTAGTCGACAAATCATATTTAGTAGAAATGTGAGTGGGGAAGGGGTTAGTTAGTCGACAAATCATGTTTAGTAGAAATGGAGGTGGGGAAGGGGTTAGTTATTCGACAAATGATCTTCAATACATTTCAAACAACTTCGTAAAATAGGGATGGAAGAAAAGCATCACATTTTTTTTCTCACTCTCTTTCTCTCTCACTCTTTATCTCTCTCTCTCTCTGTTTCTTTGTCGACATTTTTCTCATAAAAATCCATCAGTCTTTCTCCACTCTATTTTTATTTTTTTGCTCGTTTGTCTTCGACTTTTTCCTCTTCTATCACTGCCTCAATTTCTTCCTGCCTATGCCTGACTTCTTTATTTTCATGTCTCTCTCATTATCTACTATGATTTTAAAAATCTTTTCCTGACTTCTTCAATGCTTTTATTAGTAGCATTTTTAATCTCTCTCTCTCTCTCTCTCTCTCTCTCTCACTCTCTCTCTCTCTCTCTGTCTTTTTATCCCTTTCATCTTAACATTATTTTATCTGCTTCTCATCACTTTTTTCCTCAATAGTTCTCTGACTCTTCCCATTTTAGATTCGCTTCTTCATTTTTTTTTTCTCAATTTTTCTTATTACCTCAGTGTGTGTGCGTGTGTTTGTGTGTATGTCTATCTGTTTCATTTTCCCCCATGTATCGCCTTGTTCAGTCCATCTTTCTTTATCTAAGATTTTCCCTTTATTTGCCACTCTGCCTAGCTACTTGTGTCGGCAGATTTCTTTCTCAGCATTGTCTGTTTCTACATGCTTTTCTATCTCTATCTTCTCCTTTTCTTTCTCACTGTCTCTCTTCGTATCGTCTCTTTCATTCCTCATTTACCCACACACACACCTCCTTTCTCACTGTCTCTCTTCGTATCGTCTGTTTCATTCCTCATTTACCCACACACACACCTCCTTTCTCCCTGACACTCTTCCTAGCTTCTGTTTCTACCATCATTTATCCACACACACCTCCTTTCTCCCTGTCTCTGTTCCTGTCATCTGTTTCTAGCCTCATTTACTCGCACACACACCTCCTTTCTCCCTGCCCCTCTTCCTATCATCTGTTTAATTCCTTATTTACCCACACACATACCTTCTTTCTCTCGGACACTCTTCCTATCATCTGTTTCTATCCTCACTTATCCACACACACACACACACACCTCCTTTCTCCATGTCCTTCCTGTCATCTCTTTCATTCCTCATTTACCCAGACACACACACACCTTATTTCTCCATGTCTCTCCTCCTATCATCTGTTTCTATCCTCATTTACCCAGACACACACACCTTATTTCTCCATGTCCTTCCTGTCATCTCTTTCATTCCTCATTTACCCAGACACACACACCTTATTTCTCCATGTCTGTCCTCCTATCATCTCTTTCATTCCTCATTTACCCAGACACACACACCTTATTTCTCCATGTCTCTCCTCCTATCATCTCTTTCATTCCTCATTTACACAGACACACACACCTTATTTCTCCATGTCTCTCCTCCTATCATCTCTTTCATTCCTCATTTACACAGACACACACACCTTATTTCTCCATGTCTCTCCTCCTATCATCTCTTTCATTCCTCATTTACACAGACACACACACCTTATTTCTCCATGTCTGTCCTCCTATCATCTCTTTCATTCCTTATTTACACAGACACACACACCTTATTTCTCCATGTCTCTCCTCCTATCATCTCTTTCATTCCTTATTTACACAGACACACACACCTTATTTCTCCATGTCCCTCCTCCTATCATCTCTTTCATTCCTCATTTACACAGACACACACACCTTATTTCTCCATGTCTCTCCTCCTATCATCTCTTTCATTCCTCATTTACACAGACACACACACCTTATTTCTCCATGTCTGTCCTCCTATCATCTCTTTCATTCCTCATTTACACAGACACACACACCTTATTTCTCCATGTCTCTCCTCCTATCATCTCTTTCATTCCTCATTTACACAGACACACACACCTTATTTCTCCATGTCTCTCCTCCTATCATCTCTTTCATTCCTCATTTACACAGACACAGACCTTCTTTCTTATTCTCCTCCATTGTCACACAGCAAAAACCCCAAACGGAAAATTTCACATGAAAATCGAACATCACTAGGAAATCGAACATGTTAACTTGTAATTGATTTAAATCAATAACGGCTCAGTAAAATAAAATAATAATTGTAAAAAATGCCGATTCAGATCTCTCAAAACTTCAAAATGAAAAGTGCTTTCATAGTTCAGCTTTATGGTCTGCTCTTCAAAGTGATATTATCTGTTGTTTATTTATTATTTTCAATAATCGATTTAATGCGATTTTTAGAATGTTCTTAATGTACTTGTCTCATCTCTATTAGATTACGTTTGTTATGTATTTTAGATTTCATTTATGTACAGATCTTTGGACATAGAGCTGTGGAAATGCATGTGGCCAACTTAGTGGTGCATGACGTCATCAATTAAAAAAACAACATATTGCACTGCTCCTATAAGAATGCAGCCAAGCGAACCCTATTTAACTTGTTTGGGTCTTTCCCTAATTTGTTTTAACCTCTGACCTGTTTGGTGTTTTATTTACTGTCCTATATTATTATTGGAGGCGAAGGCGAGTCTCACAGCACCAAAGCTGGAAGTTGTCAGCGACCCACTGCTGATGGCTTGCGCCAGGATCGGTGAACAAAAACCATCCTGACCCTGCTTCACCTCTCCGCGGTGCCTCTAGTAAAAGACTAACCTGTTTAGTCTGGCCAAGCGAGCAGGGATCGAAGAGGGAAGACAACCTGGTACTCAAAAATGTCGTGCCGAAGTCGGACGTGTTGGGCCGAAAAGCGCAAATATAACAGTTATACTGCAAACCACAACACAACGCAGACACGTCCACATGACGTCCTTTTATGGGCAGATAATGAAGAAGAATATTCTAGTCTACCAGAATACTCTAGAATACTTTAGTCATCGGGCGGACGCAAGCAAACATATTATTATTGTCGTCGATATTATGTTTGGAGAATGTCGTGATTTTTTAGGAGAAAATAGAATATGTTATGACAACTGAAAAAATTGGGAAGAAGTAAGAGAAGGGAACAGAGAGAGACAAAATAAAAACACAACAGAGAGAGAGAGAGAGAGAGAGAGATAATACAAGACAGTTAAAGAGAAAGTCGACAGGAAGTCAACAACAGAATTGATAAACAACTGTACAGATAGAAAGTTGTGTAGATGCAAGATCACATAAGCAAGCATAAACAGTACTTTTGTATGATTAATTTTGTCAAATACTCTGGTAAAGGCTATAACGCTTATAAAGCGAATTTGCGAGATATTCTGATCAGTGACTGTCTCCCTCGTTCCCACCATTAACCCCCGGGTACGATCTCCTGTGGATGTAACTGTATCACTTGTGCCTTTGTGCTCCGCACCGACTCTGTCTTATTCCCTAACGGACGGTTCGAGATCAAGGATGGTTTCATCTGTGTGTTCTGCAATATCATTGATGCCAACGATGACACAAGACTTATGTTTGCGGGTCTGGAAGACGTTTATCGGAAAGATTTCATGAACACCTTCGGAATGTTCAACATTTTACTGGCAATCCAGTGGTGTCCCATTTAAATTCTCAGACCACATAACATAAACGACATCCGTATCATTGGTATTGTCCTTTACCACTCCGGCGACCGCAGCCGATTTCGCCTTGGAGAATCGCATTATAGTCCAATATAGAGCTCGCTGACCCCACGAGGCATGAATATATCACATTTACACACACAGTTTCCCTGTAGCTGTTCCTTCCTTATTGCATATTCTACTCTTTTGCTTATGTAAGATCACATTAGTATATGCAGATACTATGCTATTCACAGCTCCCCTCTACTAGACCACACTGTTATATCTTAGTGGTCCCCTATATCTCTTATGTCTGGGCTGCTTAATTTTGTGCAAAGCGATCATCCCATTCCACCTGCACCACACGGTACCTTATCTTGTACATGTTCTTAGTGAACACCACTCTGAGATATCTCACTCTTTCCTCCTTTCAATTACCCTGTATATTTTTCTGATATATTCTTTGTGCTTTATGTATGCACACGGACCTAGTTGTGGACACTTTTGGGTATGTATGTTGTATATGCACTTTTTCCACATGCATGTGTACGCACATGTATGGGTGTAGCTATTTGTATATATAATATATATATATATATATATATATGATTGTGTATATATATATATATATATATATATATATTATATATATATATATATATATATATATATATATATATATATATATATATATGATCTGTGTGTTCTCGCACGCGTATATATACGTAGATACGTATAGGCATTGCCGGTGGCGTTATAGTTGTGATAACCTATACAATAAACCAACACCCCCCCCCCCCCCCCAGGCCACAGCGCAATATGCAGGGAAGATATTTTAATTTTTTTTCTCACTCAGACATGTCATTATTATTTAGTTATGTAGGGCAAATTTTATTTACTTACATATTTGCATGTGTGTGTTGTTTGTTGTTCCTGCTGAAGGACTATTGAGCTGAAACGGCGTTCAAATTTGTGTCGTAATGCAATTACGTAAATCTTTAACCTTACCATTTTTATCTATTATCCCATAAAGCGTTCAGTTCTGTGACTTTCTTTTCATATTTCTATGATGTATAGGGAGCCGCGATCAATGGTTAGTGAACTGGACTGCAAAGGACAAGAGGCAGGGTTCAATCCCAACCGACGGCTCCGATTCACCCAGCCTTAAATGGGTACCGGATTTTTTTCTGGGAAAGTAAACCGGCACGGGCGTAATACTCACCACATTACCCCAAAAATCATGTGCTGAAGGTCTGTAAAATGTATGGTCACTAACACCATATTCCCTATACGCCACTTGGCGTGACGGGGGCTCTTTACTTTTTTTTTTAATATGTCGTTGCTCATACTAAGGTGTTTTCAACAAAATTTCGATTTTTCTTCACTATTTACTGGTTACTAGCAGAAAATCATAAAGATCTACACCAATTACTTAATGAAATAAACATGACCAGCAAAAAATATGGACTAGATATGAATATCAAAAAGACTAAAACTATGATCATAAACAAGGAAAATACTCAAAACCCACAAGTGGATATATCAAAATTGAAGGAATAGACCTGGAGACAGTTCAAAACTACAACTACATTGGACATACTATAACCAGTGATAGAAAATGTACAACTGAAATAAACAAAAGAATAGGAATGGCAAAAAGTAATTTTAGTGTCATGATGCACATACTAACATCAAAACAAATAAACCAGGACTAAAACTAAGAATAGCAAAATGTTACATCTTCTCAATATTCCTATATAGTGCAGAAACATGGACATTATCCAAGAAAACAGAACAGAGAATTGAAGCCTTTGAAATGTGGATATATAGAAGAATAGGTAGAATTGGATGGAAGGAAAATAAAACAAACGATGAAGTCTTAAAACAACTAAAAATGAAAAGAGAACTACTAAGCACAATTCAAACAAGACAAATGCGATTTTTGGGCCATATTAAAAGACACAACAGCCTACTAAAAGTAATCCTGTAGGGGAAAATACAAGGTAAAAGAGACTGAGGCAGACCAAGAATAACATGGACGAGTAACATCAAAAGATGGACAAATCAGCCTATGACAACCTGCACCATCAAAGCAAGAGACAGAGCAGAATGGCGCTCCATGGTCGCCAATCTTCGTTGCGTAGACGGCACTCGATGATGATGATGATGATGATGATGATGATTTACTGGTTAAAAAGTTAAATTCCATAAAGTACATGTAACACGATCCCAACAGGACAGTAACATTACAATTACTTAGGGAATGTGTTCATCTTTAATATAGCAACATTGAGTTATTTTGGGGTCATCATCATTGCACTCTGAACATGTCCATAGGTGCTCTGATCCCCTCCTCAGCAAGTCCCGCAGTGACCAGCAACTGACAACTGCAGTTCTGTGTTGGTTGATAAGTCTTCTTACATGCCCACTAAGTTTCTCGTTTCTGGCTGGGCCATCTTAACTCCCATCTCTTTCATCCGAAGGAGTGTCGTGGACTTATGGTTCTCGAAGTACTGTGCTCTTCCTGTTGAAGTCCTGTGCTCTTCATACGTCTTGGAAGGCATTGATGATGTCCGCCCGATCCATTGGTTGGCCGTCTTCAACAACAGCGCAGCTAATCAACCTGTCTACTCTTTCATTTCCCCCGTACTACTGCATGTCCAGGGACGTAGACACTGCTGACCATATGTGTTTTTGACTTCTACAATGACTACCCATTGCATGCGTACAGAGCCCGCCTCCGCTTTTTTTTTAATCATGCTCATGGAATCACTTAGCATGCAGTCGTGGGTGTAGTCTTGAGATACTAACTAGAAGGATGCCCTGGGCACTGCCATCACCGCCACCGTCATGCCACTCGTGGACATAACGTATGCATCACTGTCTTTCTTGTTCCACTGTTCTGCCTGCCGAGTGTGCTGTAAATGCCCATGCACTCCTTTGGTGTCGTATTACAGATCCGTCTGTATAGATGACTGCATCTTTCTCATCGGTGTTATCTTAGAGGAAACCGTTGACCTCCGCATTGACCACGACTGAGTTCTGTTCCCTTCATTTCCTGTCCTTTGTGACAATGCACGAGAATGCACCCCTGAATGACGTAGACACCGGTATCCACTCCTCGCCAGCGTTGCTATTGGTAAGACTACAGACATGGCATCTTCTACTCCCCACACCCATGATTTGCCTTTTTTTTAAAAGTCTGACACTTTTCCCAGTGTTGAACTCGTGGTGCAATGGATACTCTTTATCTGCACTTATCTTCAGGTATGCTCGTTCCCTCCAGATGTTGATTCTGTCATCCAATGGCAGAAAAGTCAAGAAGATACCTCGTTGCTACGCAGGAAGTGTCTCTCGTACACCCCAAGATAATGTGCATCGCTTCATTCTGTATTTCTCCAGCCTGTCAATTTGTGTATTCTTCAAATTCATAGCAGCATATGGTTGTGAATTATGGACAATCTAGCTAACAAAAAAGAAGAAAATGGATTCACTCAAAACAAAATTTTACTGAAAAATCTTTAGGATAACTTGGGTAATGAAAAATATCAATGAAGACATATTATAAGACTGAAACATTAAAAAGAACTGGCTTATAAATAACACATTAGAGAGAAAATGAAAATACTATTGTCACGTCAAATGACATAGTGGGCTGGAAAGAATAATAATGAAAGGCATATCTCCTGGAAGATGAGACAAGGGCAGCCAAGGAAAAGGTTCCTCGAATAGAATAGACATGTCGAAAAGACATCGAAAACACTATGGACCTTGAAAATAGCAACAGAAGAAATAGAAGGTCTGGTTAGAGATTATTTGCGACTGGCTGTAACTAGTGAAACCTTCTGTAAAGGACGTGCAGCCTGGTTGTGAAGAATTACTGGTTTTATTTTGTTTATTAACTATTTGCATGATGATTGTTAGTAATTTTTGGCTATATGGCTCATAAAATTTATTGTGCCATGATTTTCACATTTTATAGACCTGATTTAATACTGAAGGGAGGTCAAAAAGTAATGCACACCAATTTTTTTCTCGGAAACTATTCGGGCAAAATGTGTGAAATTTTCACAGATTGTAGCTGAACATCCCCTTTACACTACCTATTTTTCAACATAATCTCCGTCCAAGCGTATTGCCTTACGCCAACGCGAAACTAGGTCATGAATGCCTCGTTTGTACCAAGTTTTGTCCTGCTCGCGTAGCCATTTTTTAACTGCAAGGATCACATCCTCATCATTGTCTAAGTGTTTCCCACGCAGGAATTTTTTGAGTGGTCCAAACAGATGGAAATCTGAGGGAGCAGTACAGTCCAACCAAATTTGGTGATTGCTTCCCGTGTTACCAGACTTGTGTGAGGGCGTGCATTGTCATGTTGAAGCAACAAATCTGCAGATGGCTTATTAGGCCGAACTCTGTAGAACCGATTTTTGAGTTTTGTCAGTGTATTGATGTAAGCTGTCGAGTTGATTGTCTCACCTCTTGTCATTACATCAACAAGAATCACACCATCAATGTCCCAGAAGACAGTGATCATCACCTTTCCGGCTGATGGAGATGTTTTGAATTTTTTTCTTTTTGGTGACTGCGGATGATGCCATTCCATTGACTGCATTTTTGTTTCAGGCTCATAATAATGTGCCCACGTTTCGTCACCGGTAACAATTTTTGACAAAAACATTTCTCCTTCAACACCGAAACGCTCCAACAATTCAGAACATAATGTTTTCCTTTGAACTCTGTGATCATTTGTTAGGCACCGATGAACCCATCGAGCGCAAATCTTTGAATATCCGAGAGTTTTAAAAATTGCGATTGCACTTCCCTTGCTGACTGTAAGCTGCAATACCAATTGCTGACTAGTGATACGCCTATCCTTACGAATAATGGCATCAGCCCGGTTTAACATGTCTGTGCTGGTAGCCGAGGCAACACGTCCAGATTGCGGTAAATCATGCAGCTCCACTCGTACACTTTCTGCAGCTTTAATTCTCTTAACCCAGCGACTAACTGTGCTCCTATCGACTGCAGAACATTTGTACACTGCACACAGTCGTTTATGAATGTTTGCCACAGTTTCTTTTTCCGCAACCAGAAATTCTATGACAATTCGCTGTTTGTAACGGACATTGTTGACAAGCTCCATTTTAACGGTTCATAGATTGCGTAATATTTTTCAGAATGCTGTGCAATTTGGTGCACATAATTGAAACATGTCATATTCCAAGTGTGCAACATTTCATATTCCTATCTTTATTATTAGCCGAGAAAAAAATTGGTGTGCATTACTTTTTGACCTCCCTACGTAGATAGAGCTAAGAATAGAGATTTTAGCAGCTCATCCACTATATATCTTGTGTTGGTGATATCATTTAACAATTTTAATTTGATTTCTGTTCCAAATTTTCACATAATTTCAGTTTCTTCTTTGGTTATATTATATTGTCTATTTTCTTTTTGCGCGTGGCGTCTTTTACTTTCCATGTATTTCATTGTTAGTCCTTTCCTATTATCTTGAATGTTTACATCTGATCGTTCATTTTTAAAGATTTCCATGATTTCATTTATCCTTGTTTCATAACAGATTGTGCTTATCGTTTGTTTTCTGTCTGCAATCTCGTCAATTTATTTGTGAATATTATTTGTATCTCCTTTGTATTGCATATAGATATATTAGCATTTTTACTTGAGCCAAAATTCTTTCCCTACTTTACATTTAACTCCTATTTCTATATTTGATCGTTTATAATGATTTTTTGTTTTCTCTAATCTTCCTTCGTATGTTCTTACATCCATGAAATGGCATGTATCATCCATTTACTCCGTTAAAAATTTCTTAATGACGATGTGATCTTTTTCAATGTTTTGTTGTGTTGTTATTACATCGTTCAACCGTATGTATGCATGTGCATGTTTGTGTATATGTATATATATATATATATATATATATATATATATATATATATATATATATATATATATATATATATATATATATATATATATATGTACAGACGATTTAAATATATTATATATTCCCGTTCTACTTCAGTAATATAAAGCATTATTTATTTATCTTTCTTATGCGTGCATACCCAACATATGAGGCATGTGATTGTAGTCACGGCTTAAGCAATTTTTATCTTGCAAAATAGTCGTAAATATTTGATAATTTCAGTTCAGAGAGATGCAATGAGGGGATTTATTCTGAAATTCACAGGGAAAGAGAAACATAGTGAATAATATTTAGAAATGAGAGAGAGAGAGAGAGAGAGAGAGAGAGAGAGAGAGAGAGAGAGAGAGAGAGAGAGAGAGGGCCGCTAGAGAGAAAAGAGAACTTAAAAAGAAAACGAATAATAATCAATCCAGGCCAGAAAGAAATAAAAATGTTTGACTAGAGTGTGTGGGAGCCGCGATAGCTCAGTGGTTAGTGAACTGGACTATACAGGACAAGAGGTAGGGTTCGATCCCAACCGACGGCTTCCAGGTTCACCCAACCTTTAATGGGTACCGGATTTTTATCTGGGAAAGTAAAGCGGCACGGGCGTAATACCGACCACATTACCCCAAAAATCATGTGCCGAAGGTCTGTAAAATGTATGATCACTAACACCATATTCCCTATACGCCACTTGGCGTGACGGGGGTACTTTACTTACTTTTTTTTACTACTAGAGTGTGTGCTCCACGATGTGGTCAATAGTAAATTATATGTGTGTGACACTGTGAGCGTGCGTGTATGTGTGTGTGTGTGTGTGTGTGTGTGTGTGTGTGTATGTGTGTGTGCGGGTGGGAGGGGTAGAACCTCGCTTTTCGTAAATAATTTATTTCAGGAACCTGTTCGAATTACGATTTGTCCGAACACTGAATTATTTTGTTTTCCCAAAGAAGAATTGTAAACTTGGATTCATCCGTTCCTGATAGACGATGATTGTCTATTACAACTTCTATAATAATACACATACTTAATGCTTGAAAGTAGATAAAAACAATAAATGTACATGAAATACCCACAATGGAAATGTGACTGCACTTTATCTGTGTTGAAGAGAGCTGAGGAGTTATGCGGTAGGAGAATGAGACAAAGGTTGCCATTGTTTGAAAATTGAGTTATATTCCATAACAACATCGGATAACCATAATGTTATCCTTTCATTTTCTCATTTCAGTTTCTTTCGCTTGAAGGCGCATGACTAAAAAAAGGCTTGTGAATGAGAATCTTTATGCAAACACATGGCACTTGTTTCAGGTAATTTTTCTAAACGTTTCTAATAATGACCAACAACAGTGCCATTGAACAGGTTGGCGTTCCTTTCTTTTTTAAATTGTATTTTGCTGTGTTATGTTAATTTTGCTGACATAGTTGTTTGGTTGTTTGTGTATTACCCACTGATCCCGCTTAAGGCCTATTGAGCCTAAACGCCGTTCGATTGTGTTGTTCTTCACATACGTAAAGCTGTAACTATAACGTTTCTTTTTTTTTTCCCTTTCACCTGACGCTCCTATAGAAGACACCGATGTTAAAACGTCATTTTTGTCACTTCGCTCTGTGTCTACTCTTACACTAAAAATCATGTGCCGAAGGTCTGTAAAAATGTATGGTCACTAACACCATATTCCCCATACGCCACTTGGCGTGTCGGGGGTATTTTACTTTTTTTCAGTGTCTACTCCCAGTGAATTAACAAACTTCTTGGTCTAGAAAGGCTCTACTCCCAGTGATATAGCAAACTTCTTGATCTAGAAAGGCTCTACTCCCAGTGATATAGCAAACTTCTTGATCTAGAAAGGCTCTACTCCCAGTGATATAGCAAACTTCTTGATCTAGAAAGGCTCTACTCCCAGTGATATAGCAAACTTCTTGATCTAGAAAGGCTCTACTCCCAGTGATATAGCAAACTTCTTGATCTAGAAAGGCTCTACTCCCAGTGATATAACAAACTTCTTGATCTAGAAAGGCTCTACTCCCAGTGATATAACAAACTTCTTGATCTAGAAAGGCTCTACTCCCAGTGATACAACAAACTTCCTGATCTAGAAAGGCTCTAATCCCAGTGATATAACAAACTTCCTGATCTAGAAAGGCTCTACTTCCTCATTTCCTCCTGTTAGGAATGCACCTTCGCAGCTACTTCTATTATGCAAGTTGTGGAGTTCTTTATGGTTTATAATTCTGGTACCATCTTCATCAAGTGCAATGCGTGCTGGGGTAGGTGATCATGCCTCCCCACAACTTTCAGTCTCAACAGTTATTTATCATTTCAGTTGTTGACCTTCTGCCAAGTCATTCTCTTAAACTGTCTGGTATCTTTTCTCTTTACTTTCCTCTATTTCATCGTCCCTCAACTTTTCCAGTTGTTACAATATACCGAGTACTTAAAAAAAAAGACAGAAAAGCGCAAAATAAGTCAAAATAATTCTCTAGTCAAATAATTACAATTCTGGAATGAAGAGTTGACATGGACCGATTATTGTACGAATTTCAGACAACGTAGAGTTGGCAAGTCGAGTTTAATGTGCGGAGTCCGAGTGTAGCGAGATAACATGACCAGTCTAGAGCGTCGTTTGCTAACTGTTAGTCTGAATGCCTGTTAGTGCCCGCCTGTGTTGTTGCCTCGTTTAATGTAGTGTGTAAAAAATCCTTAATTATTGTGCATCATTATCGTCTTTGCTGTCAACATCTGCACCGCCTAAAATCTTCGTGTCTTGTCTTCTTGTATGTCATCTTCATCTTCTGCGTCTTCCATGATCTATGCGCTCCATTATTTCATTTTCCAAGTCTACTACAGCGTTAGATTTAGCCACAACATGCCAGTTTGATTTATAGTTTGTCTTTCCCTTTGCGGTTTTTAATTGTTCTGACTTCCATAATTTTCTTTTCAGGACTTTTCTTGGTCTTCACGTACACACACACACACACACACACACACACACACACACACGCACGCACGCACGCACGCACGCACGCACGCACGCGCGCACGCGCACGCGCACGCGCACACAATTCCGAGAAGCATCGTTTAAATATATTTTGTGTTGTTTTAACACAGACATTCATAACATGCTTTTTAGTTGTTTATTTTCTTCACACACAACATTTAAATACTTATGCTATTCTCACCCCCCCCCCCCCACACACACACACACACAACATTTAAATTATTATTGTATTTCCCACACACACACATTAAAAATTTGCCACACACATTAAACATTTGCCACACACACACACCCACACACAAACAGTATGTACATCACAAAACAAAATCTACCAATCAGAAGGGTTCATGTTCAGTTTCCCCGATATAACGATCTTTTGTCCAGACAGACATGGCTTCGTAGTTTGTGCTGCTCTGAAAATGAATACCAGAGATTTCTTTTCCTGTGCAAGTAGGGCGCTCTGGCGTGATACCGTCCACATCATCAATAAAATGTGCTTCGGTCACTGAAAAGTATTTGGACACTAAAACTATTTCCAATTTCACTTTCGACGTGAAGGTGGGTCCTTTGTTGTTTTACTTACAAAACAAAATAATGAAGATACAAGCTTAGACAAGCATGGGAGTCGTGATAGCTCAGTGGTTAGTGAACCAGACTACAAAGAACATGAGTTTGGGTTCAATCCTGATCGACAGCTTCCAGGTTCACCCAGCCTTAAATGGGTATCGGATTTTTTCTGGGAAAGTAAAGCGACACGGGCGTAATACCGACTACATTACCCAAAAAATCAAGCGCCAAAGGCCTATATAAATTATGGTCACTAACACCATATTCTCTACACTCCACAGTACTTGTCGGAGCTCTTTACATACTCTACTTAGACAAGAATACAACAGTTGAGTTTACATTTTCAAAGAAAAAAATATTTCTACAAGCTAATTTCACATTAAAATGAGTTGTGAAATAATAAAAACACGTTTGTATTTGTGAGCACAGGCATTGGTCATTACTTGCTAAATGAGCCTTCGTTTAGAGGTAGATCTCGCTAGATTAACTGCATGAAGTAGCAATAAAAGCACAGTATGTGGATTGTCTCCCTTCGACGGGGTTATGAAGCAGAAATTGTGAATCCTGGTCGATTGTTCCGCTCAGCTAACAGGTGTCATACTTAAGCTGGCTACTGAAGCATTCATGGCTGGGCTGTGGGAGATGGAGTACCCGATAAATCTATGTGACAGCACAAAAAGCAACTTGCGAGTACAGTACAACAAAAAGTAATTTGCGAGTATAGTACTTCTTAGCTGTCCATGGTATTCTCAACATTCTTCTGTAAAACAATATTTCGACATGGGTTTTTTTTAATACGCGGAGTGTTTATACGGGGATTCTTTTGTTGCTGTTATCCGAGAACGCAGGTCATCAGACTTCACTATCTAGAGACCGAGGAGCCACAAAAGAAAACATTGATTCAAAATGTCATTACAGTGAAACAAAAAGCAACTTGCTAGTACAGTACAACAAAAAGCAACCTGCTAGTACAGTACAACAAAAGCAACTTGCGAGTACAGTACAACAAAAAGCAACTTGCGAGTACAGTACAACAAAAAGCAACTTGCGAGTACAGTACAACAAAAAGCAACTTGCGAGTACAGTACAACAAAAAGCAACTTGCGAGTACAGTATAACAAAAAGCAACTTGCGAGTACAGTACAACAAAAAGCAACTTCCGAGTACAGTACAACAAAAAGCAACTTGCGAGTACAGTACAACAAAAAGCAACTTCCGAGTACAGTACAACAAAAAGCAACTTGCGAGTACAGTACAACAAAAAGCAACTTGCGAGTACAGTATAACAAAAAGCAACTTGCGAGTACAGTACAACAAAAAGCAACTTGCGAGTACAGTACAACAAAAAGCAACTTCCGAGTACAGTACAACAAAAAGCAACTTCCGAGTACAGTACAACAAAAAGCAACCTGCGAGTACAGTACAACAAAAAGCAACTTGCGAGTACAGTATAACAAAAAGCAACTTGCGAGTACAGTACAACAAAAAGCAACTTCCGAGTACAGTACAACAAAAAGCAACTTGCGAGTACAGTACAACAAAAAGCAACTTCCGAGTACAGTACAACAAAAAGCAACTTGCGAGTACAGTACAACAAAAAGCAACTTGCGAGTACAGTATAACAAAAGCAACTTGCGAGTACAGTACAACAAAAAGCAACTTGCGAGTACAGTACAACAAAAAGCAACTTGCGAGTACAGTACAACAAAAAGCAACTTCCGAGTACAGTACAACAAAAAGCAACTTCCGAGTACAGTACAACAAAAAAACTTGCGAGTACAGTATAACAAAAAGCAACTTGCGAGTACAGTACAACAAAAAGCAACTTGCGAGTACAGTACAACAAAAAGCAACTTCCGAGTACAGTACAACAAAAAGCAACTTCCGAGTACAGTACAACAAAAAGCAACCTGCGAGTACAGTACAACAAAAAGCAACTTGCGAGTACAGTATAACAAAAAGCAACTTGCGAGTACAGTACAACAAAAAGCAACTTCCGAGTACAGTACAACAAAAAGCAACTTGCGAGTACAGTACAACAAAAAGCAACTTCCGAGTACAGTACAACAAAAAGCAACTTCCGAGTACAGTACAACAAAAAGCAACTTGCGAGTACAGTATAACAAAAAGCAACTTGCGAGTACAGTACAACAAAAAGCAACTTCCGAGTACAGTACAAAAAAAGCAACTTGCGAGTACAGTACAACAAAAAGCAACCTGCTAGTACAGTACAACAAAAAGCAACCTGAGAGTACAGTACAACAAAAAGCAACATGCTAGTACAGTACAACAAAAAGCAACTTGCGAGTACAGTACAACAAAAAGCAACTTGCGAGTACAGTACAACAAAAAGCAACTTGCGAGTACAGTACAACAAAAAGCAACTTGCGAGTACAGTACAACAAAAAGCAACTTGCGAGTACAGTACAACAACAAGGCAACTTGCGAGTACAGTACAACAAAAAGCAAGTTGCGAGTACAGTACAACAAAAAGCAACTTGCGAGTACAGTACAACAACAAGGCAACTTGCGAGTACAGTACAACAACAAGGCAACTTGCGAGTACAGTACAACAAAAAGCAACTTGCGAGTACAGTACAACAAAAAGCAACTTCCGAGTACAGTACAACAAAAAGCAACTTCCGAGTACAGTACAACAAAAAGCAACTTGCGAGTACAGTACAACAAAAAGCAACTTACGAGTACAGTACAACAAAAAGCAACTTCCGAGTATAGTACAACAAAAAGCAACTTGCGAGTACAATACAACAAAAAGAACTGAAGGCACTTCTGTTAAATTAGGGCTTTGCGTCACAGAGGGCTGGAGCGATGTGGATAATTTAGAAGCAATACATCGTTACCTCTAGACGACAATGTCCCAGGGTTTGAAACCTTCGAAGAGATATGTTCTGTTTGAATAAGTCGTTTCTGAAGAATAAAGCAAAACACGATTTTCGTTGTGGTTATTCCAGGTACATTTATTGTTTGTGTGTACTTTTAAGCATTAAGTATATGCATTATTATAGACGTTTTAATAGACAACCATTATCGGTATGGAACGGATATGTCCAAATTAACAATTCTTTTTTGTGAAAAAGTAATTTTAAGTCTTTAAGTTTAAAAGAAATGTTAATTAATAAACTATTGTTACAATAAAACAAGGATATTAAGGCACTAGTTATAAACAACATGACTTTAGATAAATAGTTACAATGAAACATAATTTTACGTCAAATGTCACAATAATTCGTAATTTAAATTACTAGTTATAATAAAACATAATTCAAGGCACTAGTCACAATAAAACATAACTTAAGTCACTAGTCACAATAAAACATAATTCAAGGCACTAGTCACAATAAAACATAATTTAAGTCACTAGTCACAATAAAACATAATTCAATGCACTAGTCACAATAAAACATAATTTAAGTCACTAGTCACAATAAAACATAATTCAAGGCACTAGTCACAATAAAACATAATTTAAGTCACTAGCCACAATAAAACATAATTCAATGTACTAGTCACAATAAAACATAATTTAAGTCACTAATCACCAAAAAAACATAATTTAAGTCACTAGTAACAATAAAACATAATTTAAGTTACAAATCACAAAAAACATAATTTAAGTCACTAATCACAAAAAACATAATTTAAGTCACTAGTCACAATAAAAGATAATTTAAGTTACTAATCACAAAAAAGCATAATTTAAGTCACTAGTCACAATAAAACATAATTTAAGTCACTAGTCACAATAAAACATAATTAAAGTCACTAATCACAATAAAACATAATTCAAGGCACTAGTCACAATAAAACATAATTTAAGTCACTAATCACAAAAAAAAATAATTTAAGTCACTAGTCACAATAAATCATAATTTGTCACTAGTCACAATAAAACGAAATTGTAACCCACCACCGAGAAATTAAACAGAAGAGAGCCATTTCAGATATACAGAAACACTGACAGCCAACCCGCCGTGCTCCCATGTCCAACAATCATGTTAAATGTCAAAGATAACAAAAATCTGGTACAAAAAACGTCATAATTGGATGGCACATTTTCAGCAAATTACGTTATTCTGATCGCGCAGAAATAATTGAGGGAAATGACCGAAATCTATAGGAGCTCACAGTAGGAAAAATAGAGAGAAAGTATGACATTACAGATACTAGGTAAAACACTGAACAGGTGACAAAGTACAATTACTTGGTTCCAATATTAACGGAAGATGAAAAGAGTAATGCTAAAAAAATATTTATAAAATCTTTCAGACTAAAGCAAGTTCTAGAAAATGGGGAGGGGAGGGGGAGATGAATCAGTGTCTGGTTTACTAAATGAGAGAAATACTTTTATAGGGTTACGTTTAACCAATATTGATTTTCGATGAGAACTATAACAACGGGCATTCAATCAAAGCGATGGCTAACAACAAAGGAGATTTATTTCTGAAATGAGTGCTGTTCTTAACATGGGGATCTATAAAGTCAAAAAGAGAAATATTTAAAGAAGTTAGGATGAAGATAACAATATTGCGTCAAATAAAAACTAAATTAAATGGAGTCATACATAAACTGAAATCATGGGAAAATACAGCGTTTTATTAAAGACATAGCTATAAAAGCTTTTTAAAGCACAGAAAGAAACGATCTTGGACAGAGGATAAAGTAAATAAAGAGGCAAAGATCGATAATATTTTGAAACATCAAAACAGGTTCTTGTGAAATCATTTGATCACAAATATCAAAACAGGTTCTTGTGAAATCATTTGATCACAAACATCAAAACAGGTTCTTGTGAAATCATTTGATCACAAACATCAAAACAGGTTCTTGTGCAATCATTTGATCACAAACATCAAAACAGGTTCTTGTGAAATCATTTGATCACAAACATCAAAACAGGTTCTTGTGAAATAATTTAATCACAAACATCAAAACAGGTTCTTGTGAAATCATTTGATCACAAACATCAAAACAGGTTCTTGTGAAATCATTTGATCACAAACATCAAAACAGGTTCTTGTGAAATCATTTCATCACAAACATCAAAACAGGTTCTTGTGAAATCATTTGATCACAAACATCAAAACAGGTTCTTGTGAAATCATTTGATCACAAACATGAAAACAGGTTCTTGTGAAATCATTTCATCACAAACATCATTTGTACGCCGTACAATGATTTTAGCTCATTGCTTTTGTAGAAGGACATGTTTTCGTCATTGACAATTCACAGACTGAAGCAAAATATCCTGATATGGATACCAGGCCTTGAAAGTGACAAAAAATGTTCACCAACACAGTTGTAATCGCTTAACGTCTTGCACTCTAGTTTACTATGATTGATAAAACTGTTCTGTTTGTAAGTGGGCATCATCAGTCATTAGTGGGCATCATCAGTCATTAGTGGGCATCATCAGTCATTAGTGGGCATCATCAATCATTAGTGGGCATCATCAGTCATAAGTGGGCATCATCAGTCATAAGTGGGCATCATCAATCATTAGTGGGCCTCATCAGTCATTAGTGGGCATCATCAATCATTAGTGGGCATCATCAGTCATTAGTGGGCATCATCAATCATTAGTGGGCATCATCAGTCATTAGTGGGCATCATCAATCATTAGTGGGCATCATCAATCATTAGTGGGCATCATCAGCCATCAGTGGGCATCATCAGTCATAAGTGGGCATCATCAATCATTAGTGGGCCTCATCAGTCATTAGTGGGCATCAGCGATCATTAGTGGGCATCATCAGTCATTAGTGGGCATCATCAATCATTAGTGGGCATCATCAGTCATTAGTGGGCATCATCAATCATTAGTGGGCATCATCAATAATTAGTGGGCATCATCAGCCATCAGTGGGCATCATCAGTCATTAGTGGGCATCATCAGTCATTAGTGGGCATCATCAATCATTAGTGGGCATCATCAGTCATTAGTGGGCATCATCAGTCATTAGTGGGCATCATCAATCATTAGTGGGCATCATCAATCATTAGTGGGCATCATCAGTCATTAGTGGGCATCATCAGTAATTAGTGGGCATCATCAATCATTAGTGGGCATCATCTGTCACAAGTGGGCATCATCAGTCATTAGTGGGCATCATCAGTCATAAGTGGGCATCATCAGTCATTAGTGGGCATCATCAGTCATTAGTGGGCATCATCAGACATTAGTGGGCATCAGCAGTCATAAGTGGACATCATCAGTCATAAGTGTGCATCATCAGTCATAAGTGGGCATCATCGCTCATTAGTGGGCATCATCGGTCATTAGTGGGCATCATCAGTCATTAGTGGGCATCATCGGTCATTGCTAAAACTGTTCTGTATGTAAGTGGGCATCATCAGTCATTAGTGGGCATCATCAATCATTAGTGGGCATCATAAGTCATTAGTGGACATCATCGGTCATTGCTAAAACTATTCTGTTTGTAAATGGGCATCATCAGTCATTAGTGGGCATCATCAGTCATTAGTGGACATCATCAGTCATAAGTGGGCATCATCAGTCATAAGTGGGCATCATCAGAGATGATTTGACATCATCAGTCATTAGTCGGCATCATCGGTCATAAGTGGGCATCATCAGTCATAAGTGGGCATCATCCGTCATTAGTGGGCATCATCGGTCATTGCTAAAAATATTCTGTTTGTAAGTGGGCATCATCAGTCATTAGTGGGCATCATCAGTCATTAGTGGGCATCATCATTCATTAGTGGGCATCATCAGTCATTGCTAAAACTGTTATGTTTGTAA
This sequence comes from Megaustenia siamemsis, assembly GCA_032433765.1. NCBI lineage: Eukaryota > Metazoa > Mollusca > Gastropoda > Stylommatophora > Ariophantidae > Megaustenia > Megaustenia siamemsis. The sequence goes on from JAVIAB010000051.1 coordinate 59,710,916, forward strand.
GTGGGCATCATCCGTCATTAGTGGCCATCATCAGTCATTGCTAAAACTGTTATGTTTGTAAGTGGGCATCATCCGTCATTAGTGGGCATCATCCGTCATTAGTGGGCATCATCAGCCATTGCTAAAACTGTTATGTTTGTATGTGGGCATCATCCGTCATTAGTGGGCATCATCCGTCATTAGTGGGCATCATCCGTCATTAGTGGGCATCATCAGTCATTGCTAAAACTGTTATGTTTGTAAGTGGGCATCATCCGTCATTAGTGGGCATCATCAGTCATTGCTAAAACTGTTATGTTTGTAAGTGGGCATCATCAGTCATTAGTGGGCATCATCAGTCATTAGTGGGCATCATCCGTCATTAGTGGGCATCATCAGTCATTAATGGGCATCATCAGTCACTGCTAAAACTGTTCTGTTTGTAAGTGGGCATCAGCAGTCATTAGTGGGCATCATCCGTCATTAGTGGGCATCATCAGTCATTAGTGGGCATCGTCAGTCATTAGTGGGCATCGTCAGTCACTGCTAAAACTGTTCTGTTTGTAAGTGGGCATCAACAGTCATTAGTGGGCATCATCAGTCATTAGTGGGCATCATCAGTCATTAGTGGGCATCGTCAGTCATTAGTGGGCGTCATCAGTCATTAGCTACGAGGCTTGACACCGGTTCATGTACTTTTCAAAGAAACGAAGGAAAGTCGACAAATATAATAATTGGGCTCAATGAATGCCGGGTAACGCTAGCATAGCAAGACAACTGTCATGGACACCAGAGTGAAAGAGAAAGCCTTGACGATTCATGCACACCTGAAGAAGAGACGTGATACGAATCTTTAAGAACATTGTCCGAGGCTGGAGAGAAATAGAGAAAAGTGTAGATGGGAGATCGACATCAAAAGAATGGACAAAACCAGTCACTCAGATGTACCAGTAAGCCATGATTAAAGTCTTGATGACGAGGTTCCATTCTTCGAACGGAGGTCAAACGTCCGATGTGAAAATTGTTCTTCAGAAACGGTTAAGTTAAGATCATCACTTGAAGTCATACGAAAGATAGACACTACTACAGAAATCCTGGGCCATTGGGGCACAATTGGCTCGGGATACAAAACTGTAGCTCCTGACAACGCTACATAATCACAATTGACAGAGTCAATAGCGTAGTGATAGTGTGTTGATTTGGCAATAAAATTAATGTGGGTTCTATCACTGCTTGATCATATCGACCAAACTGAAACAGGGTACTATGCTCAGCGAGTTGAAGAAGGTAAGTAACAGTGACACAGAACACTGGCCCTCCTAATGCTGTAGCCTAGTATCATGATATATAATATCACATAACAAATGTCGCGGATTATCTTTACTTAAAGTTCATCTAGACAATGTCTAGGTAAGAACCACGACCCAGTTTGTGATTTTCTAATTAAATAACAAATATCTCCTAAGGACAGATGTATCTGAAGAAACTAAGATAATATTATTATAATCAATACTGGTTTTAATGAACTAACTTAAGAATTAACAGACATGCGCCTGTCTGAAAAAAAGTAAATCTGATAACAAGTGACAGATGAACGAAACTGAATTCTGCCTCGCTTCTTCTGTATTTGTTAACACTCAGGTATTAATTAGAAAAATGAATTCATTCAACTGACAACTTGTGTCAACCTTGACAACGAAAGTCGATCGAACTATCTTGCAAGAACAATGTTTCCACAAGAGTGGATCAAGACAATATCAGACAGGATGTTATTCCGAGCACGAGATTTGGTTTGGGCCAAATAATTTTGAACATATTTTTACTGCAATTTTTCTCAAAGTTTTACAGTATTGACTTACCTACAACAGCAACAAGTAAAATGGTTTGTCAGTCCACATGTTTTGTTTTCGCACCGTAGAAGAAAGAAATAAAAGGAAGAAGGGATTGGGATACAGATTTCAGATGGAGGGACACCATCTAGGAAACTTTACAACTGCAAGAAATGGCAATAGCTGGGTTTGAAATGAAACCGATAACAAGAACTTTAATGATAAATAGCATCTTCATACTAACTTTGTGCTATGAAAGTCAAACATGGACCCTTTCTAAATCACATTTAAGAAAGATCAATACATGTGAGATGCGTTGTTTGAGAAAAGTAACAAACAACACAAGAAGAGATAGAATACCAAATGAAACCATAAGAAAAATGGTAGGATCAAAACCCTGCCATGAATATATAGAACAACAACAACTTAAATGGTTTGGCCACCTGGTCAGAATGAATCCTCACCAATCACCATCAAGGGCGTTCTTCTCCAGAATGCATGGAAAAAGACCAAGAGGAAGACACAGAAGAAGATGGATAGATGCAGTGACAGAGACATGTAACAACAAAGGAAAATCACTAATTCAGACAATTCGAGCAGCACAAGAACGACAAATGATATAAACCACGACACCATTTAGGTATCAGTGAGAAAGAGAAAAGAAGAACAAGAGCTTTGAATCACAATACATGAACTAAAAGGCAGTATAAGACGAAATGAAAGAGAAAAGAGAAGATGCCGTTTTCAGAGATCTAGTCGATATCATCGGCAGGTAAAACCATCATTGCTGGATATCAGTGTCTGAATGTCTTACTTATCCTTAGTGTGCACGACTTAGGATGGGATGTGTTGTCACCTGCTGGATTAATTAAATATATGCACATTCATATGCACTGCATTCATTTGCTAGAAATATAGAAATGTTTTTCTCGATGTAACTACGTATTATTTAAGCCGATGTGGCTAAATGATTAGTGTGCTAGCAACTGACAACATAGGTCAGAGTTCAATTCCAAGCTGTGTGAATTTTTGTTAGAACGACAGAGCTTCGTAGTTCATCCATTATTTGAAAAATAAGTACCACACATTTTTTGTGTGAAAATAGTGGCCTGGCGTAAAACCGACAATATCGTCATTGAAATTTGCCATCTGTCATAGAAAGTGCCCATACCATATTCCACATATGCTTTAAGACTTTGAAGGAACCCTTACTTTCTATTTATTTTTCCCATAAATTATTAATAGCTTCAATTTTAATGATAATGTGACAACGCATTTCTTACCATGGGGTTTAAGCTCACTATGGTTCGACTGTTTTCACACTTTTTTTTTTAAAACTTGAATTAAAAGTGAGAAAATACGTGAACATTATTCTAAAACACGCTGTTTATTTGGATAACTCGCTCAAGAAATCAGAAAAGAGATTAAATAAGAGAATGGTAAGGTTTTAGTGGAAATAAATGAGGAATATTCAATAAGTAGAAAGCTGTAAACAACTGACTAGAGGGGCCAGGCAAAGTAATGCATCAAAATACGATGCTGCAGTGAAGCTAATTGTGATGAGAAGTGAAAAAATATAGAAAAAAAATTGAAAAAAAAACGGTATGGTTAAAGCTTCACGTAACATTTGGACAACACAAACCTAAGCGACGTTTCGGCGCCATAGGCATTCAACTGGAACAAACAAACAACCCACGTACAAATATGTATTGAAACAAAATTAAATGTTGAACTAGAAGGAGAAATAAAAAAAAAAATAAGTGTAAAATCTTCCCTGTATGCTCGGATGTGGCTTGAACGGAAGTGCGCACGGGTACGTGTGCGTGCACAAAAGTGAAAATGTGCGCACACAGCACGCATTAACAAAAACTGATTCCAAGGCTCAAAATACCGGTAACGAGACAGTGCTACTTACAAAGCCGAATGTATTAAATACTTTTAATCCAGGGATTTACTGCTTTGTTTGTCCTCCATACTGCTCTGTTTGCTTGTTGTGAAAGTGTGTAGATACATATTTGAGGAGAATACAATTTGGACTTCCGGTCAATATGGCGTATAGGCGGCAATGAACAATTGAGGCACTGTCTAAAAAGCTTCATTGTTGCAGTTTCCTCATATTCCATGTCCGGCTTGCTGCAGGAGCTACTGAGATTAGTGCTCTGTGCACACCGTGAGCTGTGTGTTTCATCGTGTGGCGTTTCTATATTCAGATTGCTTACGATGAATTATGATATCGTATGACAAGGACAGTTCAGTTGCGTTCACTATTGGTATGTCTTATGTCTTTTGACCCGTGGAATGTTTGCTACAATAGGGACTGCCACTTTTTTTTTTTTTTTTTTTTTTTTTTTTGATATTCGATGAAATGTTAATTCTGATGGTCCCACTGGCACGGCCAGTGGAGCAATTATGGATTTCCATTCGTTTGCAGTGATACCGGTGCCTTCGAACATCTATAACTATACAATTTCAAAGAAAGACGAGCACACAAACAGACAAAATGAGATGTCCCTCAGCCAGTGCTCTTGTTATCCTCAGAATCTGTAAATGTCACAGAATAGTAAAAAAAAAAAAAGTAAAGTACCACCGTCACGCCAAGTGGCGTATAGGGAATATGGTGTTAGTGACCATAAATTTTACAGACCTTCGGCACATGATTTTTGAAGTAATGTGGTCGGTTTTACGCCCGTGCCTCTTTACTTTCTCAGGAAAAAAATCCGGTACCCATTAAAGGTTGGGTGAGCCTGGAAGCCGTCGGTTGGGATCGAACCCTACCTCTTGTTCTTTGTAGTCCAGTTCACTAACCACTGAGCTATCGTGGCTCCCAATGTCACAGTATTCTCAATTTATTTTTTATGTTTTCCTACTTGTTTATCTTTACTCGGTGTCTGTTTTTATTTAGTCTACTCTTAAAACACGTACTTTGTTCCAGCGTAAATAAAGGCATGTTTACAGCTTTCAACTCAATGAATGAAAAACACACCAATTTTTCCCCGCTAGATGAATGTTATGGTTTTACTTTCTTGTTTCTTATTTTTCATTGTAGTTTGACATTTATGTCATGTTTGCAACGTTTCAAGAGTTTATTGTTGTAAACCTACCGATCATGTGTTGTCACGTATGAAATATCAAATAAATAGCACATCGTGCAGTCAGCTTCTCAAGCATTGTTGACTGGAGTCTCAGTTTTTTTTTGACTAAATATCTGTATACATACATACAAACATACAAACATACAAACATACATACATACATACAAACATACATACATACATACATACATACATACATACACACATACATGCATACATACATACAAACATACATACATACATACATACGAACATACAAACATACAAACATACATACATACACACATACATACATACATACATACATACATGCATACATACATGCATACATACAAACATACAAACATACATATACACATACATACAAACGAATATACATACACACATACATACATAAACATATAAACATACATACATACATTCATACATACATACATACATACATACATAAACATACATATATACACACATACACACCTACATACATAAACATACATACATACACACACACACACACATAAATACATATTGTTATGTGTATTTTGTATATACAAATACTCAAGTGTTATAAATATTAAATTATTTTTTTATATATCTCCCTTTGACTCTGAAAGAAAGTGAGGAAAGAAAGTGAGGAAAGAAAGTGAGGAAAGAAAGTGAGGAAAGAAAGTGAGGAAAGAAAGTGAGGAAAGAAAGAAGAATATCGAACATACCTGTAGAGAAGTTGAAGTGAACAAAGAGGACAATAAGTGGGCAACTACGACACAATGTGCAAACAACAGTGCAACGCAATTCGTTAATAATTGAACCAAACAATAATAAGGATAGAATATGTGCGTTAACATTTGTTAGTTTCAAAATGTGAATTAACACGAAACAGTCAACAAGCGTGAGTGTATATTTCACATTAGAGGAACAGATTGGAGAGAAGTTCGTTAGACGCGGCGAATGTGCGGCGATAGAAAAGTAAGACATTTTGTGCGTCAGACAAAAAAAAAATCGATGTTGGTAAGTGTTTGTGATTGTGCTTGTGATTGAACTTGTGATTGTGCTTGTGATTGTGCTTGTGATTCAGCTCGTGATTGTGTTTGTCATTGAGCATGTGATTGTGATTGTGATTGTACTTGTGATTGTGCTTGTCATTGAGCTTGTGATTGTGCTTGTCATTGAGCATGTGATTATGCTTGTGATTGAGCTTGTGGCTGTGCTTGTGATTGTGCTTGTGATTGTGCTTGTGATTGAGCTTGTGGTTGTGCTTGTGATTGTGCTTGTCATTGTGCTTGTGATTGTGCTTGTGATTGTGCTTGTGGTTGTGCTTGTGATTGTGATTGTGCTTGTGATTGTGCTTGTGATTGAGCTTGTGGTTGTGCTTGTGATTGTGCTTGTGATTGAGCTTGTGGCTGTGCTTGTGATTGTGCTTGTCATTGTGCTTGTGATTGTGCTTGTCATTGTGCTTGTGATTGTGCTTGTCATTGTGCTTGTGATTGTGCTTGTGATTGTGCTTGTGATTGTGCTGTGATTGTGCTTGTGATTGTGCTGTGATTGTGCTTGTGATTGAGCTTGTGGCTGTGCTTGTGATTGTGCTTGTCATTGTGCTTGTGATTGTGCTTGTGATTGAGCTTGTGATTGTGCTTGTGATTGTGCTTGTGATTGTGCTTGTGATTGTGCTTGTGATTGTGCTGTGATTGTGCTTGTGATTGTGCTTGTGATTGTGCTTGCCATTGTGCTTGTCATTGTGCTTGTGATTGTGCTTGTGATTGTGCTTGTGATTGTGCTTGTGATTGTGCTTGTGGTTGTGCTTGTGGTTGTGCTTGTGGTTGTGCTTGTGGATGTGCTTGTGATTGTGCTTGTGGTTGTGCTTGTGATTGTGCTTGTGATTGTGCTTGCCATTGTGCTTGTCATTGTGCTTGTCATTGTGCTTGTGATTGTGCTTGTGATTGTGCTTGTGATTGTGCTTGTGATTGTGCTTGTGATTGTGCTTGTGGTTGTGCTTGTGGTTGTGCTTGTGGTTGTGCTTGTGGATGTGCTTGTGATTGTGATTGTGGTTGTGCTTGTGATTGTGCTTGTGATTGTGCTTGTGATTGTGCTGTGATTGTGCTTGTGATTGTGCTTGTGGTTGTGCTTGTGATTGTGATTGTGGTTGTGCTTGTGGTTGTGCTTGTGATTGTGCTTGTGTTTGTGCTTGTGATTGTGCTTGTGGTTGTGCTTGTGATTGTGCTTGTGGTTGTGCTTGTGATTGTGCTTGTGGTTGTGCTTGTGGTTGTGCTTGTGATTGTGCTTGTGATTGTGCTTGTGATTGTGCTTGTGATTGAGCTTGTGATTGTGCTTGTGATTGTGCTTGTGATTGTGCTTGTGATTGTGCTTGTGATTGTGCTGTGATTGTGCTTGTGATTGTGCTTGTGATTGTGCTTGCCATTGTGCTTGTCATTGTGCTTGTGATTGTGCTTGTGATTGTGCTTGTGATTGTGCTTGTGATTGTGCTTGTGGTTGTGCTTGTGGTTGTGCTTGTGGTTGTGCTTGTGGATGTGCTTGTGATTGTGCTTGTGGTTGTGCTTGTGATTGTGCTTGTGATTGTGCTTGCCATTGTGCTTGTCATTGTGCTTGTCATTGTGCTTGTGATTGTGCTTGTGATTGTGCTTGTGATTGTGCTTGTGATTGTGCTTGTGGTTGTGCTTGTGGTTGTGCTTGTGGTTGTGCTTGTGGATGTGCTTGTGATTGTGCTTGTGGTTGTGCTTGTGATTGTGCTTGTGATTGTGCTTGTGATTGTGCTGTGATTGTGCTTGTGATTGTGCTTGTGGTTGTGCTTGTGATTGTGATTGTGGTTGTGCTTGTGGTTGTGCTTGTGATTGTGCTTGTGTTTGTGCTTGTGATTGTGCTTGTGGTTGTGCTTGTGATTGTGCTTGTGGTTGTGCTTGTGATTGTGCTTGTGGTTGTGCTTGTGGTTGTGCTTGTGATTGTGCTTGTGATTGTGCTTGTGATTGTGCTTGTGATTGAGCTTGCAATTCTGCTTGTGATTGTGCTTGTGATTGAGCTTGTGATTCTGTTTGTGATTGAGCTTGTGATTGTGCCTGTGATTGAGCTTGTGATTGAGCTTGTGATTCTGTTTGTGATTGAGCTTGTGATTGTGCCTGTGATTGAGCTTGTGATTGTGCCTGTGATTGAGCTTGTGATTGTGCCTGTGATTGAGCTTGTACTAGCTTGTAACATCCAGACACATTGGTTTATGTTGTGTCCTTCTCATGGCATAACACAAACGATGTCAACTTACAAATTGCATTTGGGAATACCTTGTGCTACTAAACAATACCCAGCAAATATGAATTGTCACAGCCACACCCTCATTATCATATTTCCTCGAGTGTTAGCCATTGTTCCAACATCACAATCATGTGTTGGAGCTCTCAACCGTGCTACTTATATTTATGGATAAATTGTTATACAATGAGAGTATATTTAAGTTCAATGAACTTGGCATAAATTTAAAATATAAATAATAGTTTGTACTATGATGTACCAGTGTGCGTATTAATTTGGTAACGTAAAGTTATGTTTTGACATAATTATTTTGAGATGAGATTTCTCAGAAGAATGTTTAAAGTTCTCTGGACAGCTAAAAAGACCAATGAGGAAATTCTCAAATGGGCCAACACTAAAAGGGAGCTCCTAAAATTATCAGAAAGAAACAGTAAACATTTTTCAGGCACTTCATGAGAAGAGTAAAGTTGGAATACTTGATTACAAGTGGCAAAATAACAGGAAAGAGAGATCGCGGACGATAAAGAGAGAAAATACTAGATAGCTTGTTGTCATGGCATGAAAATCAATCAACAACAGAACTGCTACGATGTACTGTAGATAGAACATTGTGGAAGGACATGATCGCCCACGCCAACCGGTATGGTACATGATGATAATGATAACGTAAAGTTGCATTCGTTAAAACGCTTATATGTACTATATTGTTGTAAACCCGGAGTAATGAATTTTGTTATAAATATATAATGTAATATACAAGTTGAGCAACTTAAAACTTATATGTGTATACGTCTTTTCCATTGTTTCTGCTGATGGACTACTAAGGCACAACATTATTTTGATTTTGTGTTGTCCATTGTTCCAGCTGAAGGCCTACTGAGGCACAACATTATTTTGATTTTGTGTTGTCCATTGTTCCAGCTGAAGGCCTACTAAGCCACAACATTATTTTGATTTTGTGTTGTCCATCGTTCCAGCTGGAGGCCTACTGAGCCACAGCATAGTTTTGATTTTGTGTTGTCCATCGTTCCAGCTGAAGGCCTACTGAGGCACAACATCGTTTTGATTTTGTGTTGTCCATTGTTCCAGCTGAAGGCCTACTGAGGCACAACATCGTTTTGATTTTGTGTTGTCCATTGTTCCAGCTGGAGGCCTACTGAGCCACAACATAATTTTGATTTTGTGTTGTCCATTGTTCCAGCTGGAGGCCTACTGAGCCACAGCATAGTTTTGATTTTGAGTTGTCCATCGTTCCAGCTGAAGGCCTACTGAGGCACAACATCGTTTTGATTTTGTGTTGTCCATCGTTCCAGCTGAAGGCCTACTGAGGCACAACATCGTTTTGATTTTGAGTTGTCCATCGTTCCAGCTGAAGGCCTACTGAGGCACAACATCGTTTTGATTTTGTGTTGTCCCTCACCTACGTAAAGCTGTATCCATACCACTCCCCCCCCCCTTTTTTTTCTTTCCTTTAACCACACACAGACACTTATCGGCGAAGGGAAAAAAACAGCTAAAATCATTACGCTGGGAACTTGTAAAATCTTGTGTGAAATGATAGTTGTTCATTTTTATTATTTAATTTCTTTCCTTTTTTGTGAAAAGTAAATGTGACAACTTTTATGAATGAAAATGAACTTTATAGATTTTTCGTTGACGAGCAATTTTTTTTTTACGTCGTCACCTGCCTGTTTGTGTGTGTGTAAGAGCAAGAGAAAGAAAGAAAGAGAGAGAGAGAGAGAGAGAGAGAGAGATAATAGTGATCCACTATATACAGATAGTAAGTAATCGTATATTTAGGACAATTAGTTAAATGATCATCATCAAGTGCCGGGCCTGCTGGCATAGGTGATCATGTCTCTCCATAACTTTCGATCACGACAGTTATTTATAATTTCTGTTGTTTACCTTCTGCCAAGCCATTCTCTTAAGCTGTCTGGGATCTTTTCTCTTTGCTTCCCTCTATCTCTTCGTCCCTCAATTTTCCCAGTTGCTACAATATATTCCAGCTGTTCTCTTCTCATTACATGGCCAAAAAATGATGATTGTTTCTTCCTAATATTGGAAATTAGCTTTTTTTTTGCTTTGGCTTCTTTCTGAACGTCTTCATTACTCTTCTTAGCTGTCCATGGTATTCTCAACATTCTTTTGTAAAACCACATTTCTACAGACTCCAGTGATTTAATTAGTTAAATAAATTGTACATTTTATTATGTTAAAACATACTCCCATGTCGCTGGGGGTCGAGAATGTATTAGCCTCAGCACAGAGACCTTCATTTAGGGGACGAGCTCTTTCTTGTCGCTATTACTTACCTTCTATTCCTCTGTGAGCCATATACTTATTGTTTTAAAATAGAATAGACAAAAGGTTTAGTTAGGAAACCAACCCACAACCGCTAAGCCGTTAAGACACTTTTGTCTCTCCTTCTCTCTCTCCCTCTCTCTCTCTCTCTCTCTCTCTCTCTCTACGCTGCATGACCTCTCAGTCATGTTATTCTGTTCAGTAAATTGTAAAAAATACCATAAATATTTGCTAAATTTAACATGAAATCAAAGTGTTAAAATACTGCTCAAGTAAGCAATACATCGAATCTTCTTCTGCATACACTTTTCTTTGTTAGTTTTGTCAAATTCAAAGGAAGCGTTTGCCAGCTCCAAAAATAGGGGCACTCTGTACAGCTTGCGGATCATTTCGAAGCAAGGCTTAGAACCTTCACCGCCTGGCGGGGACTCCATAGGATCAGCACAAATAGTTTTCTTTAAAAATATGAATTCGTTGGCTGGAAAATAATCTTGCTCTGTTACGCCGAGTTGATAGCCCAGTATATCCAGTTTCAACTCGTTTGTGTCTCTCTTTGTCTGGTCTCCACCCTTCGACCTGTTTAGCTTGAGAGACCCCTCTGGTGTGTCTACCACCACAAAGATATGAGGGTCATGGTCACACATGTTCTTGACCACTATCAGATGGAGATTTATACAATAACGACATTTTACAGTTGATGCTCTGCTCGTGACATTTCAATACCTGAAATATCACTGTATTATAATTTTACAGCAAAACATATTTTCAATTATAATGTAAATGGTGTCAGATATATAGGCAATGAGAGAAGCAATGAGAGAAGCAATGAGAGCTGTTTCATACCATTATGGCGATTCAGTGTCGTCTTCATGTTTTTATTCTGCATTGACTTACATACAGCAGGTTCGTGCCGCTTCTGAAATTCATTGACACTACTTCACATAAACAGATCTCAGTTCTTTTAATCATTATTCTTTCTAAAACACTATTGGTTGTTCGGTTTTTAATGCAACAGAGTGCGAGTTTTGCTGTGAGCTTTTTCTCTATGTTTATTCTCTATTACATATCAAGATAACTGTACGAAAAGATTGAAAAAAGATCGAGGAAATGCCATTTTTATTTACAGAAAACGTTAACAAGAAGTAATGCTTTTCTCTAAACGTTTCACCTTTGCTATTCCTACATTTCTTGTGTTCGAATTATTGATTATCTCCCCCTAAGGAAGGTTGCATTTTTTTACTCATAATCTTCCGCTTGACGTTCTGCTTAATTTGTGCTCTTTTGATGTTCTTTATCCTGCCTTCCTTAAGATGCTTCCTTAGGAAGCTTTAAGCGCTGATCCTCGGTGCAAATAAGTTAAGATAGAACAGCTTTCATGATTCGAATTAGATCAAGGAACTCCATTAATTTGAACTTTTTACCAGCTTGTTTCTCTTTTTGTCAAGATAACTGCTACCGATTTGTGGATAAATCAATAACGGAATACACTAAAAATGAACACATAAGAAATAATTAAAAACATGGATTGTTCGTGACTGAACTCTTAAAAAAAAAAAAAAAATCTATTTCCAGGATGTCCCGTTCGTGAAACGGCTTCCGAGATCATACAATTGATAGGGGCAGCCAACTCTCTAATTCAAGTTTCCAATATTTCACACTGTTGCTTACATTTAAAAACGTTATTAAACAAAAAATAAATCCATCGAATTGCAACATTACCTGAGCGAGAATACCTCCCAAATTAGTTACATTAACTTACTTTTTAAAGCTGCTATTCTGTTCAGCGATTTCTGATTATGATAATATTAAAATGAACGCTGTTGACGTAAAAAAGCAGTAAGAAATAAGCATTATAAAAGGTATTCATTTATTTGTAATATGCTGATATAATGCATTCAGAGTTTTCCTTTACCATTTTACGGTAATTTTTTTTTTTCTTACCGATTTGACGTTTGTAGTTTCAGTGTTTTCTTTGTCAGGATGTCTCGTCTGGCATATCCCGCTGTTAATGCCACCTATATTATCTCATACATAAAAACGTCCTTGAATCACAAGATGCACGTCTGTACAATTAAAATTTAGAACACAAATTATTACTTAAAAAAAAAAACATTGCATAACATCAAAGGAAACTTGAGAATGAAGAGAATTTACGTAATAAGAAGAAAATATGCCATTTAAGAGCATAAAATGCAAGATGAACAAATGATAATAATTCAGAAAAGAAGTCACGATAAGAAAAGTAGAACGCTCACAACAATCGTGAAACAATTGCAGCAGGAAACAGATATCAGTGAAAATTAAAAAAAAAATGTAAAGCTCGAATTATAAAGTTTGATGAGAAATGATGGCATAAAGTTGAGCAGGTTCAATAAACGTTGATGGAATTAAATAGAGAACTTGGAAATGTTAACTATTAAAAGCAAAAAAGCTGCAGGAAGCGGATGTATTGCAAACAAAGAATGAAGAATGCTAATAGACAACAAAGATATAATCGATAGATGGTAGAAAAATATACAGAATTATTTCTTGACGAAATGGACAAAAAACCATTTATAAAATGTACGTCCAGCTATAAAATCTCAAAATCTGAAGTGAAAAAAGCTATAAAAACAATAAAAAAGGGAAAAGTAGCAGGACCTGACAATATACAGATAGAGATGATACAGACACTAGACGATTTTGGCATTGAAATGATCACAGACATGCAATGACATATACCATACAAGATACATATCAAATGAACTAAAAACATCAACTTTCATTACATTGCCTAACAAGAAAGGTGCAGTTGAAAGCAGTGATTTTAGAAAAATAAGCCTAAGGAGTCAGGTAACAACAATTTTACTGAAACTTATAAGGGGAAGGATTCAGAATAAAATTAATACTGAATTAGATGAGCAGCAATTTGGATTCAGGGGAAAAAAAACAATTTGGGACAAAAGAAGCCATATTCAGCATGAGGACATTGATTGAAAAGTACATAGAAGAAAACAAACCAATATATGCCTGCTTCATAGACTACACCAAAGCTTTTGATAGAATACACCATAATCAACTTATAGACAGCATATAAGATATAAATCTAGACGACACAGACATACGACTAATATGTAATTTATACTGGGAGCAAACAGCAATAATAAAATATAACAAAGAGAACTCGACATACATTGATAAAAAAGAGGAGTAAGACAAGGATGCATCCTATCACCAAGCTTGTTCAATCTATACACTGAGCAAATCTTTAAAAACATCACAGAGATGCCAAGCCTAAGCATCTATGGAAAGATAATCAATAACCCAAGATATGCTGATGATACAGTACTACTAGCAGAAAATCCTAAAGATCTACAACAATTACTTAATGAAATAAACATGACAAGCCAAAAAAAATGGATTAGATATGAATATCAAAAAGACTAAAACTATATTCATAAGGAAAGGAAATTCTCAAGACCTACAAATAAATATCAAAGTTGAAGGAATACACATGGAGACAGTTCACAGCTACAAACAACTACCTGGGACATACTATAATCCGTGATGGAAAATGAAAAAAAAAACTGAAATAAACAAAAGAATAGGTATGACAAAAAGTAATTTTAATGCCATGAAAGTATACTAACATCAAAACAAATAACGCCAGGGCTAAAACTAAGAGTAGCAAAATGTTACATCTTCTCAATATTCCTGTACGGTGCAGAAACATGAACAGTAGACAAGAAAACTGAAAAGAAAATTGAAACATTTGAAATGTGGATATATAGAAGAATAGGTAGAACTGGATGGAAAGAAAAGAAAACAAACGATGAAGTCTTAAAACAACTAAAAATGAAAAGAGAACTATTAAACACAATTGGAACAAGACAAATGAAATGTTTAGGGCATGTTAAAAGACAAAACAGCCTGCTAAAAGTAATATAGGATGGGAAAATTCAAGGTAAAAGAGGCAGAGACAGACCAAGACTAACATGGACGAGTAACAGCAAAAGATGGACAAGTAGCCTATGATAATCTGCACCATCAAATCAAGATACAGGGTGGAATGACGCTCCATGGGAGCCAACATTCGATGTGGAGACGGCACTCAATGATGATGATGGAAATGGTGAAAAAAGAAACAAACATGTAGGACTGAAAACAGAAGATAAAAAAGAATGGGAAGTGAATATTTTACATATACATAGTTGACGTACTTCTAATTTCAAATTTTTTTATTCTGCGCTAGCCATGGCTCATATCTTGATGTGTTTCTGTTCTAGCCATGGCTAATATCTTAGCTTATGTGTGTGTGTGTGCTAGCCATGGCTCATATCTTGGTGTGTGTCATGTTAGTCATATCTCATATCTTGGTGTGGCCGTGTTATTCATGTCTCATATCTTTATGTGTGTATGTGTTTAGTCATATATCATATCTTAGTGTGTATCTGTGTTAGTCATGTGTCACATCTTTGTGTGTGCATGTTTGGGTTAGTGATATCTCATATCTTTGTGTGCATGGCTATGTTAGTCACATCTCATATCTTTGTGTGTGCATGTCTATGTTGGTCATATCTCATATCTTTGTGTGAATGTTAGGCACGTGTTATATCTTTGTGTGTGCATGTCCATGTCAGACATATCTCATATCTTTATGTGCATGTCTATGTTAGTCATGTGTCTTATATATTGATGTGTATCAGTGTTAGTCATGCCTCGTATCGCTGTGTGCATGTCTGTGTTAGGCACATCTCATATCTTTGTGTGTGCATGTCTGCGTTAGTCACCTCTAGTGACTCGGGCAGATGGTGCTCGTTAATCTGGGGGGGTCGACCATCTAAGGGCAGAATCCTCCTACAGAAAAGATCATCTGCTGCCTTGCAGGAAGATTGGTGACAATCAAAGGCTAAGGAAAGCTAACCTGAATAAAATGTTGGCTGAAATCGGATGCACTGGGCCACTGGCGCAGAACACAGTGCAACGTTTTAACGGGTGTTCAATCAGAGTGGATCTGGCAGACTCTGACTTCATGTGAGAGTCTGGAATCCTACTCTGATTGAGTCCTGATCGCAGAGAGAGAGAGAGAGAGAGAGAGAGAGAGAGAGAGAGAGAGAGAGAGAGAGAGAGAGAGAGAGAGAGAATTTTTTTTTATTTTAAAAAATAACGTTTGTTATATTTTGTTTACAATTGTAGGTAAGAGCAGATCTAAAAAACGCATAACACAGGTGGAGGCAATTCTTAGGTGCACCATAAATCTTTTGATGCCCTATTATTTTCCATTATTCCTGTTCTCTTCGCTGTCATTGTACTAGCAGTTCCACCCCACTCATTTTACAAATAAGGGAAAAAAACCCAACCGTTCGCTTCTACCACACCTCCATCAAGCAGTCGTTTCTCCAATATTTTTTTTTTTTTTTTTTTTTTTTGCCTATGCGTTTTGTTTAAAGTTGCTGTCGTGCTTTGTTTTAGTAAGAGCTGTTATCATTGAAATCTTGATGTCTACAACAGATACGTTGTCGGAATTTTTTATGTATATCATTGTATTGATGATAACAATGCATGGTTATCTCTCTTCTATGTCAGTTGAGCATTTTACAACTCGTGCACACATGTAGCTTTATGACGGCTACGGTTATAGCTGTGGGGGCTGAATGATTTAGAGTTGCTCTTCTCAATATACAGGGTTGCGCGCAGAATTGCCAATTTTGTGATTGCCCAGCTAGATAGAGAGGATTAGTAAACCCATTTATATTAAAAATATTTTATCCCGCTGTACGGGAATCCTGTCTTTTTTAAATCACTGGCCAGCCACCTTTAGGGTGTTTCCCGCTAACATAACATTATGCAAGAAAAGACCTTGACTTTCTTACAATTGATTATCTAACGAAAGTTCTTTAATTGATTAAGATTCCAGTGACAAAAAAACCGCAAGACGTCTTTACTAAAAAATGAAACTAGAAGAGCAGGAATTTCAAGAACTGGGAACATTAAATGAAACTGAAAAAAATTCACCAGTAGGGAACATGGGCGCGTGTCTTTTTTCTTGGTCTTTTATAGTAGTTGTAAATTGTGATTGGACATGTGCCGTAATATGGCTAGGCTACAAGAGTTTATGCTATATTAAATTGATATATGTATTAAACTATTTCAATTAAAATACATTGCCGCAATATCAGCAACGATTTCTTAAAGAGATGTTAAGTGATGTGCTTCTCAAATATTGTATTTTAGAAATTCCCGGACGTGCTGATAAAGCTAAATCTTGCAAATGCACATTGGTTGCGAAACATTGTGGTCTTCATTGTCACATTGTCACATTGTCACATTGGTTGCGAAACATTGTGGTCTTCATTGTCACATTGTCACATTGTCACATTGGTTGCGAAACATTGTGGTCTTCATTGTCACATTGTCACATTGTCACATTGGTTGCGAAACATTGTGGTCTTCATTGTCACATTGTCACATTGGTTGCGAAACATTGTGGTCTTCATTGTCACTGTAAAACAAAGAAGCATCAGTCCAGCAACGCTGTGTTTTCTTCTTTATGAAAAAGTTAGATTTTCGCTTAAATGAACAGGAATCAAACAAAATGAGGGGAGCTGAAACGTTTTAAGTCTCTTCATATCATGTCACACTTCAGCAACAGAGGATCTAGAAGAACTGTGTCAACATAGCATGTCACACATCAATAAGAACAACAAACGATCTCGGAGAACTGTGTCAACATAGCATGGCACATATCAATAAGAACAACAGATGATCTTGGAAAACTGTGAACATAGCATGTCACACATCAATAAGAGCAATAGGTGAACGCGGAATCGGTGCAATGAATTCCCAGGTCTTGAAGTTATCGGATGAGTGTGTCACTCTCTCCAACTGTCTGTGTCTGCAGCCTCAGACTGCCTTCTCACTAATCTTTACGTTTTTAGTGAGATAAATTTATAATTTTTTTCCCATTCAAACTTACGACGAAATACTTACAAAATAAAGGTAAACTACCAGACTTGAATCGGCATATTAGCATTGGAGTTTTCACCCATATGTGCTCGGCCACCTATCAGAAGTGTTCGGAGACTTCTGGACAGTGTTGCTTCAAGTATCGAAACTCACCATGCGAGGCGGCATTCCTCACCTTCCCAGAGTACTACCTTGGTACAAATTTCTGCCAGCGGCTGGATCGGCCACGGGGGTATTTTTGTTTCCAGTCAGGAGTACAATATTACACTGCTTCCAGCGAGAATCGAACACGGGCTGTCCGAACGTCGGTAGCCCAGTCGGGTGATTTTCCCACTAGGCTACCGAGGTCCCCACTTTCTATTTGCTACTATAAATGATGGGCACAATCCAAACAAATATTGTAAAGAAGTGTCAGACTCGTTGGCTGTCAATTGAAATCGCAATAACATAACTCTGGATCAGTGGCTAGAACTCGGTACTGTGTTTACATTTGCGAATATAAACGAGAGAGATTATACAATATCCCCTTTGAAACAGTTGCTTGCTGATGAGGAAAATAACATCATTTTCTCCTCTTCCTCCGACCAGTATTGGCTGAAGTACAAAAAGTGAACAAATCATTGAAGACAAGTAATGACGATTGTGCCAAGCTCTTGGATGATATAGCTGGTTTCGTGGAGAGACTAACGATGTGCAACATCTCAGATCGTTGGTCACCAAACACAAATGTGGCCGTCTTGATAAACCAGCGTTAGTGTCGTAGTAGTTAGGGCACTAACTTACAATCGTCGGGGTTCAATCCAAACCGACACTGACTAGTTTGCAACCCGAAAATGGGTACCTGTCTCTCTAATTTGGGGAAGGTCACAATAGCTAGAAAAAGCACTGGTTCCTATATCTCCTAATACTTTTGTTCAAATACAAGAAAACCACACGGAGCCGCTGCAGACTGGTGTAGTCACAACAAAATTCGAAAGATTGGATGTTTCAACTTTACGACCAAACAAACGAACATAAACTCAACGTTTTTACTTTAAAATATTCATTGTGGGACAAACACTGAGAAAGTAGAATAGAAATTTCGAAATTGTAAATTAAAGCAATAAGTTCGTATGGTGACTGTGACACTGAATACAAATGTACAAGAAACGGAGTCTCATATAGTAACGAAATTATCAAAATTATGTTGGCTAATACGGTAAAGTTTAATACTTCACTCTTCAATAGACCATTACATATTACGAACATTCGTTCTCTCTTCTTTTAGTTCTGAATACAACTCATTTGCCCTCGTAATTATGTTGCCAGTTAGATAAATTCTTGTCTGAAGATAAGGGGTTAGAAATGAAAACAGAAAACTCATCTATTTTTGCGCTAATTTGTTTTGATTTGTTCAGGAGCGAATTGATGCTATAAAAAAAAATAGAATCCTCCAGAGAATTCAACAAAAACGTCGTAGCAATGAAGCAGAATAAAAGCGATCTTTACCATCAGTAATTACAAAGATAATACGTCGTTATTCAGAAAGCAGAACGTTACAAGATCGTAGAATCTTTCTCAATCTAAATACAGCCACTAAAATGCACTCATTATTCATCAAATTATGTAGGATTTAACAAGAACGATAATTATATTTTCCTGACGTGCAAATAGTTGTAACGAAAAGGGCAACTAAAATATTTCTGCATGAAGAAACTGCAATAAACAATAGTTATCAATGTGAGTTTTAAGGTTTTGATATATTAATGTACCGTAGGTAGGGAGAAAACTCTTGGAAACCCTATAAGTTCGTGAATTAAATCGTGTGAAATGTGAATAAACGTTCCATTCCAAAATATCTGATGGAAACGCAATTACATCTATAAGAGATAAATTAAGATCCACGTTAAAACATAGATAAATTATTTCACATCAGAAGTCATTATAATACACGTCTCTAATGGTTAAATGAACATACAAGGTGTAGATAGACAGACAGACAGATAGATCCACTACTTGTCACATCAATTCTCAAAATGCACAATTATGTTATGTTGACACAGTCGCTACGTGCACCTCCTACTCGGCCTCACAGGCGACGATTCCAAATCTCCTTAGTGTCTTAGTCTTACGAATAGCTTGGCAGGTAACAGTCTCTCTCTCTCTCTCTCTCTATATATATATATATATATATATAAATATATATATATATATATATATATATATAAGTATTATATATGCATACATATAATTATACATAGACACGCGAACTTTTCAGATATGAAAATAGAAGAATCCCTAAAGCATGGATGATATTGAATATATTTGATCTCTTTCTTGTATATAGAGTATATAACGTAAGTAGTAGACCAGGAGGGAAATGCTCCTGGTTTTTTAGTTGACCAAAGAGTAGGGTATACCCTACGAAGTCCAGTACCCTATGAGTACAGGAGTTATATAGAGACTGCGCCAAGCTGCGCCAAGCTGCACCAAGCTGCGCCAAGCCAGAGTGATGTCATGATATATATGTATATATGAATAGGGCTTGTATAGTGCATGAAGGGGTGGGTTGTTGATTACTGAGTCATGTATTGGACATCAGTTTTTCCCGCCAAAGTGACTTCCAATAGGAGCTAGTGTGTGTGTATGTTGTCCGGCTATAGACCACGCCCACTCCGGAAGTGAAACTACCATATTAGGGAGTAGTGATACGTTAGTTATTTCATAGT
Source organism: Megaustenia siamemsis (assembly GCA_032433765.1). NCBI lineage: Eukaryota > Metazoa > Mollusca > Gastropoda > Stylommatophora > Ariophantidae > Megaustenia > Megaustenia siamemsis. The sequence goes on from JAVIAB010000051.1 coordinate 59,731,028, forward strand.
TATGGTGAGTATATATATATATATACATATAATAGTAATAGTAATAGTTATTATATCTAAGTGGACGTAAATGGGCCACGTATTTAAGATATGGACCGTAAGTAGGTATATATACATACATATATATTGGCAAATCTTGCTGGCGGTATTAACGACCAGTCATTTTCTCCTACCGTGGCAGCTCAATATCTCCCACCGTTGCCGCTCTCGCGTGAGTTTATTGATTATTGTCTCCAGCGAGCGCGAAACGCAACAGGTTATGTAAAAAAAGGCGCGTACACGATTTAATATATTCATTCGACTAGCGTCGGTCGGGCAGTCAGTCACGAGGTACCCACAGTGATAACACTGCTAGATACGCTTCCATATCTGTAAATCTACAACCAGAGCCTCACTGATATTATCCTACCAGAGCTGTAAATCTAACAGCAGATAACCACGGGTGTTATACTGAAACACCGTCGGAGAAGCTAGGAGAACCAGCCTTTAAAAACCAACATTATAAGAATACAGGTAAGTTGAAATTTTACTTAAAATACATAACAATGTGTGTTTATTATCATATTTTTATTAATGTAAATGAATTACGTAACATATAGGAACGTGTTCGGTAAGTATCGTAACGGTCACAGAGCAAAGCTGTTACGAAATAGAGTCCACATCGTCGTATCCTTTTCTTTTTCGGTAGAGAAGTCTTGGAACTTTTTCCAACCTCCGTTTTTTACAAGCCAGTCTCCGAATAATCCACCGATAAACATTACGGCAAAGAAAGCGAAGCTCTTTTCCAGAGAAGATATATCTGTATCAGAATCGTAAAAGTCTTTGACATGGTTCTTAATTAGTCGATAAGCCACCGTATAAATAATCACGAGGCGCCCACAGTTAAAAATTCCATCTGAAACCATATAAACCACAATGGTCGCAAACGAGGCGTAAATATCCTTATCCCCGACTCCCAGAGTCATACCAGCGAATAACGAGTCATATCTCTCTGATACCGTATAGACTAGTTTAGCCAATGATTTATAAAACGTGGAAAGCTTCTTTTTAGTGTTATCGTAAGTGTGGATAATATCAACAGCTAATACCACAAATTCGTTCGAAATTGTAGCCACACACATTTTACAATCAGAACTAGTCATTTTCGAATCCATATAAGATAAATTCAGAAGCGCGCGTGGTACGTGAAATCAATAATGTGAAACATGTCTGGACATGTTCGGCTATACATTATGCGTGAGTCACACAAACTGAGCGATGTATTAAGTTCCACGAATCTTATAGTTCCAGTCGCGTTAGTACAAACACATATTGTAAAAGTGGTATGGTTACGATAGTGATATGAACATGATAGGGATAGAGACTCAAATATGTCGCTAAAAGATTTAGTAAACACCTAAATACCCGCTCACCGACAAAATATAATATTTAAAACTAACTGTTAATGGATGCGTGTTTTAGTTAAGTAATAAGTACGTAGATGTTGATAATGTGTTTTGAGTGTAAAGATTAAAGTACTGATAAGGGAGAGCTAGAGAGAGAGAGAGAGAGAGAGAGAGAGAGAGAGAGAAAAAAGAAAAAAAGAAAGAAAGGTAGAAAGAAAGAAAGAAAGAAAGAAAGAAAGAAAGAAAGAAAGAAAGAAAGAAAGAAAGAAAGAAAAAAGAAAGAAAAAGAAAGATTTGAAACGGACTGATATAGCGGTGGTAGACGCTGAGAGACAGTTATAATAAACTAGCGAAAGCGGAGGAATGAGTAATATCTGGCTATAGCGTTTATGATAGTAGGAGCGACGGATGAGTTGTACGAGGATGGTGTAAGATATGAGAGCCGGTGAGGTTAGGTGTGCTAATGAAGTGGTCGATAACTAATAACTGTCTAGTAACATATAGTATGTATGCGCGTGTATGTGTGTGTGTGTGTGTGTGTGCGCGCGTGCGTGTGCGAGCGCATGTTATATATGTATACTATTTCAATGTATTTTTGGTACGCACACTAAATGCGTGGTTTTATCTCGTTGACAGATGGCCTCACGTAACGAACTTGTAAGCAGACCACGCCACGTGTGTGAAACGTGTGGGAAAAGCTTTACACGGCGACATGGATTAGCCAGACACGTAGATAGTGCGCACGGCCAACAGAGATATCCGTGTCCTATATGCGGGTGCATCTTTACAAGATCCACAAATCTTACAAACCATGTGGCGAAGAAACATGCAGCATATGCATCTATATCACCGGCACCAGCACCGGCTACATCAAGGGCCCCGACAGTATTCTCTCCAACAGACAACAATGTTGCAGAGACCGGGGATGAAGAACACTCTAGAAAGAAACCCCGAGTAGATAACACTCGTGGGGGTGACCAGCCTAGAGACAGTACAGAGCACATATCATCTGTACGCATTAATACTAAATACTCGTGTAAAGACTGCGGGAAAATATTTACTACCCAAAACCATCTAGATCGGCATGTAGACACTGTTCACAATAAACAGACATACCAGTGTCCTATATGTGTATGCGAATTTAACAGACAGGACAATCTAAGAACACATATTAAAAATAAACACCAACTACCGATATCAACAAGTACAAGCTCAGCATCCGCGACAAAACCATCAACCACCTTCACAACAGCAGCATCAACCACCTCCACCTCATCAGCATCAACCACCTCCGCCACCTCATCAGCTTCGATACCGACGACCTGTTCAAAGTCCAGAGCTGATCCAACAATTAAGAGGAAGCGGAATAATGAACAATCGATAGAGAGTCAACACAGCAAGAAGGCGCGAACGGATCTAGAATTAGACAGTTTAGCTAGTTTACCAGCAGATGTTAGACAGGTCTATGTCGACAACTGGTCTGCAATAAGGTCACATAGTAATAATAATAGGCATCTGTCAACGCACACCGTCTTCCATAATCCAAATTCACAGCTACTGCCAAACTGGGCAAATATCCTAAATCCCCTCTTTAATAACCAAACACGTAGATTTAAAATAAATTATTCTCACAATTTCATCCTGAGGAATAAAGAAAACAATGACCTTCGGTTTTTCCATAGTAGTTTCAATAATAGTTTAATTCTTTCAACTCCGATGGTTATCAATAACAGAGCAGATTTTGATAGGTTCCTCACACAACTACAAGATAGCGACCCCTTAAACCACGCAAATCATAATAGACCGAGCACTAAATATAGCGTCGAAACCCTTCCCAGCACTTCGTTCTATTTCTATAATTTCGTAGAATATCCTATCGGGTGTCTAACCACCGACCTGCCACAACACATTACAAACAATAAATTCATTTATACATTACAAAATAGCAAGCATGGACCACCCTATACTGATAATCTCTGTTTCTTTAGATGCGTAGCGTTATTTAGGGGTGGTAATCTCAGTAATTTACACACACCCACCAGCGATCTCCTGAAACAGTGGCAAGAAAATCAGGGGTTAGATATAGACGACGAGTTCCCCGGTGTAACGTTAGCGCAGATTCCCTCTCTAGAAAAGTGTTTCGGTATTAACGTGGACGTCTTCGCTTTTGACAAAGAACAAGCCCTGTCCCCAATGCTAAGAGGTAGTACGACTTTTAGCGACACCTTACGAGTTCTATTTTACGAGGAACATTTTATGTATATAGAGGATATAGATAAGGCGGCCCGGGCTTTTTCTTGTCCTAAATGTGGAAAATTGTGGAAAGAATGTTGGGATATGGGTAGACACGAGAAGACATGTACCGGGGATAAGCGAAAAGACAAGTATATCGGAGGGGTTTATAGGAACAAAGAGGGTATACTCGAAACGATAGCTAATAGGGGTATAGAAGTTCCTAATAATTACGTGTATCCCTACAGAGCGACGTACGATTATGAATGTTACTTTAGTAATGTACCGACGACAGATGGAAACATTAGTAGTGTGACCGAATATGTAGCCAGGCATATTCCAATGTCTTGTGCCGTAGCCAGTAATATTCCTGGTTATGAGAAACCGGTATGTTTTGTGAGCGAAGGTGATTCTCAAAAACTAGTGAGTAAAATGATAGATTATCTAGAGACATTAGCGAAACGGTCGTATATAATCTTACGCAGCAGTTTCAAACAGGTTTTTGACAGTTTAAGAGACAGGGGTGACTGTAGTGACCTCATAGGGAAACTCGAGTCATACTTGAAAGAGCTCCCCGTTATAGGATTCAACTCTGGAAAGTATGACTTAAACGTTATCAAACCCTATTTAATAAGACATTTCGTAGCTGGGGCGAACAAAGTAGAAAAAGCGAACGAAGAAGATGATGAAGATGAAGAAGATGACGTTGAAGAAGAAGATGACGATGAAGAAGACGATGAAGAAGATGATGACGATGAAGAAGAGGAAGAAGAGCCGAAACAAAACAAAACTAAAAAAGGGGTGACCTCGCCCTTCAAGTTTATCGTTAAGCGCAATAATAATTTTATGTGCATCTCCACCAGTCGACTAAAGTTCTTAGATATTATAAATTATCTCGCCCCGGGGTTCTCTTATAGTAAATACTTGGCGGCGTACAAGATTAAAGAGACCAAAGGTGTATTTTGTTACGAGTATATTACCGACCTAATAAAGTTAGACGAAACCTCTCTTCCACCGCACGAGGCCTTCTTTTCGACGCTTAAAAACTGTAATATTTCAAACGAAGAGTACGAGTATTGTAACAAGATATGGGCGGACAATAACATGTCCACTCTCAGAGATCTTCTTGTTTGGTATAACAACAAGGATGTCGGGCCCTTCCTACTCGCATTAGAGAAACAGATCGAATTTTACGCGGGTTTAGGTGTAGATATGTTTAAGGACGCCATTTCAGTCCCCGGTGTGACGTTAAGATACCTCTTCAACACCATACCTAAAAACGTAGTCTTTTCGTTATGCGGTAAACGCGAGGCAGAGCTTCATAAAACACTTAGAGATAATATAGTGGGTGGTCCGAGCATAATCTTTCATCGCCACCACGAGAAGGACGAGACTCGAATCAGAGGTAATCCTCAAAATGTAGCTGAAAGTCTTAAAGGCTACGACGCAAACGCTCTGTATCTCTGGGCATTGATGCAGAAAATGCCCACTGACTTTCCAATTATACGAAAAGTTGAGGACGGGTTTAGACAACGTAAAGTTAATTATTACGATCAGCAGAGTAGAGAGTGGTTAACGTGGGTAGCTCACAAAAACAACATTGAGTTGCGAACTCAATACAACGGGGGTGAGGTACCTTTAGGACCTCGTAGGATTAGAGTGGATGGCTTTTGTCAAAAGAGTAACCTATCCGCTAATAATAAAGTCTGGCAGTATCATGGTTGTCTGACGCACGGCCATATCTGTCACCTCACTGAAAAACACAAAGGTGTTAACCCTATAAACAAAAAACCCTTGTCCGAGCTATACGACAAGACCCGGGAAATTCGCGAATATTTAACCAACGATGTTGGAGTTGACGTGGTTGAGATGTGGGAATGTGAGTGGCAAGAGCTAAAGAAAACCGACAGCACAATTATTCCGTTTCTTAAACAAGCCCTCCCCAGATCAAAACCATCGTATGCCCGGGAAAAATTACCACTAACCATCGCGCAGATTTTGAAAGCTGTTAAAGACGAAACGCTGTTTGGTCTGGTAGAATGCGATATTCATGTCCCCGACTCTCTCAAGGAATATTTTAACGAAATGACACCCATATTTAAAAACGTAGACGTGTGTAGAGACGATATAGGAGAGCTTATGAAGGAATACGCCGTGAAAAATAAATTATTGACGACCCCTAGACGTACCCTGATAGGTAGTTATATCGGGAAGAAAATTCTTTTGGCCACCCCCTTATTAAAATGGTATTTGGATCACGGTCTAGAGGTAACCAACATCTACCAGGTGATCGAATACCACCCTGTTAGTTGTTTCAAACAATTTGGGGACACCGTATCCGACGCCAGACGAAAAGGGGATGTAGATGAGACGCAGTCCATTACGGGGGAGACCATGAAGTTGTTAGGGAATTCGGCGTACGGAAAAACTCTCACCGATAAAGCGAAACACTCGAACGTCGCGTACTGCGAGGGTGAGTCCGCTTCCAAGCTCGTTAACGACCCCCTATTTAAACATATGACAGATTTAGGAGTAGGGAATATATTCGAGGTGGAAATGTTAAAAAAGACGACGAGGTGGGACCTTCCGCTACAAATCGGCTACTTTGTATATCAATACGCCAAGCTACGGATGTTGCAATTTTATTACGATTTTTTAGACCGGTTCGTAGAGAGATCATACTTTCAGTTGTGTGAAATGGACACTGACAGTCTGTATTTGGCGTTAAGTAAACCTAGTTTAGCTGCCGCCGTTAGACCGCCTTTACTCGAAACTTTTTATAACGAGTACGATCAGTGGTTCCCCTCAGAGATCTGTAGCGTTCATCGGGAGGAGTTTGTTAGGAGTAAAGGTAAATTTAAGGTAGATTGTCGAGACTGCGAAAAAACAAAATTGTACCATAAACGTACCCCGGGTTTATTTAAGTTAGAATACGAAGGGGATGGGATGGTATCGTTATGTAGTAAAACATACCACTGTTTTGGAGATTACTCAAAAACTAGTACTAAAGGGCTTAGCAAACATCACAATAAACTAGACAAAGATATATTTATGAAGGTTCTCAAGACACAACAGGCGCAGGGAGGGAAAAATGTGGGTTTTAAACGATATAAATCGAGTGTCTATACATATACACAGCACAGAAATTCTCTCTCTTATTTCTACATCAAACGCCGTGTGCACAACGACAATGTGACGACTTTTCCGTTAGGTATCTAGAGTATTTATATGTATAATATAATATATATATATTGCATATTATGTATATACAATGATACTTCTGTGATAGTTTTATGTCCAGTGATAATGAACATATGTTTGTGTCGTTGTCACGTTTATATTGTATTAAAATATATCATTAAAAAAAAAAAAAGTATGCAGTTTTTTCTATTGTATATACATGTCACGTGGTACTGTCTCGTAAGAATAATATGGATACTCTCAGTATCCTTGGTATACTACCAGTATACCTGTGTGTAAAACAGAAAAAACGAGTTACAACATCTATGACTTTCACACCTATACAATCCATTATATACGTACACATAAATGACAAATAACACGAGACATGTTTTGTAATTTATATATATATTTTATTGATACAGCACAACACCGATACTGCGTATGCAGTACATCTAGACACGGCATAAAAACACAACATCTAAATGTTCAGCCTCAGCCTCTTTCTTCGTCTAAGATGACCCGGGGCAATCGTTGTTATTGGTTGAATCTTTTCAACGTTGTCAGTATCGTACACGGGAGTCCTGTAAGAACCATTATTTATCGAATAAGGTTCGTTGCATGCCGATGTAGATACTGGAAGTCTATGATCTGCCGTGGTCGACGGCGCGTTCGAGGGAAGAGGCTGTAGTGTTGTTGCATTAGCCTCGAGACGAGCACACTCGGCCAATAACTCGTCCTGCATAGCCACGAGCTGTTCGTTTCTACTAAGATGACCCGGAGATAGTGCTGGTACTGGCTGACTACTTTCGAAGTTGTCAGTATCGTAGAAAGGCGCCATGTAAAAGCCAGTATTTATGGAATATGGCTCGATACTCGGCGACGTGGATACTGGAAGTGTGTGATCTAGTCTGATGTCGGGTTCGTTCACTGTATGAGTCTCGAGTGTTGTTGCAATGGTTTCGAGACGCTCATACTCGGCCAATAACTCGTCCTGCATAGACACGAGGTGTTCAAATTCTGAACGATTCAACGTGATCCCATACTTGGTGGGATATTTTAAATTCGATGTCCCGAAAAATTTTCGAATATGGATCATAGTCGACCCTCTGTATGAAGACACAGACGCTACTTTCAGCCCTGTAGCCAATGGTTTGACCATTTCACGATCTGCTGTAACGTAGACCCAGCTAGTGGGTACATCGACAACTGGTGCAGCCTCGACGTTTGTCAGCATCTTCTGTATCTCAGCACTGAGCGATGTGTGACTGGCGCTTTCTCACCCGCGACTTTTATAGCATAGGTCAGATTATAGATCCGGTTTAGTCCGGATTTTTAAACACTAAAATTCGTGTCCAGACTTGTCTGCGATATTTTTAGCCACTGACGTCATTGCACTAGAAATTTTAAATTTTGCGCCATAAGCTTCGGTGCTAGTAGTCGATACACGATTCGATCGTTTATGTGTTGTCTGGTGGATGAGGTAAACGGCATTAAGACCCTTTGCATTGATCCTCCTCGTGTTTTAATCAGTAGAAAATACACAGAGTACAGTCCACACGCGTTACTAACAAGATCTTGTAACTGACGCGAGTTGTAAATGAGAGGTCTGTTCGAATTCCGCTCGATAAAATCGATGATCTCGGTATGTCTGGGAGAAAACCCGAAACTGTCGAAATACTCAAACTGCCCCATAGCGTTGTAGTAGAGGGCGACCCAGTGAGAGCCCGGTCTCCAACTAGGGTCGGTATTGATAACGAAGGCTGCTGTTTTAGTTGGATCGATATACCGAGGTAACCGATTGCGAGCCACTACGCTAACAATGGAACACCGTCTCACAAAAATGTCAGACATAAGTACGTTGAGAATATCTCTCGTATTCATTGTCGAAGTGTTTACGCTGTGTAATCTGTAAGAATCTGTCTCGTTTTAGAGATCTCCACCACGGAATCCAGTTCTGCGTAAACTAGGACCTGTATAGGATTAGGCGTGATCGTCGCAAATTTGAGCTCGATGGCGACGGGCCCTGATTTTGCCAGCTCAAATTGTTCGGCGTTCAAAAGACCAGGGCTGAGATCGAATGCAAAAAGAGTGTAGGCGTTCTTGAAGTCGTTATAATCTATTCCGTTACCAGCGTCTGTTCCCACGAGACCCAACGCCAGCATGGACTTGAAGTAGGCGCGAGCGTACTGACCGCGGTCAAATTCGGTAGATAGAGGTTTACCCCAAATACTATGACCGGCGACGGTGATGTTTAAGTAGGTAAGGCCAAAGTTTTTAAAATTGAAGGGGTTGGTGTCGTAACTTCCATTAAATGCAGCCGAGTCCAGTAAGCCGAGGACTAGTCGCGTTGGTGTTTGAGTCAGAAAAAGATTGTCTTGGGAATGAGATAACATGCCTTTAGGAATGGCAAATGTTTTAATCATAACTCTCTTCATGGGGTATCGCGCATTGCCTCGTAAGAGAGCCTTTTCGTGAGCCAGCGAAATGGCCGGATTAACTGAGGCTTTCCTCACCAACAGGGCGGCGTAGGTGATGACACTTTTATAACCGACAGTTTTGTCGTGAGCTATGATGTTAAATACGTCCTTTGAGGGGGTCAACTTAATTTTCACGTCAACCCTGTTTAGCATGTAACGCTCCTGAGCAAAAATATCAGAGTGAAGTCGCCCTATCATATCCAGCTCATGGCTACCTCGGGCCAGATTTCGACGAGTTTTAAGACCCGCATTGGAGTCACCTTGGGTGTCATCCGCGTGTTTGGGAGTATCGGTGTAGTAGAGCGCGCTCGTGAGATAACTTTTCTTAGATTCCTTGCTATGGTTGAGAGTGGCTTCTAGGTATGCTCGAAAAGGGTAGGTGTTTTCAGAAGCTGAAATCAAAGTATCGTTGAGAGATACGTCGACTTGCGAGATTAGACTGTGCAGAAAATAGTTCACAGGCGCAACTTCAACATCATTTGGTATATTGTCACCGTTGGACAGCGTAATTTTTGCTCTCATATGCAGATACGTGTTGGAAAAATCGATGTATTCGTCCGAATTTCCGCTGATGGAAAATTCTATAGGGGCCCCAGATACCAGAGAGGCCAAGGGGGAAACTTCTACAAACTGGGCAGAATCGAGAGATGTCTGAGTCGGTGGAACGCTAAACAAATCTAGTCCAGAATGGAAACACTCGCAAGACTTGGGATGCACTAACGCCATATCGCTTAACCGAATATGTCCGAATAGTTTGTCCTCTTAGCCTTCTTGGACGCGGAATGAGAGTGATCGCGTCGTTTTGTCGTTTTTATTCTTCTTGCCGGCATCCCAGGTGGAGCTGCTCGTCTTTTCCTTCTTCTACCGCTTCCGGTTTGTTGGCCTGTATCGCCACCGGCCAGATGACTGATGGCTCCCTGAATTAAACGCTGACCGGATTCCTTAGCTCTTTCTTTAAACGACTCTCCAATGTTTCTTCCCGCCAATGCGTCTTGCGCGACTTGTAGTCCCGTGCCGACACCTTCTCTGAGTAATGCCTACCCCCTGTTTTTAGCCACGGTAAAATTGCTCTTCCGATGCCTCCGAAAAAACTTCCGATACCGCGACCTCGCTGACTTCTACCTCCGACAAATACCGGGAGGCCGTGGCCGGCTTGATTAAAGCAACACTCTTCGTATAACTTAGCATTTCGATGAAGCGGCGTGTGTCTCACCATTATACCAGATCGAAGTGCTTCCGCGCTCTGAAATGTAACGTCAGTACCGACGTTCCGGATGTAAATGGTATCGCAACTCCCCTGTCGTTAGTTAAAAGAATTTCTAACCTGTCGAAGGAGAACCTGCTCAGGGGGACATAGTGCGGTTTGTCGTAGATGCGAAATATGGATGTGGTGGTTTTCTCCAAAATAGGAACTGTCCTCAGTAAGGGTACCAGAACATCCCCCACCACTCTGGGTGACACTAGATCGCAATAGACATACACGTTTCTAGTTTGAGCTTCCAAATTTATTTCTTTCTCGCCGTGTAGGGCCACGTTAGCGTCTGTCACGCGATTCGATGGGAAGCTTAAGATACTTTTCAATTCCTCGCTTATGGTAACCGAGGCTCCTTGTTCAACGACTTTAAAGATGGCCTTATTTTCGTTTTTTTTATTAAAAAATCTCATATTGACGCCGGGTGTTTTTTCCAAAATCAGTTTATTTAAAGCATCGATAAATTTATCCGCTGTATTGTATAACCCCGGCGCCAGTTCCATTGTTACTGCTGTGTTACCGGAGGCTTCGTAACGGATCCAGATATCGCTGGGTAGGACGTTGAAATGAGTGTTTGGAAATTGTATCTCGGCCAAACCGACTTCGTAGTTTGCGTTCAGTTCGATAGTTTGAGGGAGTTTGACGAAAAAGTTTCCAGGACTATTTTCAGGATAAATTTGCATCGAAGCGTTGCTGGGGGCTGTGATGTAAAAACTCATCTTCCTTGTTTCATCGTCTCGTCTCTAACTTGGGATTTGGAAGCATGTAACCCAGACAACTGCTCAGGAGCGCGATCCAAATCTTTCCGTCCTGACCCTCACCGTTTCCACCCGTCAGATTAAATAAAGCCACGCCGATTACGGCATATATAACGATCATTTGACAGAGAAAAACGATTTCCATTCGCGGGAGCAGTTTACCGAAAACAGGCCAGAGTGAGGTTCTGCTATCATGACTGGTCCCTTCGTCGTTCTTCGTTTCTTCTCTTTCAACTACTGCACTCAGAAAAGTTTGCACGTGTTCATCCCCCTCCATTTCGTCAGTCTCTGTATCTCGATACTTGATCGCTCAAAATCCAAGTGTTAAATGCCGAGGTGTAACCGTACCATTTGACTAAGTACTGTTTTGTTCCACCAACTTTCCTCTCTTCTAAGATGGCTTCTATTCGATACACCCGTTTTTCGCCGACTTTCTGAAGCTCTTCTGTATAAAACGACCCTTTCAACTCTTCACCAGAATCATCTTTCACAACGTAGGTTACCGGGTTAGTGTTTTTGTTTACACGACTGATTGTAAACAGTTCTTCCGTCCACGCTGGTGTATACCCCTTTTTGAAATTAGCTCTAGCTTGAGCTATCCTAACTCGATCACCTTCTTTATAACGGTTATTGATCGCCACTGACTGCCTATTGTCTCTCCCCGATAGTTTATTATACAACGTGTTCCAGACTTGTTCTTGATTGGCCGAATTTACGTGGACCGGCGCCATTTTAATGCTCCTGTGATACGAATTATTGTAGTTTCTGAGTAAGGCGGGTAACGCATCCACATATCTCAATTTGTTCGTTTTCGTAAAAAATTTCCACATTTTCTCTTTTAACGTTCGGTTAAATCGTTCTACGATCGCTGCCTTTATATCCTCGTTCTCCGTAGTGAAGAAATGGACTCCATTTTCCTTGAGAAACTTTAGGAAAGTTTTGTTGACGAATTCGGATCCTTTGTCCGTTTGAAGATTTATCGGTTTGCGCTCGGCAAATATTTCGCTCACGGCCTCCACTAGATTTTTTGCGGTTTTCGACCGTATCGGAACTGCCCAAGCATACTTCGCAAAAACGTCGATACACGTAACGAGATACGAGAACGCGTCGTTGTATCTTCTTAATTGTCTCAGATCGATCAGATCAGCCTGGAACTGCTGGTTCATACCACCCACGATGATGGGTCGTCTCTTAAATTTTCTAACAATGGGTTTGTGTAGAGTATAAGCATCCTGTAGACTCAGCCATTCTTTAATCTTTGCAGAGCTTAGTTTTGTACTACGCTGTAAACCACCCACACCCCCGTAGGCACCCGGTCGATTCGGATCGTAGTAACGGCTTCTTAAAATCTTATCTACTCGTTTGGCCATGACTCCCAGTTTGGTTTTGGAATTTTACTTTTTCTTCTTTTTCTGAGCCTGTACGTGCCCACAACTTCTTTGTGAGTGACCTCTTTCGTTTTCGGCCTAGGCGCGCTTGGCGCTGACTGAGGAATTTTTTCGTCGACTTCATCTTTAAGTACCGCAGTTGGTGGTGTTGTAATCGCGTCGGGGGATGGGGGTGCCTGTTTAATGTCCACTACGCCTAGAGGTTTGTGTCTGTACTGATCGAGACGTTGCAGATACCGTTGCAATGTCTGCTGATACAGTCTGGCTTTGTCGCGTGGTGACATGTCCTCTCTTTCCAGGACTCGTTGCATTTGCGTATCCAGATCTCCTAGGGTGTCTTTTAGTGACTCGGGTGGCGTATACGCGATTTGGTGGTGATTTACAGACTCTACCAGTCGAGGATCTATCAAAATCATTTTCTTGGCCATCGTTCACATGCCCAGAATACCGCTCAGGATACCCAGAACTGGTTTAATCAGAGCGCCGATAAAACCACCCTTTTGTAGAATCTGTTTTCTCTTTTTCACGGTCGTCTTTTTTCGTGCGAGAATCCTCAGGTCGTGTTTATGGCGCTGCAACCGTCTCTTCTGAGCCGGCGTGAGCCGAACGTTACCTTTTAACACGTTGTGGCAGCATTCGCACAGAGTTCTTATGAGATCAGGCGACGCTGTTTTCATCGCGGCCTTTACAGCTGGTGGTTTAGCCGAGCACAGAAAACGCAACATCTCTCCGTGTCTTTTGACCGACTCGCCCATGTTCCTTATTTTGGGATGTAGACTACCTGCTGTTCTTTAGGAAAAATATTTGTGCGCAGCCTTAGATGATCCGGCGTCTCTTGCCGAAGGTCAATTAATAAATACCCGTGTGGAACCGATGTCGCGTCTTTAAAACTTTCTTGCACGTACGACACGCGCCCCGGGTACATTTGTTTGGCCAGATTCGTAATCTGAGACCCGTCTCTCGGGTTTTTAAACATAACTATGTAATGACTGTTGAGACTTATCGTCCGCTGTTCCTTGTTTTTGCTAAAGAGATTCTGTACTATATACACGACGCTTATATTTCTATGATGACTTCCCTTGGTAAATAGTTTCGTGACCCTATCGTCGGTTTCGTTCATCAGATCGTCTATGACCAACAGACGTGTCCTATCTCCTCGCCATTGGTCCATGTCGGGTAGCCCTTCGTTAAACTGAACACCCTTCATCGTATCGTACATCGATTGCCACTCGCCGTAACAGTAGATTATTTCCTCTGGCGCGGGTCTGATCATTTCTGACACGTGATCGATAAAGCGCCTAACAAACACACTTTTTCCGCATCCCGTCGGTCCTGCGACTAGCGCCGTAAACGGATGATTCCAGGTTGGATCCATACCTACGACTGTCGCGAGGTAGATTTATGTCGTTATTTTATAACTTACGAGCCTTATTTGATAACACTATACGCGTATCGAGACCATAAGTATTGTTATTAACCTATGTCTTATTGTCTGCTAACCGCGTACCGAGACAGATCGCTCATTAGTTTACACTTGTTGCGTTTCGCGCTCGCTGGAGACAATAATCAATAAACTCACGCGAGAGCGGCAACGGTGGGAGATATTGAGCTGCCACGGTAGGAGAAAATGACTGGTCGTTAATACCGCCAGCAAGATTTGCCAATATATATGTATGTATATATACCTACTTACGGTCCATATCTTAAATACGTGGCCCATTTACGTCCACTTAGATATAATAACTATTACTATTACTATTATATGTATATATATATATATACTCACCATAACTATGAAATAACTAACGTATCACTACTCCCTAATATGGTAGTTTCACTTCCGGAGTGGGCGTGGTCTATAGCCGGACAACATACACACACACTAGCTCCTATTGGAAGTCACTTTGGCGGGAAAAACTGATGTCCAATACATGACTCAGTAATCAACAACCCACCCCTTCATGCACTATACAAGCCCTATTCATATATACATATATATCATGACATCACTCTGGCTTGGCGCAGCTTGGTGCAGCTTGGCGCAGCTTGGCGCAGTCTCTATATAACTCCTGTACTCATAGGGTACTGGACTTCGTAGGGTATACCCTACTCTTTGGTCAACTAAAAAACCAGGAGCATTTCCCTCCTGGTCTACTACTAACGTATTCGCTGTACTCGGACAGTGTCCATGAATTCTGTAATCTTTTTTCCCGATCACACATAAAGATGTGGTCACAATGAACGAGCTCTACAGCATCATGGAGGAGAAGGTCCCATGGGTAATTTCGAAAAGTTGGCTAATATTATTTCAATGATGCTTGCAATTTTTCATGAATTTTGAACGGCCAGTTAATGCTAACCTAAATTGAGTTATAATTAAAATACAGAAATAAATTGATTTAGTAGCTTTTAAAATTGTGAAGAATAATCTTGCGCTGCTACGTGAAACCAAACTATCATTATGGTTGTTAATCAGAGACAATAAAAAAACATATTTGAAGACCTCGTACTACAGCGAAGTTCTTCAGAGAAAAAACGTTGAGGACATCGTGTACACATCGTGTACAAAAAGTAAAACGGAAATGGATAAATAATGCAAGGTATCATAAAGAATTGAGTGGTCGATACATTAATAATATGGGGGTAATTAAATCCATAGGATCTATAAGATGATTATCAATGAAAATACACAACTTTATTAAATCATTAGGTCTATTTTTGTAGTTTACTGGGTCGGTTTTCAATCGCTGTGCAGATTATGCCAATATTAAAAACAAAATTAATGTCCATAACACCAAAACAATAACACCAGCACTAAAACTATGAATAGCAAAATGTTATATCTTATCAACATTATTTTATGGTGCAGAAACATGGACTCAAGACAAGAAAAATGAACAGAAAATTGAAGCATTTGAAATGTAGATTTATAGCAGAATAGGTCGAATTGAATTGAAATAAAATAAAACAAACGATCAAGTCTTTTAAAGCAATTGAAAAATAAAAATAGAACTACTAAATACAAATCAAACAAGGCATGAGATTTTTGGGGCATGCTAAAAGACACAACAGCCTACTAAAAGTAATCAAGGAAGGGAAAATACAAGGTAAAATATGCAGAGGTAGACCAAGACTAATGTGGACGAATAACATCAAAAGATGGACCAGTTAGCCTATAACTACATGCAACATCAAAGCAACGGACAAAGCGGTATGGTGCTCAATTGTAGCCAACCTTCGATGTGGAGACGGCACTCGATGATGGTGAATGTCCTTAATGTTCCACCCATTACGAAACAGCTGATTGCTGTTGTTGTGCTGCTACTCCCACATGCTACTCCCACATGCTACTCACACATGCACGACAATGGTATAGCAGACACCCTTTGACTCTCAATCAACAGACTTAACAACTTGTGCGACGGGGATAGTCCGATGACTAACTGTGTTTCATATGGTCGGATTTGGAGTCAAGGTGATGTCCTAGCATCATCAAAAAACATACATAAAAATAATAAATAAAATATGACGATCATCATTCTGAGGAGGACGTGAACTTCCGGTCAATATGGCGGATAGGCGGCAGGAACCATTGAAGGCTATGTCTGAAAAGTGTTCCTTGTTGCAGTTTCCTCATATTCCAAGTCCGGCTTGTTGCAGGAGCTACTGAGTTAGGTGCTCTGTGCACACCGTGAGCTGTATGTCTCATCCGTTTTGATCGTGTTTCGATATTCCGATTGTTTACGATGAATGATATTATCGTATGACAGGGAACAGACGATTGTGATCTCTTTCTGTGCGGTTTCGCCTTATGTCTTTTGGCGTGTGCTGAGACTGCAATGATGGAGACTACAGCTACCTTTCTTTGTTTGGGAGATGAGATATTAATTCGGACGATTCCACTGGTACGGGCGGTTGGGCAATTATGGATTTTAATTCGTTTGCAGTGATACCGGGGCCTCCCATAACCATAATGCCCTTTGACTCATGAATATTGCATTTCTAGGTCTTTCATATCAGCGGAAGGCAGGCAAGGAAACATCATCGCCATCAAATATCATGTCTGCTGGTGTAGGTGATCATGCCTTTCCACATTTTCGATCTCCACAATTATTAATCACTTCTTTTATTGACTTTCTGCCAAGCCATTCTCTTAAGCTGTCTGGTAATTTTTCTCTTTGTTTTTTTCTATCTCTTTGTCCCACAATTTTCCTAGTTGTCACAATATATCCCAGCTTTTCCCTTCTCATTACATAGCCAAAAAACGATGAAGTAAAAGTAAGTAAAGAGCCCCCGTCACGCCAAGTGGCATATAGAGAAAATGGTGTTAGAGACCATACATTTTTACAGACTCTCAGCATAGGATTTTTGGGGTAATGTGGTCGGTATTACGCCCGTGCCGCTTTACTTTCCCAGAAAAAATCCGGTACCCATTTAAGGCTGGGTGAACCCGAAAGCCGTCGGTTGGGATAGAACCCTACGTCTTGTTTTTTGTAGTCCAGTTCACTAACCACTGAGCTATCGCGGCTCCACAAAAGAAATGATGATTGTTTCTTCCTAATGTTGTAACTTAGCTGTCTTTTTGCATTTGCCTTTTCATGATGTTTTCATTACTCTTCTCAGCTGGACATCGTATTCACACAATTCTTATGTAAAAGCACATGTCTACATCCTCCAATGATTTCCTTGTTTGTTGTCCCATTGTCAACGATTCACACCTATATATTAAACTTGGCTCTATATGACATTTAAGAGCTCTTTTTTCTGAAGGAAATATGCAGTCATAATTTCATACAAACTGCTATTGAATATTTTCAGAATACAGTGACCAACGCAAATGCACACAGTGTTGTTATTGTTAGGATTATCATCATTGCACACCTGACTAATCAATAGGTGCTCCGATTTTCCCCTCGAGAGTCTAGATAAAATCCGAGAAGAATCTTGGTGCATGTGCACCCACTCCGTAGCGCGGCCTGAGATCGTAGAAAGCACACAGTAACAACAACAGTAATTGTATACATATAGGAAGACAACTGGAGAGTGGTATACACATATGGCACAAATAGAGAACTATAACAGGGAAACACGTACAGCAACAAAAAAATTATACAATAATAAACTGTTTTAATGTAATTTTGGTTAACATTGTGCAGTAGTTAGCACACTGGACTTAGTGATCTCAGTCCAGACTTCCACGAAATCCACCTTGGACTTTTCACTTTCAAACACAAAAAATCCTTATATGGCATTGTCAAAGGGCAGTGATCCATAAGCGCCGAGATCGGAAAACAATCGTATAATTTAGAGGTTGTTTTTGACAAACCGGCAAATTTAATTACTTTCTCAGGTAATGTAAAGGCACTTTACGTTAGTGCTCAGCCAAATGTGGCATGGTGTTGTTTTGTACGGTTCGCTCATGTTTCTAGTGACTTGTTATTTGATGTGTTTTCTGTTGTGTATGGAACTTTCCCGGTGCTGATATGCTACAAGTGTTCCTGTGACATTTGTATATATTTCTCCTTAAAGTTTCAATTAATTAAAAAACAAGCAACTATTTATTCATTAAGAAGACAGACGTGCAGCTGGAAACGTGCTGCTATCCGTGTGTTTTCGGATCATTTGGTGTGCGCATGTTCCATAGCCAATTCGACATAAGTAAAATTGGACTTTACAGTTGTATGTATAAAATACGAGAGATTCCAAGTATATTGACCTGTTCTTGTGTCACAAGAAGGTTGTTCTGGCATGATTTAACCGACAATAAAATACATTGTTTGTGTAATGAGTTGGAGGTTTACTTTAGAACGCTACATCTTGTAAATAAGCGATGTGTTGTAAATGCACCACACCTATTTCTTAGTTCAGCAATATATTATTAGACGTGTTTCTATAGTTGTTTGAGAATATATTTGTGTGTTGTTATAATACCACCAATGCTGATCATTTCATGACAGATTGATTCAGGAGTTGTGTAATATAAACACATCATCATAGAGTACCGGGTCTGCTGGCGTAGGTGATCATGTCAATCCACAACTTTCGATCTCGACTGTTATTTATCATTTCTGTTGTTGACCTTCTGTCATGCCGTTCTCCTAAGCTGTCTGGTATTTTTTCTCTTTGCTTCCCTAGATCTCTTCGTCCCTCAATTTTCCCAGTTCTTACAATATATTCCAGTTGTTCTCTTCTCATTACATGTCCAAAAAATGATGATTGTTTCTTCCTAATATTGGGAATTAGCGCTCTTCTTGCTTTGCCCTCTTCCAGAACGTTTTCATTACTCTTCTTAGCTGTCCATGGACCACAAAGGACAAAAGGTAGGGTTCGATACCAACCGACGGTTTCCGGGTTTACCCAGCCTTTAATGGGTAACAGATTTTTTTCTGGTAAAGTAAAGCGACACGGGCGTAATACCGACTACATTACCCCAAAAATTATGTGCCGAAGGTCTATAAAGTGTATGGTCACTAACGCCATATTCCCTATACGCCACTTAGCGTGACGGGGGCACTTTCTACAGACTCCAGAGATTTTCTTTTCTGTTGCCCTATTGTCCATGATTCACATCCATATGTTAAGACTGGCTCTACGTTAAATATAAACACAGAATGGTGTTAAGCTGCTAAACTAATAGAGACGAGACAAACTACGATGTTGCAACAAAAGCCATCATCAGGTGCTCACAAAATGTACAAAGATCCTTAAATAACACAAATGTAAACACATATGTCAAACATTTATCTGAAAATTGAGAATAGCGGCAAGAAACAGTGGCCAAGATATTACGTGTCTGTAGACTACATGATTAACAGATAATAGAGTGAATAGGATTTCATAGCCTCAAAATGAGTCAAACAGTGTAACAATAATGAAAATTTAGGAGTTGTTCGATGAGGACAATGATGATGTGTTGAAGATATGTTTCACATGTTAAGTGATTGTTTCAAGATCGTGTTATTTATTTGTTCCTTCTTCATAGATTGCACAGCTTCAGAATTCTTACCGAGCTATTTAGGCAACGTGTGTACACGCATCAGAATGGCAGAATGTAACTTAGTAAATGAACAAAGTAATTATAAAAATGAGCGTCACAGTCGCAGTAGGGACTCTTGACAATAAACATAATAATAATAATAATAATAATAATAATAATAGTAGTAATAATGGGAAACTCTTAATGCAGAGCTTCGAAGCAGGAGGCAATCTGATCATCAGAAGAGGATCCCGACGAGCAAGTGTATCGGCTACTTATCTTCTTGACGCTTTAAGAGAGGTGAGACCACCTAGGTCATGACTCCCAGGAGTTGGCCTCCTGCTGCATTGAATTCTAACGCTTACAATTTATTCGTCGTAAAATAACTGCACCTACTTTACGCAACACATCTGATGGAATCTACGGTCTATATCTCGGTCGTATACTACTTGTCTTAGCTTTAACCCAGCACACTGATGCCATCTTCGTGGTAGCAGAAGTCTATAATGGCCTGTATTTGGAACATCCGTTTATATACCATCCATGAATGCTTTAAGTGGTGGCAAGTGGTGTCCATCTCCAAGGTCTGGCCCTTTTGCAATTCCTTCTGCTGCTTTTAGTATTACTTGCATCGCCATCACGAAGATTATGGGCGAAATTGAACAACTCATAGAGATTCCTACTTGCAGTTCTATCCTGGCGGTCGTATATTCCCTAGTGGAAACTGTGAAGCCGGTAAAATACAGTTTGAGCATGACAGTCACACATAAAAATCTATGCGCCATGCAACAACAATGAAAAAGACAGCGAGGAATTCTAAGACACATTGAATGAAATTATTAACAAGATTGACGAAAGCGACGATATGTTAGTGATGGGAGATTTTAATGGAAGGCTTGGGAAATGCAATAGTGAGAACAGAGATATCTTAGGACCCTTTGGTGATAAAACAGCTGAAATAAACGAAAATGGAAACATGCTGCTGGAAATATGTAATCAAAATTATTTATTTATCACCAACATATTCCTCAAACACAGAGAGTCGCAAGTGTACACCTGGTACAAATGGAAGGACACAACATGCAGAAGCAAGACATATTTTATACTAACAAGACAACAGAACAAAAAAGAGTGACCAACAGTAGCAATTACTAATATTGCAGATGACACGGACCACAAGATGGTTATGATCACACTAAGACAGCCAAAAATAAAGAGAATATACGAAAACAAACAAAAGAAGCGAAAAGAACAGACAATAAAAATAAAACATTTATAAGTTCTAGAATCAAGGAAAACCCTAGAAGAAAAACTACCAGAGGAATTCAAGAAACTCCCTAACGAAGTAAGCACAGTATAAAAAGGGAGGAAACAATTTAAGGAAACAGTAACGAACATCTCTAAAACAGTTTGTGGAACAAAACTAAGGACAAAAGAAGGGGAAAAAAGCACCCCGTGGTGGAACGAAACAATCAGAGAAGCAATTAAAGAAAAGAAGAAAGTGTTTAAAAATTGGAGGGAAAATAAGAACCAAGAAAACTATTAAAAATATGCCATAGTTCGAAAAAGAGTTAAAATTTTGATCAAAGAAGCTAAGCAAAAGAATTGGACAGAATTCGGACAAAACATGAGCAGGGACTTCAAGACAGCCACAAGATATTTCTACAAAGCAGTAAAAGCCACAAGCGCGAGAAAAGAAAACCATGATCCCACTGAGCTCACAAATGTCAAAGGCAGACAGCCAATATGAAATAACCAATATGTGCAACAGAAATGGAAAGAATATTTTGAAGACATGTTAAACATAACAAACACCAAAAGACAACGAAAACCACGTTAGAACTCACAAATACTGAACCCAACATCATTAAAGAGGAAATCGAAGTAGTAATCAAATATGCACCAAGAAATAAAGCACCGGGGATAGATAACATAACAAAATAGAAATAATAGCAGCAGCAGGAGAAACAGGAATGACATGGCTGCACAGAATATTTAATGCAGCATGGCACCAACAACAAGCAGCAGAAGACTGGCAACAGACAATCATCGTACCAATATGGAAAAAGAAAGGTAGCAAAAGAGACTGCAATCAATATAGAGGTATATCTCTTCTGAGCCATGTAGGAAAGCTATACGCCAAAATCTTGGAAAAAAGGCTGAGACCAATAATAGAACTACAGTTAAGCGATTGTCAAATGGGTTCCGAAAAAAACAACAACAGAGGATGTACTGACGCTCTATTCACATTGAAAAAGCTTGCAGAAAAAACGACAGAACACAATCAAAATGTATACATAGCTTTCATTGACCAGGAAAAAAGCATTCGACAGAGTAAACAGAAAACAACTGTGGAAGATACTAACAACATACGGAGTAAGCCAACATCTAACCAACCTTATTAAAAAGTCTCTACATCAACAGCAGCTGCAAGGTCAGAACAGCAGCAGGCTACACAGACCTCTTCAAAGTTAGATCAGGTGTAAGACATGGTTACGCACTATCCCCCGTACTGTTTATTACATACATGGACCATATATGCAAGCTAGCCAACCCATCAGAGACAGAGGAGATCAACGAGCTTTTATTTGCAGACGATCAGGAACTAATACATGAAACAATAGAAGACCTACAAGAACGCTTAAACAAATTCAACATCTCAGGCACAAAATACAGCATAAAAATCAACATCAACAAAACAGAAGTCATGACTATCACACAGGAGAAACAGAACATCAACATAACTATAGAAAGCAGACAACTAAAACAAGTAGAGGAATTCAAATACCTAGGAAGTTTAGCGACAAACGATAATTCACATACAGCAGAGATATAATCAAGATGAAACAAAGCTTGTCAAATCATTGGGTAGTTATCACCATCCTTGTCCAACAAGGAAATAACTCTAGGGGTAAAACGAGCACTATACAATACAATCGTCATCCCACCTTTGTGCTACCAATGCCAGTCCTGGACCCTAGATGAAACAATAAGAAAAATAACCTCTACTGAGATTAAATGTGTTAGACCTAATGACAGGAAACAGTCTGAGAGATAAGATCAGAAATGAAGAACTGAAAAAAAAGCTAGGAATAGCCACCGCTATAGAATATATAAGAAAACAACAGATTTGGCCACGTGACAAGGCAGAAAGATCAAAACACAGCACAACAAGCCTTCAGCAAACATTGTGAGAACACCAGACCCAAGGGCCGATTACGAAAAAGATGGATGGATGTAATATTAGAAGCACTAGGAAACATAACAGCAGCAGAGGCGAACAGAAGAGCAAAAGACCGCAAATTATATCTCCTCTCGACGATGACAGGCAAATGGGGAAGGAAAGAGGAAGAAAAGTCACACTCTGGGGTACATGGTAAATTTGGAGAGCCTGCCAAATCATCTGATGTGCGACTGATCCATATGAATTGGCAAGATGCAACCATATTACGCTTAGATTTAGTTTCTTTGTCTTTGCTCTCTGTATCGCGTCCCACATCATTGTCGCCTGCTCCAAGCATCCCGAACACCAGGGACTCCTCCCTTCTCTATTGCAGTATCTATGTACCCGTTCTCCATGAGGTACGAGGTGAGTCTCTTTGCCATTATAGAGAGGAATATTTTCCCTTCGACATTCAGTAAGGAGATTGATCTGAACTGCGTAATCTCTTTTGAGTTCTGTACTTTCGGGATGTACACTCCATCGACCTTCCATCCTGGTTTACAAGCTGCCTTTTACATACACTCCATCGACCTTCCATCCTGGTTTACAAGCTGCCTTTTACATACACTCCATCGACCTTCCATCCTGGTTTACAAGCTGCCTTTTACATACACTCCATCGACCTTCCATCCTGGTTTACAAGCTGCCTTTTACATACACTCCATCGACCTTCCATCCTGGTTTACAAGCTGCCTTTTACATACACTCCATCGACCTTCCATCCTGGTTTACAAGCTGCCTTTTACATACACTCCATCGACCTTCCATCCTGGTTTACAAGCTGCCTTTTACATACACTCCATCGACCTTCCATCCTGGTTTACAAGCTGCCTTTTACATACACTCCATCGAACTTCCATCCTGGTTTACAAGCTGCCTTTTACATACACTCCATCGACCTTCCATCCTGGTTTACAAGCTGCCTTTTACATACACTCCATCGACCTTCCATCCTGGTTTACAAGCTGCCTTCTACATACACTCCATCGACCTTCCATCCTGGTTTACAAGCTGCCTTCTACATACACTCCATCGACCTTCCATCCTGATTTACAAGCTGCCTTTTACATACACTCCATCGACCTTCCATCCTGGTTTACAAGCTGCCTTCTACATACACTCCATCGACCTTCCATCCTGGTTTACAAGCTACCTTCTACATACACTCCATCGACCTTCCATCCTGGTTTACAAGCTGCCTTCTACATACACTCCATCGACCTTCCATCCTGGTTTACAAGCTGCCTTTTACATACACTCCATCGACCTTCCATTCTGGTTTACAAGCTATCTTCTACATGCACTCCATCGACCTTCCATCCTGGTTTACAAGCTGCCTTTTACATACACTCCATCGACCTTCCATTCTGGTTTACAAGCTATCTTCTACATGCACTCCATCGACCTTCCTTCCTGGTTTACAAGCTGCCTTCTACATACACTCCATCGACCTTCCATCCTGGTTTACAAGCTGCCTTTTACATACACTCCTGAGCAGCTGGTGTAGTCGCTTTAGTACCTCTGGGTATTTCTTGTAGACCGGATACGAAACGTCGTTTGAACCTGGGTCTGAGTTGTTACAGGCTCTGTGGACAACATTTGTCACTTATTGCAGTGTCGGAGGCCTATTGTTAAATTGGATGCCAGGTTAGCTAGGTCACATCAGACCTGTCTTAGATTTAAGCAGTTCGTCTCTCTGGCTGTCCGAGTCGGTCTCTCTCAGATGTTTGTCCAGCTCTTCCTTGCCAGCTGTCAATGTTCCAGATCTAGGTGGTTCAAACAGCTCCTTCGCAAACTTGAACTATTTCTTGAAGAATATTTCTCTGGCCCTCTTTGCTGCGTTCCCTTTCCGGTTTAGCCTTTTCTGTTTACATAGTGCCTTATGTTTGGATTTTAGTTCCTGCCACATCTGATGTAAGTCTACCTTCTTTGCTTCTGTAGCTCTCGTGAACTGTTTCCTAGCATGGTTTTCTGCTTATTGATCTCTTCTATTTGTTTTTGTCGTCTTCTTTTCTGCTGTTTTTTGCTCGTCTTTATGCCTAATTCATTTATGTCATAATAACATATTACTTTGCCTATGCTTTCAAGCTTCTGAACGCAAAGTTCAGCCGTTTATTGTGGTGGTCTATGGCTAACGACTTGTCTAACTTCTTCCAGATTAATGTGTCGCGTGCGTGAGGAAACTTGATTTTCTATTGAGCTACTGATGCTGTACTCCTACACCTCTTCTTCGTTCTGTAGACATATAAAAATAGGAAACAAAAGCCATATTATACGTATATAAATATATATATATATATATATATATAAAATGGCTTTTATTTTATAACATAAAGTTTATTTGAACTTTATTGTGTCATTCCATAAGATAAAAAAATAGTAATATAACAAGTCCCCGAAGCTCTGGTGTACTTATGTTTGCAAACCAATTTTGAATTTATTAAATTATATTAAACTATTATATTTATATTGCATTTATCACATGGAAATTAACAACGGTCTGGAAGCGTCTTCTGGAGATCATTCACCGTTAAGGCCCCTGATGGTTTACAGGGAAGCGTTCCTGACATTACCGGCAGAAAAAAAAGTCCCGAATATATATATATATATATATATATGTGTGTATATGTGTGTGTGCATGTGTATATATGTGTGCACACATACACCGTGGCGTAATCACCTAGAATGAGAGGGGGTGTCATGTGAAGTGAAATGTCCGATTCAATTTGAGACCTTGCCATAGCCTGTGGGAAATATAACAGGTTTAGCGGAAATTTGTATAATTTTGTTGATAAAGTTATTCGCCCTTATTTCTTGTAAATAATAGCAGGTCGAAATATCGTTATTGGCTGTGCGCTTCATTAGTCGTTTTCATGTGTCACGTAGGTTGCCTGAAACAAAAACGATTGCTTTCTATTTGTATTCTTTAGCCGTTGTGTTGTGTTGCTGCATTTGCTTTTTTCAAGGCTTGATATTAAAGTGTTGCATACCCAATTACATACACACTTACTCTTTCTTCCTTTCACTTTTTTTCTCTCACTCTCTCTTAATATTGTTTCCATGATTTATGCATTCTGTTATAGTCTCCTTTCATTTAACGAGATCACACAGAAAGAATGTTTGATATACATGAGATTGCAAATCGTTTTATTCATGCAAACCATCTCATACATCATTTTCACTATAGATCATAGCTCTCCTATTTGTGAAACTCTTTTAAACATAACACATTGACCTATATTTGTTTACTATTTGATTTATCATTTTGTTCTACGTGGACTCGAACAGCAAGAAAGAGAGAATTTAAAAGCCCTGGAAATGAGATGTTAGAGACACAAATATGTGCTCGTCCTCTCGTGAGCACATTAAAAGATGACAACTTTATTATATAAATCTGTGGCAATAGATACCTGCTATAACATCTCGATCCTAGTTTTAAAAAAAAAAGCTCATATAGTGTGGTCGTGTATACCTCTAGCAAGATCTAGGAAGAGTCACCTTTCATAAACAATGTTGGAGAGGACTTAGAACACAGAAGAAAAGATGAGAAGACAACATGAGATAGCGGACACATATTGGCATTGTTAGCCGACATCTAGAAGCCTCAAATGTAGAAAACTAGAGGAAGGTGACGCTGTGATCAATTGCATTGGCCCAACCCCACAACCATCCAGGTTGTTTAAGCCTTGGACAGTTGGAAAGATGCAATTGTTTATATATCTTTATTTTTCTTCCTCTTTTCTTTCTTCTTCTTCTTCTTCTACTTCTTCTTCCTTTTTCTTCTGCGACTGCGAATTATTTCACGAGTTATTGAGTTATTTGCGGGTCGTCATCATTGTACTCCGAACATGTCCACAGATACTCAGATCCCCTCCTCAGTTATTGAGTTATTTGCGGGTCGTCATCATTGTACTCCGAACATGTCCACAGATACTCAGATCCCCTCCTCAGTTATTGAGTTATTTGCGGGTCGTCATCATTGTACTCCGAACATGTCCACAGATACTCAGATCCCCTCCTCAGTTATTGAGTTATTTGCGGGTCGTCATCATTGTACTCCGAACATGTCCACAGATACTCAGATCCCCTCCTCAGTTATTGAGTTATTTGCGGGTCGTCATCATTGCACTCCGAACATGTCCACAGATACTCAGATCCCCTCCTCAGTTATTGAGTTATTTGCTGGTCATCATCATTGCACTCCGAACATATTCATAGGTGCTCAGATCCCCTCCTCAGCATGTCCCGTAGTGTCCAGCGACTGACGACTCTAGTCTGTGTTGGTTGATAAGTCTTCTTACACGCCCACTAGGTGTCTCGTTTCTGGCTGTGCCCATCTTAACTCCCATCTCTTTCATCCGAAGGAGTGACGTGCACTCATGGTTGTCGAAGTCCTGTGCCTCCCACCCCCCTCCCCCACATCGGAGAGCATTGATGGTGTCCACCCGATCCATTGGTTGACCGTCTTCAACGACAGCTCAGCTAGCTAACCTGTCTGCTCTTTCATTTCCACGTACTCCCGCATATCCAGGATCGTAGACAAGGATGACTATACATATCTTTGACTTCTGTAATGACTCTACCCATCGCCTGCGTGCAGAGCCAGCCTCTACTCTTCTTATCATACTCATCGAATCACTCAGTGTGCAGGCCTGTATGTAGTCTAGTGACTCTAACCAGATAAATGCCCTGGTCACTGCCATCACCTCTATCGTCATGTTACTCTTTATCATAACGTATGCACCACTGTCTTCTTTGACTTCCTGCCGAACGTGCTATTTCACCTTGTCGTGTACCTTTAAATGGTCATTCAGTGGGCTTAAAGTGCATTGTGGTGTGTTCTACAGTAAGCAGCGATATCTTTGGACCAAACATATACATTTCATTATATTTTGTGGGCACAAAAGTTGCTTCCCTCTTCGTTGTGCACTCGCTTGGCCAGACCAGTTAGTCTGTCTCTGGGATTACTTGTGCCTCTGGGAACTGGAGTATGAACTTGATAAGTTCTCGTGCATTGATCGGATAAGTTATGGTGCATTGATCGGATAAGTTATGGTGCATTGATCGGATAAGTTATGGTGCATTGATCGGATAAGTTCTGGTGCATTGATCGGATAAGTTCTGGTGCAT
This sequence comes from Megaustenia siamemsis, assembly GCA_032433765.1. Classification (NCBI taxonomy): domain Eukaryota; kingdom Metazoa; phylum Mollusca; class Gastropoda; order Stylommatophora; family Ariophantidae; genus Megaustenia; species Megaustenia siamemsis. The sequence continues at coordinate 59,759,032 of JAVIAB010000051.1, forward strand.
TGATCGGATAAGTTATGGTGCATTGATCGGATAAGTTATGGTGCATTGATCGGATAAGTTATGGTGCATTGATCGGATAAGTTATGGTGCATTGATCGGATAAGTTATGGTGCATTGATCGGATAAGTTATGGTGCATTGATCGGATAAGTCATGGTGCATTGATCGGATAAGTTCTGGTGCATTGATCGGATAAGTTATGGTGCATTGATCGGATAAGTTATGGTGCATTGATCGGATAAGTTATGGTGCATTGATCGCCTATAAAACTCTATTCACATGTCAACAAGTGCTCGATATATAATGTTGAATTTTGTAAAGCTCTTTTTCCCCGGCTATCATTAGCAAATAGTTGTTTTAGAAATGGTTATTGCGAAGCTGATTTCCCCCACCGCTTTATCACTCACCCCCTTATCCCTCCAACACATTGAGGCCATAAATTGAGTACAGTAGTTTTTTTTTTTTATATTCACTTGTTCGCGTGTTGTTTTTGAGCGCAGTTGCTCTCTAGCCAGCCCAACATTCAATATGATGATCTGGAATCTAGCGGGTATGTAGAGTATAGACAAAAAGAACTCCATGCATGCCACGTTCAAGTGCTTTTTGGATGTTTCAATTAAATTTCAATATCTAAATCTATTGTTATGTTATCTAAAGCTATTTTATTATTTCCAATAATTTTCCATGCCTAACGCTTTTTTAAAATTTGGTTATACCAAATAAAATTAGGAGAAATACCTCTACCATACGTACAATCTTACATATATCTGGGTAGTAATATAGATAAAGAGGGAGGAACAGAAAATGATACCAAAATAAGGAAATCATAAGCAAGAGGAGCTTTTGTTGCACTGGGAAACATATGGAAGTCCAAAGAAATTAGGTTAAATACAAAAATAAAAATTGTCAACTCCAATGTTAAGTCAGTACTATTATATGGCTGTGGAACATGGAGAACAACACAATTGACAATCATGAAGATACAGACTTTCATTAATGGATGCTTACGCAGAATAAAAGAATGGAAATGGCAGGACAAAATCACTAACATAGAATTATGGAAATGTACCTGTCAAATACCAGTGGATAAGGAGAGATACAGCGAAGACGATGGCGTTGGATAGGACACACACTGCGGAAGCCAACTGAGAGTATTACACAACAGGCACGTTTTTGGAATCCCCAGGGGAAAAGACAAAGAGGAAGACCAAGGAATTCTTGGAGAAGACAGATAGAAACAGAGATGAAGATGATTGGGAAGACATGGAATGATCTTAAAAATAATGGCAAAAAAAAACAGAACGACTTGGAAAGTGTTTGTTGAAGACCTATGCTCCACAGGGAGCTGAAAGGAAGAAAAAGATGAACGCTTTTGTGATGCTATATAAAGCTACTTTGATGTTACAATTAATTCCCCATATATAAAGTTATTTTGATGTCACAATTAATTCCCCATATATAAAGCTACTTTGATGTTACAATTGATTCCCCATATATAAAGCTATTTTGATGTTACAATTAATTCCCCATATATAAAGTTATTTTGATGTTACAATTAATTCCCCATATATAAAGCTACTTTGATGTTACAATTGATTATCCATTTATAAAGCTATTGTGATAAACCAATTTTTATTTCTCAGAAGAATGTTGAAAGTTTCCTGGACAGCTAAAAAGACAAATGAGGAAATTCTCAAATAGGTCATCACAAAAAGGAGCTCCTAAAAACATCAGAAAGAAACAATCAACATTTTTTCGGGCACATCATGGGAAGAGGAAAGTTTGAATACTTGTTTACAAGTGGCAAAATACAAGGAAAGAGATCGCGGACGACAAAGAGAGAAAATACTAGATAGCTTGGTGTCGCGGCATGGCAAACAGTAAACAACAGAACTGATACGATGCACTGTGGATAGAAGATTGTGGAAGGACATGATCGCCATTCTATTAAGTTGTCTGGTATCTTTTCTCTTTGCTTCCATTTATTTCTTCGTCCCTCAATTTTCACAGTTGTCACAATTTATTCCAGCTGTTCCCTTCTCATACAATGTACAAAAAATGATGATTGTTTCTTCCTAAAATTGGATATTAGCTCTCTTTTTGCCTTGGCCTTTTTCAGAACGTTTTTATTACTCTTCTTAGCTGTCCATGGTATTCCCAACATTCTTCTGTAAAAGCACATTTCTACAAACTCCAGTGATTTTCTTGTATGTTATTCTATTGCCCACGATTCACACCCATGTGTTAAGACGGGCCTTACATAACATTTAAAAACTTATTTTCTTGTTTCTCTTGTCAAAAATGGGTTGCACAGTATCTCCCTAATTTTTGGGAAAACTGCTATTGCTTGAACTATTCTAAATCTCACCTCTGTTGTACAAGTGTACTAGCGATGCCTAATTTAATACAATTTGTTATTCTTGAGAGATCGCAATGTCGTTATCGTAGATAACGCATCCGTCAACAGCAATAATTTCCCAAGTGTATGATTTATGGGTTGAGCGTGTGATTTCTCTGACATTTATATAGCAGCCTTGTAGCCTGTAGAAAATATAGGATTTCAATCAATACAGGTAAACACGTGCAATATGTAAGTATATGTCTGGTGTGCGTTTAGGATATGCGGGCTAAGATGGCGTCCTAGCTAGACATGCTTGTCGCTATGCCATGTGTATTTCGATTAAAGATGATAGCAGAGGGACCATATGCCTGTAGCAGTTATCCTGCATTATTCCCGTGATTTATTTCTTCGATGATGATTGTGTAATTTCATTGATAAGGATTGGATGGTATTTTCATTCATTGCGGACTCAATGTAAGTTGACCCATTTTCGATAATATGAACAGCGGATTCACGCGTGGAGAGAGCTTAGGTACTATCCACATGTCGCCTAGGGGTAGGCGACTTGAACTATTTCTAAACGTGTCCACTAGTGAAACAGTGGCCGGCCTCTAGATATAGAGGCGTGCAGCGAATATAGAATAACCAGCCGCGTTCCGCAAAACGAAGTCAAGTAGCGATACAGAGAGTGGGGTGAATTAGTTGCGTGGGGCAGCTAATTCTATAAAATACCCCAAATGCTCTATGAGTTATTGGAGGCGCCCTAACCTCCTCCCCGGGTAGGTGCGACCCATCAGCCTAAAAATGGCAATGCATCTAGGAGAAGTTAACTCCTATTATAAACCCCCGCTGTCTAGCGAGTACCCGTTCACGGAATAGACTTTGGGAATAAGCACTGAGGAAAAATCCGGAGATGGCGTCCCTAAGGCAGTTCAGTGTTGCTTTCAACATTGCTCTGGCAACTCCTGCAGCGCAGTTGGCACCAAACTGTTCTTGCCCTGCTAGATCTTTGGATCACTTGGATGTGTGAAGTGAAGAAACATGTTGCATGGGCAACAACCTGTCTCTTTCTTTTTCTGCCCAAGCTCGCGCCATGGAGAGGACACTCCAGAATCGCCATTTTGGTGTCGACATGTTACCATCCAGACCTGCCACACCATCCACACCTGCCACACCATCCACACCTGCCACACCTGACACACCATAAACACCTGCCACACAAGCGAAACCAACAACCAAGAAACTCAACCTACGTTTGGGTTGCTGGAACGTCCGCACAATGCAAACTGGCCTATCTGACAATTTGCGTGACATAAACAACGCCAGAAAGACAGCCATAATCAATAATGAATTGAAAAGATTTCAGGTGGATATAGCCGCACTTCAAGAGACGCGTTTGGCAGGATCAGGCATGCTGAACGAGGCGGACTACGTGTTCTATTGGCAAGGAAAGAGCAGCGACGATATCAGAGAACACGGTGTGGGATTTGCTGTGAAAAATCTCTAAAAGGTCTGGTTAAACTTGATCAGATTGCATCAGAACAGATACTAACAATTCACCTCAATACAACAGCAGGACCAGTTACCCTTAAAAGTGTGTACGCTCCGACCTTGTGCTCTTCATCTGAAACCAAGGACAATTTCTATGAAAATTTGACAGAAGTCATGTAAAGTATACCAGGACAAGATCACATTATTCTACTGGGGATTCCAATGCTAGAATTGGAGCAGACCACAGTTCGTGCCTCGGTCGCTTTGGAGGTGGTAAATTAAATGAAAATGGCCAACGACTTCTACAGTTTTGCGCCTACCATAACCTGTAACGTCACAAATACTTATTTACAAAACCAAGCCTCAGCATAAAGTATCTTGGAGACACCCATGATCGAAACACTGGCACTAGCTGGACTTGATACTTGTCAGACGGCCATGATCTAAACCCTGGCACCAGTGGGACTTGATACTTGTCAGTCACCCACGATCTAAACACTCGCACCAGCTGGATGTGATACTTGTCAGACACCCACTATCAAAACACTGGCACCAGTGGGACTTGATACTTCTCAGACACCCACGATCTAAACACTGGCACCAGTGGGACTTGATACTTGTCAGACACCCACGATCTAAACACTGGCACCAGTGGGACTTGATACTTGTCAGACACCCACGATCTAAACACTGGCACCAGTGGGGACTTGATACTTGTCAGACACCCACGATCTAAACGTTGGCACTAGCTGGACTTGATACTTGTCAGACACCCACGTTCTAAACACTGGCACCAGTGGGGCTTGATACTTGTCAGACACCCACGATCTAAACACTGGCACCAGTGGGACTTGATACTTGTCAGACACCCACGATCTAAACACTGGCACCAGTGGGACTTGATACTTGTCAGACACCCACGATCTAAACACTGGCACTAACGGGAGTTGATACTTGTCAGACACCCACGATCTAAACACTGGCACCAGTGGGACTTGATACTTGTCAGACACCCACGATCTAAACACTGGCACCAGTGGGACTTGATACTTGTCAGACACCCACGATCTAAACACTGGCACCAGTGGGACTTGATACTTGTCAGACACCCACGATCTAAACACTGGCACCAGTGGGACTTGTTACTTGTCAGACACCCACTATCAAAACACTCGCACCAGCGGGACTTGTTACTTGTCAGACACCCACGATCTAAACACTGGCACCAGTGGGACTTGTTACTTGTCAGACACCCACGATCTAAACACTCGCACCAGCGGGACTTGTTACTTGTCAGACACCCACTATCAAAACACTGGCACCAGTGGGACTTGATACTTGTCAGACACGCACGATCTAAACACTGGCACTAGCTGGACTTGATACTTGTCAGACACCCACGATCTAAACACTGGCATCAGTGAGACTTGATACTTGTCAGACACCCACTATCTAAACCCTGGCACCAGTGGGACTTGATACTTGTCAGTCACCCACGATCAAAACACTCGCACCAGCTGGATTTGATACTTGTCAAACACCCACTATCAAAACACTGGCACCAGCGGGACTTGATACTTCTCAGACACCCACGATCTAAACACTGGCACCAGTGGGACTTCATACTTGTCAGACACCCACGATCTAAACACTGGCACCAGTGGGACTTGATACTTGTCAGACACCCACGATCTAAACACTGGCACCAGCGGGACTTGATACTTGTCGGACACCCACTATCAAAACACTCGCACCAGCGGGACTTGTTACTTGTCAGACACCCACGATCTAAACACTGGCACCAGTGGGACTTGATACTTGTCAGACACCCACTATCAAAACACTCGCACCAACGGGACTTGTTACTTGTCAGACACCCACGATCTAAACACTGGCACCAGTGGGACTTGTTACTTGTCAGACACCCACGATCTAAACACTCGCACCAGCGGGACTTGTTACTTGTCAGACACCCACTATCAAAACACTGGCACCAGCTGGACTTGATACTTGTCAGACACCCACGATCTAAACACTGGCACTAGCTGGACTTGATACTTGTCAGACACCCACGATCTAAACACTGGCACTAGCTGGACTTGATACTTGTCAGACACCCACGATCTAAACACTGGCACCAGCTGGACTTGATACTTGTAAGACACCCACGATCTAAACACTGGCACCAACGGGACTTGATACTTGTCAGATACCCACGATCTAAACACTGGCATCAGTGGGACTTGATACTTGTCAGACACCCACGATCTAAACACTGGCACTAGCTGGACTTGATACTTGTCAGACACCCACGATCTAAACACTGGCACCAGCGGGACTTGATACTTGTCAGACACCCACGATCTAAACACTGGCACCAGTGGGACTTGATACTTGTCAGACACCCACGATCTAAACACTGGCACCAGCGGGACTTGATACTTGTCAGACACCCACTATCAAAACACTCGCACCAGCGGGACTTGTTACTTGTCAGACACCCACGATCTAAACACTGGCACCAATGGGACTTGATACTTGTCAGACACCCACTATCAAAACACTCGCACCAACGGGACTTGATACTTGTCAGACACCCACGATCTAAACACTGGCATCAGTGGGACTTGATACTTGTCAGACACCCACGATCTAAACACTGGCACCAGTGGGACTTGATACTTGTTAGACACCCACGATCTAAACACTCGCACCAACGGGAATTGATACTTGTCAGTCACCCACGATCAAAACACTGGCACCAGCTGGACTTGATACTTGTCAGGCGCCCTTTCCTCAAATCTGTAATTCTCAAACGGTTATACCACAGTGCAGACTGCCTCTTGGATCATTCACTAGTTTGCTGCAAACCCAAGCTACTGCCTAGGAGGTTCCACTATGCCAGGTAGCCAAAGAAGAGACCATGCATAGACAGTAGATAGCTAATACATAGACAAAAGCAAACTAACACATAGACACTAGCAAGCTAACACATTCTGGATTGGTCAAGCAGTTCAACAAGACACTCAAGGAGTCGCTAAGCACTCATGAACACGACAACAGCGCTGTGGAAAAATGGGAACATCTCCGCAACGTCATCTACAACAACGCGGTTAGCATCTTTGAAAAACTTACATTTAAGTCTCACGATTGGTTTGAAGCCAACTCCCATGTTATGACACCCGTAATCGAAGCTAAACGCACAGCCTTCTTAGGTCACAAGCGCGCACCAAATGCAAATACTCTGCAGGCTATTAAAATGACCAGAAACAAAGTCACACAAACAGCTCGACGCTGTGCTAATGAGTACTGGCTCCAGCTTAGCGACAGCATCCAGACTGCATCTCAAACTGGAAATCGAAAAGTAATGTATGATGGCATAGAAAAAGAACTCGGACCAACAAAATACAATATTGCCCCACTAAAGACATCCACTGGGGAGAAAATAACAGATAGCGGCAAACAGATGGATAGATGGATGGAACATTATTCTTCACTTTATTCAATAGAAAACACTGTTACACCAAACGCCCTTGACGCCATACAATGTCTCCCACCTATGGAAGAGTTGGACATTGAACCAACTGTAGAGGAACTTAGCAAGGCCATAGATAGCTTGGCCACAGGCAAGGCTCCAGGACAAGATGGGATCCCTCCCGATCTGATCAAATTGTGCAAAAAAATGCTTTGTTACATCCCCTGCTTGAAGTGCTACATCTATGCTGGAAAGAGAAAGCCATCCATCAAGATATGAGAGACTCCGTGATTGTTAACTCTCTACAACAATAAAGGAGATAGAAGCGACTGCAACAACTACAGAGGCATCTCCTTACTCAGCATTGTCGACAAGACCTTCGCCAGAGTCATCTTAGGAAGGCTACAAAAACTTGCAGAACGCGTATATCATGAATCGCAATGCGTCTTTAGATCCGGAAGATCAACTTACAGACATGATTTTCTCCTTACGTCTACTTCAAGAAAAATCTAGAGAGCAGAAAAAGCCTCTCTTCATCGCCTTTATCGACCTTACAAAGGCATTTGATCTTGTCAGCAGAGAAGGTCTTTTCAAAATACTTTCTAAAATAGGCTGCCCACATACCCTACTGACGTTAGTCAAATCGTTTCATGAGGACATGAAGGGCACCATCCAATACGACAGCAGCACATCACAATCCTTCGGCATACGCAGCGGCGTTAAGCAGGGATGCGTTCTTCCTCCAATTCTATTTGGAATCTTCTTCGCCGTTCTGTTAAAACATGTATTCTCACACGCGAATTAAGGAGTCTATCTGCATACTAGATCCGATGGTCTTCTTCTTCTTCTTCTTCTTCTTCTTCTTCTTTCCTTCCTCATCTGCCTTTCAGCGTCGAGGGGAGATATAATTTGCGGTCTTTTGCTCTTCTGTTCGCCTCTGCTGCTGTTATGTTTCCTAGTGCTTCTAATATTCCATCGATCCATCTTTTTCGTGGTCGACCCTTGGGTCTGTTGTTCTCACAACGTTTGTTGAAGGCTCGTTGTGTTGTGTTTTGTTCTTTCTGCCTTGTCACGTGGCCGAACCATTTTATCTGTTGTTTCCTTATATATTCTATGGCTGGGGCTATTCCTAGCTTTTTTCTCAGTTCTACATTTCTGATCTTATCTCTCAGACTGTTTCCTGTCATTCGTCTAACACATTTCATCTCTGTAGAGGTTATTTTTCTTATTGTTCTTGCATCTAGAGTCCAGGTCTGGCATTGGTAGCACAACGTTGGAATGAAGATTGTATTGTATAGTGCTCGTTTTGCCTCCAGAGTTATTTCCTTGTTGGACAATAGTGGTGATAACTGTCCGATGATTTGACAAGCTTTGTTGCATCTTGATTCTATCTCTGCTGTTTGGGAATTGTCGTTTGTCATTAGACTTCCTAGGTATTTGAATTCCTCTACTTGTTTTAGTTGTCTGCCTTCTATAGTTATGTTGATGTTCTGTTTATTTTTGGCGACATTCATGACTTCTGTTTTGTTGATGTTGATTTTCATGTTGTATTTTGTTCCTAAGATGTTGAGTTTGTTTAAGTGTTCTTGTAGGTCTTCTATTGTTTCATGTATTAGTGCCTGGTCGTCTGCAAATAGAAGCTCGTTGATCTCCTCTGTCTCTGATGGGTTGGCTAGCTTGCATATATGGTCCATGTATGTAATAAACAGTAGGGGGGATAGTACGCACCCCTGTCTTACACCTGATCTAACTTCGAAGTGGTCTGTGTAGCCTGTTGCTGTTCTGACCCTGCAGCTGCTGTTGGCGTAGAGACTTTTAATAATGTTGGTTAGATGTTGGCTTACTCCGTATGTTGTTAGTATCTCCCACAGTTGTTCTCTGTTTACTCTGTCGAATGCTTTTTCCTGGTCAATGAAGGCTATGTATAAGTTTTGGTTGTGTTCTGTCGTTTTTTCTGCAAGCTGTTTTAGTGTGAATAGTGCGTCGGTACATCCTCTGTTTTTTCGGAACCCCATCCGATGGTCGATTGTTCAATATCTCAAGACTAAAGGCAAGGTCTAAGGTCAGACATATCTCTATTAGAGATCTGTTGTTTGCTGACGACGCTGCACTTGTCACGCAAAAGTCAGGAAGAACTCCAGAGAATGGTGCATCGCTTTTCGCATGCCTGCCGAGACTTCGGTCTAACAATAAGTTTGCAGAAAACTAACATACTCGGTCAGGACGTCGAAGCAACACCTGAAATCTCTATCAACAACTATAAGCTTGACATCGTGCGGCAGTATAACTACCTGGAGTCCATCATCAGCGACAGACTATCTTTAGATACAGAAATTGACACTCGTATTGGTAAAGCTGCTACCACCTTTGCCCGCCTTTCTAGGCGTGTCTGGCAAAACAGCAAACTGACAATTAAAACAAAAGCCTCAGTGTACAATGCCTGCATAATTAGTATCCTCCTGTATGGCAGCGAATCTTGGACAACCTATGCAAAGCAGGAGAGGAGGCTAAATATATTCCATATGCGATGTCGGCAGCGTATTCTTGGTATCACCTGGAAGGATAAAGTGACAAACGTGGAGATCATGACTTGCACAGGCCTCCCGAATATCTACACGCTACTCAAACAACGCAGGTTACGCTGGCTTGACTATGTACACCGTATGAAAGATGGCCGCATACCAAAATATATACTCTACGGGCAACTGGTACATGGTAAAAGAACTAGGGGGCGCCAAAAACTTCGATATGTAGATGTGTGTAAACGCGACATGAGGACTCTGAACATAAACCCTGCAGCATGGGAAGACATAGCTGCAGACCGCAATCTCTAGAAACACACTCTAAAGGTTCACATCAAAGAAGAAGCAGACAGATTCATAGAGAAAGAGAATACACGACGAGAGAAAAGAAAAGAAAAAAATAACATTTCTAGGGGCGCTGAAGAATCCATCGTCAACTATGACTGACAGAGGCTACTACTACTGTATGGTGTGCACAGCTCGATATAAAAGTCTTGATTTTATCATCTAAATGGTAATATGTTTTTGAAAAGTCCTTGCATGCCTTCATAGGCCTATGTTAGTGATCATTTGCTTATGATTTAGTTAAATGACGCTGATTTAAATGTATATTATAGCTCACAGAGCTTTGTACAATTCTTCATAATCTGTCTTTTTCTTATACTATTCTATGTAACGACGGGAGACCCACACTTCATACACTTCTGTCGTCATCAGACAGAAACATCCATTGATGTTTGGCGATGTTCTAAATTGTCCGTGATGTTCTCGGCCATGACCGCAACCTATCGTTTCCATGTCAGGAGTACACGACAATGCGGCAATCCTAGAGTTGATTGCTGACGTCATGAAATATATCAAAGTTGATGTCTGAAAATGGAACGAAAAATGCAACAAACTTCCAGGAGAGAAAAAGCAGGAAAATGTGCTCTTGAAATGATCCAAAATAGAAGTCTCAACATGGGTGTTGTCAAGAGGAATAGAAGCCATGGTAGTACCATCTGCCGATGGAATGTGGACCAAGAGAAAGCTTTCGGTAGGGTGAATAGAAATATATTATAGCAAACATTGGCTCATTACGGAGTAAATAACCACTTTATTAGATGTTGCAAGAGCTTACATAGTAGCTGCAGAAGTGGGATTAGAGCGAGTAAATGAACAACAAAACCATTCACAGTAACATCTGGAGTAAGACAAGACTGCATGCTGGTACCACTCTTGTTTATCACTTACATTGACAAATTATGTTATGATACCAAATCACACTGTGAAGATATAAAGGGACTACTTTTTTGCTGATGATCAGGCCCTAATAGCTTTCGAAGAAACAGAACTTCAACTAAATCTGCTGTCATTGAATAAAGAATGTAAAAAGATTAACATGAACATAATTACTGGAAAAAAGGAGTTATATCAAACGGAAGACAAAAGAAGACATTAAACATAGCTATAGAACACAATGTTATAAAACAACACCTTTAAATATCTGGCAACAATATTATCTGAAGATGGTAAAATCGATAAGGAAATAGATATCCGATGCAATAAGGCAAACCAAAAATTGGGACAGCTGTCCTCTGTACTTCACGATAAAGCAATACGTAGTACTACCCAGAAGTATCTAATAAAGAGTATATAACATAGAGTATACAGTACATAAGGCATAAAAGGAATCTTGTCACCACAGAAATGCGATGTCTGAGAAAAGCGCTTGGAGTGACATGGAAAGACAAAATCAGAACTGATATCATAAAAAAAAGAGTAGGCATTGAACGACTCCGAAGCTACATACATAAACAACAAATTAACTGTTTGCTCTTCTAGAAAGAACGCCATGAGATCCCTAACCATACAAAGCACATATTAGAAAAGGAGACGACATAAGAGCAAGCGGGAGACCCAGAGAATGATGGACAGACAACATTTAAGAAATGCTACAACATCAACGCATACATTTTATGACGAGTTAAATGAGGCACTTCATGAATATAAACCACATGAAAACACCATAGTTCTAGGGGATTTTAACGCAAAAGTAGGAAAGGAAAGAGTTGAGGAAGTAGTTGGCCATTATGGCTTAGGCGAGAGGAATGAAAGAGGTGAGAAACATATTGAATGGGCAAGAACACACAACATGATGATAGGAAACACCTGGTTTAAGCAACATCCATTGTCTCAATGTAAATATAGCATCTGTACAGTTTTTGCCTTTTCTGAATCCGAATTGATTATTATTTAATTGAGGTTCTATTATGTATCTTACTCTCCTCTCTAATATTTTAGCAAACATTTTACCAACTTGACTTAATAAGGATATTCCTCTGTACATTTCACACTCCCTTTTACTTCCCTTATTCTTCCAAAATGGGACAAAGCATTGATGAACAGTGGGAAATGCTAAAAGAATCAATGCAACAAACATCAAAAGAGTTCATACCACTAGTGAGGACAAATTCAAGAAAGAAATGTATGACAGATGACATGTTGCAGCTAATGGATACAAGAAGGAGAAATAAGAAAATACAGATGAGTATAAGAGGTTAAATTAAGAAATTGTAGTAAAATGTAATGAAGCAAAAGAAGTATGGCTAAAAAAGAGATGCAAAGAAATCGAATTGCAACAAAAAGGAGATGCTAAAGCTATATACAAACAAATTGAGGAATTGACAGGAAGAAAAACGCAATAAAAAACTGGATGTTTAAGATCAAAGAAAGGAGAACTGTTGATTGATTAAGAAAACATAAGAGAACGATGGACAGAATACATTAAAGATCTTTATAATGATGAACGAACGGAAGTAAATATTAAGGATAATGGAGAAGGACCAGAAATACTCAGAGAAGAAGTGGAAGACGCCTTGCGCAATATGAAAGCAGACAGAGCTCTTGGACCAGATAATATAACTAAAGGAGAGATTGAAGCCATGGCTGATTTTGGAATAAAAATAATAACAAAAATATTGAATGATATCTACAACAGCGGATATATACCAGACGACATGCTCAAATCAATATTCATAGCCCTACCAAAGAAATCAGGTGTGATTGAATGCGATGATCATCGCACAATAAGCCTTATGAGTCATATGACTAAGATCTTACTAAGAATCATGATGCGAAGAGTGCGAAACAAAATCAGTCCAGAAATTAGCGATGAACAGTGTGGTTTTGTTAGAGATAAAGGAACAAGCAATGCCATATATATCATAAGATCTTTAGTAGAAAGAGCCATAGAGGTGAAAACAGATCTATACCTATGTTTCATAGATTACACCAAGGCATTTGACAAAGTAAAGCACCAAGAAATAATCAACATCTTAGAAAGCATAAACATAGACAGCAAAGATCTAAGAATAATAAAGAACATGTACTGGCAACAAACAGCGGCCATAAGAACTGGAAACCAATTGGGAATGTTTCAACAAATAAAACAGGGTGTTAGACAAGGTTGTGTGCTGTCACCAGATTTGTTTAATATTTATAGTGAGATTATTTTAAGATCCATAAGGGACATGCCTGAAATAACAATTGGAGGTCATAATATAAATAATCTAAGGTATGCTGATGATACAGTATTAATCGCTAAGAGTGAAAATGAGTTACAAGAAATGTTGGACATTGTAGTGAAGGAAAGCAAAAATAAACGACTCAGCCTTAATAGCAAAAAGACAGAGGTAATGGTAACAACAAAGAAAAAGACATCACCTCAGTGCAAAATAAAGACAAGTGGAACAATATTAAAACAGGTAAACGAATTTAAATATTTGGGAACTTTGTTAACCTCAGACGGAAGATGTTCAAAAGAGGTGAGATGTAGAATGGCTCAGGCAAAAGCAGCTTTCCAAAAAATGAGGAAAATGCTATGCAATCCATTTTTGACAATAGAAACAAGAAAAAGAGTTCTTAAATGTTACGTAGAGCCAGTCTTAACATACGGATGCGAATCATGGAAAATAGGACAACAGACAAGAAAATCACTGGAGGCTGTAGAAATGTGGTTTTACAGAAGAATGTTGAGAATACCATGGACAGCTAAGAAGAGCAATGAAGAGGTTCTGAGAAAGGTCAAAGCAAAAAGAGAGTCAATTTCCAATGTTAGGAAGAGGCAATCATCATTTTTTGGCCATGTAATGAGAAGAGAACAACTTGAATATATTGTAACAACTGGAAAAATTGAGGGACGAAGAGATAGAGGGAAGCAAAGAGAAAAAAATAACAGACAGCTTAAGAGAATGGCTTGGCAGAAGGTCAACAACAGAAATGATAAATAGCTGCCGAGATCGAATGTTGTGGAGAGACATGATCACCTACGCCACTAGGCCCGGTACTTGATGATGATGATGACAAAATCAACTGACAATGAGTGAAGACGTCAAAAGGGCAAGAACAGAACTTTGTTTCTCCCTCGACACTCGAACGGATAGAAGAGGAAATGAAGGATAAAGAAAGAAAGAAAGAAAGAAAAAAGAAAGAAAAAAGAAAGAAAGATGGCTATGGGGGAGTGTGACCTTTACCACATTTTCTGGGTGAGGTGGTCGTTGTCACGCCACGCCAGCACATTTTCTGGGTGAGGTGGTCATTGTAACGCCACAACAACACATTTTCCTTGTGAGATGATGGTTGTCACACAACACCGGCACATTTTCTGGGTGAGATGGTCGCTGTCACGCCACAACAGCACACTTTCTGTGTCAAATGATGGTTGTCACGCCACAACAGCACATTTTCTGGGTGAGATTATGGTTGTCGCACCACACCGGCACATTTTCTGGGTGAGGTAGTCATTGTAACGCCACAACAGCACATTTTCTGTGTCAGATGATGGTTGTCACTTCACACCGGCACATTTTCTGGGTGAGATGGTCGCTGTCACGCCACACCAGCACATTTTCTAGGTGAGATGGTCGCTGTCACGCCACACCAGCACATTTTCTAGGTGAGATGGTCGCTGTCACGCCACACCAGCACATTTTCTGGGTGAGGTGGTCGCTGTCACGCCACACCAGCACATTTTCTGGGTGAGATGGTCGCTGTCACGCCACACCAGCACATTTTCTGGGTGAGGTGGTCATTGTAACGCAACAACAGCACATTTTCTGGGTGAGATGATGGTTGTCACACCACACCGACACATTTTCTGGGTGAGATGATGGTTGTCACACCACACCGACACATTTTCTGGGTGAGATGATGGTTGTCAAACCACACCGACACATTTTCTGGGTGAGATGATGGTTGTCACACCACACCGACACATTTTCTGGGTGAGATGATGGTTGTCACACCACACCGGCACATTTTCTGGGTGAGATGATGGTTGTCACGCCACACCGGCACATTTTCTGGGTGAGATGATGGTTGTCACACCACACCGGTACATTTTCTGGGTGAGATGATGGTTGTCACGCCACACCAGCACATTTTCTGGGTGAGATGATGATTGTCACACCACACCGGCACATTTTCTGGGTGAGATGATGGTTGTCACACCACACCGGCACATTTTCTGGGTGAGATGATAGTTGTCACGCCACACCGGCACATTTTCTGGGTGAGATGATGGTTGTCACGCCACAGCGGCACATTTTCTGGGTGAGATGATGGTTGTCACACCAAACCGGTACATTTTCTGGGTGAGATGATGGTTGTCACGCCACACCGGCACATTTTCTGGGTGAGATGATGGTTGTCACGCCACAGCGGCACATTTTCTGGGTGAGATGATGGTTGTCACACCACACCGGCACATTTTCTGGGTGAGATGATAGTTGTCACACCACACCGGCACATTTTCTGGGTGAGATGATGGTTGTCACGCCACAGCGGCACATTTTCTGGGTGAGATGATGGTTGTCACACCAAACCGGTACATTTTCTGGGTGAGATGATGGTTGTCACACCACACCGACACATTTTCTGGGTGAGATGATGGTTGTCACACCACACCGATACATTTTCTAGGTGAGATGATGGTTGTCACACCACACCGGCACATTTTCTAGGTGAGATGATGGTTGTCACACCACACCGGCACATTTTCTGGGTGAGATGATGGTTCACACCACACCGGCACATTTTCTGGGTGAGATTATGGTTGTCACACCACATCGACCGACATACTTTCCCATAAAAGAAACTATTGTACACACTTTCAGAGGCTAAGTGAACCCGGAGGCCGTATCGGTCAAAAAATAACATCGGAATTGAACCAGGGCCTTTCTGGTTAACAGCGAGCACACTAACTACTCTGCTTCCGCTGAACACCCTGAAAGATAGCCGGTACTGTCGGAGTGCTCATTAAATTCTCGAAAAAAAAAACGGATGATAAAAAAAACGGACAATATTTTACGCTCCCCCTGCAAAGTCTCACTCTAAAGAGCAGAGACGCGGGACATGGAAAGTTAATAATTTCTGCCTATGTGCCTTTTTCGACATGAAATAACAATAGATACAATAAATTCGATGAGCACGATAAGAGAAATGGAGGCGGGCTCTGTACCCAGGCAATGGATAGAGTCATTGCAGTAGTCAAAAATGCCTAGTCACCTTTGTCCCTTGGCATGCGAGAGTACGTGGAAATGAAAGAGTGGACAGATTAGCTAGCTGTGCTGTAATTGAAGAAGGTCAACCAATGAATCGGGCGGACATCATCAATGCCCTCCGAGATGTGAGAAGAGCACAGGACTTCGACAACCATGAGTCCACCTCACTCCTTCGGATGAAAGAAATGGATGTTAAGATGGGCACAGCCAGAAACGAGAAACTTAGTGGGCGTGTAAGAAGACTTATCAACCAGCACAGTACTGGAGTCGTCGGTCGCTGGACACTGCGGGACTTGATGAGGTGGGGATCTGAGCATCCGTCATGTTCGAAGTGCAATGATGATGACCCGCAAATAACTCAATAACTCAAGAATAAATAGACTATCACCATGCGTGTGACGAGACGCAATGCGCGTTATGTGCACAGTCTGACACTAACTTGAGGTTAGTCATGGAAACATCCTCTCATGATGACCCGCAAATAACTCAATAACTCAAGAATAAATAGACTATTACCGTGCGTGTGACGAGACACAATGCGCGTTATGTGCACAGTCTGACACTAACTCGAGGTTAGTCACGGAAACATCCTCATCGCACATCGAACAACAAAACATATGTGTGAAATATGTCAAACACGGAGAGTTTAGAATTTCTGTCCAATGTTCTCGAATGCACTGCAGGTAGAACATATTAATTAACGCCATATACGCCACGATACAATAAGGACTGGCTTATCCTAGCCATATCAAACACCTTGAAATGGTCAGTTCTAAGAAGAGGAGAAAACGATTGAATCAAACCATGAAGGAGTGAGACTCTATGCAGACTAAACTCACAGCTGGATAACGTCAAACTTCAGACTCATAGTCAAAATAGTGATGTCTTCCACAGGACGGGCTTTGTCATAATAGGAAGTAATATCAGTGAACATTTGTCTATATCCAAGTATCTGACCTTTAATGGGCACAGTTAGTATTCACGGTAGCTATCTGCTTAGTTCAGTCAATATATATTAGTGATATGTGTTCGGGTTTAATTCCCTGATGTACCAACTTTTCTAGGACCGACTCTGGTGATTCGCCCAGACTGAAAATGTGTACCACAACGTTATTCTAGAAAAGCAGATTGGATATGTGTGATACTAACCACTCCGTTGACAAATATGCTGATGAACATAACAAATTATAGACACTAATAGTCGTTACTTCAAACGACAAAACTGTACTTATTTGACAGCAACAATACTGAGGTATCGAGAGAAATATTCGTTCATCATCAAGTGCATACCGGTTGGCGTAGGCGATCATATCTATCAACAGTACAACGTATCAGTTGTGTTGATGACTGTTTTCCGCACCATGACACCAAGCTATACAATATCTTGTTTGTCTTTCGCGATATTTCTTTCCCTGTATTTTGCCAGTTGTAACGAAGAATTCCAACTTTCCTCTTCTCATCTTTCTGATGTTGTTAGGAGTTCCCTTTTTGTGTTGACCTCTTTGAAAATTTGCTTGTTTGTCTTTTTAGCTGCCCAGGGAACTTTCAACATTCCTCTGAGAAATGCCATCTCTGTGGCCTCTAAGCATCTTTTCATTTGTTTGTCTACTGTCCATGATTCACTTTCATAGGTCAGAATGTTTCGCTATATAGAACCGATGAACTTTCTTTCTCACTTCTATTGACAAAGACTTGTACACGTTCTGAGAAGGTACTTTGGTCTGTGCTATTCTACTTTTTATTTCTGTGGTGCATCTCCCATCTGATGTTAATATTGTGCCCAAGTATTTCAAACGTTGCACTTGTTTCAGATTTGTCCTGTTTATTTGTATGCTGCATTATGGTGATGATTGTTTTTTTCGATGTGACCATTACTTTTGTTTTCCTACTATTCAGACTGAGACTTTTCTTTTTGCTTTCTTTCACTATTATGTCTGTCATTTCTTGTAATTCCTTCTCTGTCTCTGATATTATGGCTCTGTCATCCGCATATCGCAGATTGTTTATGTCGTGACCATTGACTTCAAGTCCTTTTTTGTTTACTATTGATCTCATAATATTTTCGCTGTAAAGTGAGAACAAATCGGGCGACAGAACACAGCCTTGTCGGACTCCTTGTTTTATATATTGTAACTGTTCTGTTTGTTTACTAATTCTCATGGCTGCTGTTTAGTGCCAAAACATGTTTTTTTCATGATTCTCAAATCCTTGCCGTCAATATTTAATTTCTCCATCTGATTGATTATTTCCACAAGCTTTGCTTTGTAAACACCCACATTGAGATATCTAGACAAATACTCGTTACTTTACTTATTAGGCAACATCCACATGAGATATCGTGCGAGATACTCGTTACCTTGCTTATTTGGCAACATCCATATTGAGATATCGTGAGAGAAACTCGTTACTTTATTTACTTGGCTCAATCCATGTTGAAGTATCGCTGCGTTACCTACTTGACTTAATACCTATATTGTTTGTTGCCATTGTATACTACTTGAAACGCTTTCCACTTCAATACTCGCTCTAGCCAATACCCTTAAGTCATGTTGTCACCTACTGCTTACGCAAATTGTATTTGTCGATGATCACACGGCCTGTCAGCATGAATGAACCGTAATGTATCACTTCGCTAAGGAGTTCATCCAATAATTGAGGTTTTCACCAATACCACAACATGTTATCTTCCTAGTTCATTATCATTTTGTCTCGACTGCCATCTCTTTTTCAATAAATTTGTATTTGTTTCCAAGTTTTATAATAACACTAGTGTTTAAGGACAAAATATAAGTTGATTTCTTTCTTTCTTTCTTTCTTTCTTTCTTTCTTTCTTTCTTTCTTTCTTTCTTTCTTTCTTTCTTTCTTTATTTATTTATTTATTTATTTCTGCTGTTTTTATATTCGCGATAAAACCTTCTGTATGCATTAACTTCTCTCAGTCATTGTTCAAAGTGCTTGATATTTTCTCATTGTTTATGGCTACAGGGCAGTTCTCATTATATTTCTCTCATATATTTAGCTTCGGTGCCCTACATGCAATATATCAAAGCGTATTGAACACGAAATAATCTTTTTTAAAAATATTCATTAGTTACTTCTTGAACAGTTTCTCTTATTTAGTGGGACATTCTCTTTCCCTTGCTTGTTCCTACTTTTGTTCGTTTTTAGTTTAAAATTTCACGCGTAATATCATTAGTAAGACGTGTAGCTTCTACACATATTGGTGCTGACTTGATCTAGATGGTTAATAAGTTTTTTTTATTTATATTGGTTGGGAAATCAATACTCTGACCTGTACACCACGTGTTATTGCACTGTGGTTCGCGGCCTACGATCCCCATCGCCGCAGAATCATCAAGATAGATTCTACACAAAAAAGGAACAAAAACAGTAGAGTAAGTAATCCTCGTTTAATAGGAAAACACGCCTTGATGTAATCTTTACATTGTTATTGGAACCAAGGTAACAGATAACTAAACGAGAAATAAAAAGGTTGGGAAAATTGTGTTGGTCTGTAGAACGTTGCTCTATTCGGATGTCCCATGATTGCTACAATGTAAGTTACGCAAACTTAAACAGAACAACGTTAACAAAACAAATGATATGAAAGGTGACAATACAATAAGACGCCAGTAGCGTTCACATGCAACTGAGCAGACTTGGGTTCAATCCCATCATGACTTTGTCCTGTCGACAGAGCTGAACGAAAATGTGCACCTGACTCGCTGAGTTGGATAAAAAAAAAACTGTCTTTACGACACATAGTACCATTGCTGGTGTATGTCGGGGAGCAACGATAGAACCCGAGGGATAAAGGCCACTTGTTCAAGCGGTCGCCACGACGTGTGTGACTCAGGATTTTTATTTCACCCCCGATAGAAAAAATCCGTTCTGTCCGCGGGCTTCGAACACCGAAAGTTAGCTTTTCAGCCGACGGAACAGTTTTAGCCGCACGGCCACGCGCGCACCAATTTTAATATTTCATTTCTCAATTACATTATATGATATGGGACTTAGTCTACGTTTTATGTGTGAAGACAAGCAATATATAGTAAATTCAACATTGAAAAGTGTAATAGAAAAAGGAAGCAACTCCAGTTAATTAATCCATCTGTCATACAGGTAGTGGAAATACTTCAAATAGGCAGAAACATATACTAAGATTAGAAATAGTCATGAGTAATATAAGCAAATCATCGACTTCAAAAAAGCATTTGATAGTATTCATAGAGATTCTTTGTGGAAAATTCTGAAGCAATATGGCTTACCATCAAAAATCATAAATATTATCAAAGACATGTATGATGGTTACACATGTGCAGTTCGAACAGAGGAAGGACTGAGCGAATGTTTCCCAATAGAAACTGGGGTTAAACAAGGATGTATTTTATCGCCCTTGTTATTTGGAATTGTTATGGACTTCATAATGAAGAAATGCTGCACTGGTAATAAAGGCATCGAATGGATACAAGGAGACCATTTGGAGGACCTGGACTTTGCTGATGACATAGTTCTCATCAGCAATCAGATAAAAACGATGCAGGAAAACACAAATGAACTATCATCAATAGCCAGCAAAATTAACGAGGAAATTAGAGAAATCGCCAATCAACCACTAATATCTTCAGTAATAAAGAAAAGACGATGGTCATACGTTGGACATGTGATGAGAAGAGATAATAATCGAATAGCAAAGCAAGCCCTCATATGGGAAACAACAGGTAAAAGAAAAAGAAGAAGACCCAGGGAGACACTGAGAAGAACATTGATGAGAGAGGCAAGAGCAGCAGGAATCGGCTCCCTCAATGAGATAGAACTGCTTGCACAGAACAGAGACAGATGGCGAGATTTGATAAAATATCTTTAAAAGAAAACTGCTAGAACAAAAATTCATATAGGAGAAGGTGTATCTTGGTCTACGCCCTATGGGCCGGTTACGGCTCGAAAGGTCAATAGATAGATAGATAGAATATAAGCAATCCAAACACAGAGAACAATAGTGTCTGTACCAGAAATGGAATCTGCACCGGAACGGTATACACAATGTCTTTTATTGCAACACTCATTACATGACAAAATGATTTTGTTTCATTCATCCGCTTGACCTGCACAGCGTCGTCACGCACAAATCCCCGTCACAAGATAAACGTTGCAATTAACTAGGCCAACAATCTCTCTACCTCACATAATATAAACATCTTACAAATGCTCTGAAAAAAATATCTACAACTGTTGAGGCATATTTACTTGAAATATTATGTAGTCTGCACATCTTACTGCATCGCCTTTAACGCTTTAAATGTGTTCTTTGTTATCAACAGTTGTTACTAAGCACAATTTTGTTGTTTAAGAATATCTCTTATTTCTTCCATCTAAATAAACAAGTTGTTTCTCCCAGACATTATTTATAAGACACAATCCTCCCCATTGTTCCGAGACAAAAGTTCTGACAGTGGAGATGCCATTCTAATCGATCACTGCTAATGTCAAAGTTATGTGCACCAGTTTTATGCTTAGTAATCTACTGTTGAATGTCTGGAAAAGCTGTACAATATTCTGCTTTCCCACTTATACAAAATACCTGAATTAAACTGACAACAACAATTCAATTAAACTGCACTACAAAAACTGAAATGTCTTTACTTTATGCAGGTCATTAACATGAAATAGCTCTATGATATCCCTTTTTCCCCCATCCCACACTCAAATCCTAACAAATAAAATACGCATCAGTTGTAGCATAATCATCATCAAGTGCCACGCTGTTGGGAATCAATTCTTCCCATTATAACATGTCTCTTATCTCTTTCCGTACGTTTCGCCGCACAGTGCGTTATTCCCCATTTGATTAGTGTAAACTGTAATGAAACCATATTCTTTGTATCATCTTTGTTTTGATGAAATGTAATTCCTTGTTTAATTATCTAAAAATGCATAAATAATATGTTAAGTGTTATATAATATAAACATATATATTAATATTTATAACACTTGAACAACATTGTCTCTGAAATCTGTACCGTTAAATTGATAAAAACCTTCCGTACTGAAAGAGTTAATTGTTCATTACTGCTGAAATTTGTGTCACAGCACTCCGAGCGAACCCATAGGTGCGCAATCGCTTTCAGCGGATAAATAAACATGAGCCAGCTGATTGTTCAAATTCTAGTGACTCGTTGAATGATATATTCTAGCTCTGTCTAGAACTTGCCATTCTGGTATATTCAATAGTCTATATTCGACATTCTATATTCGGTATTCTATATTCTACATTCTATATTCGACTGTTGTATTCTGAAATCGGTATCTTCATTGATAGCCCCATTTATATTCAAAACACATTGATCAATGGCCTTCGAGATGCCATCATACATTATGTCTTCCACAGACACACCTGACACCTGTCTATCAGCTCTTTCATAGCAAAACAACCCAGAACATCAAGGGCGGTGCATTCCTACGTGTTGTTCAGTTTGTGAGGCTTTCACATATAGGCTATCTACCCATACATTTTTCGGTTTTTGAGACGTTCACATATAACCTATTTTCTACCCATTCTTTCTGCAGTTTTTGAGACTTTCACATATAATCTAACTAGCCGTACTAGAGATCTCGATTCAGAATGTGTAGAATCACTGATTCATTCATAATAGCTCCGTTCAATTGTGTGTCTTTGAAAATCACTGAAAGTCAACAGTCACTGTCTCAAACTTCTACACAGCACAAGAGGTTGTTGTGAGTAATTTCCACGCCGCCCCGCTATGATTCTCCCCACAATTCTAGCCAAGAAACCTCTTCCTGGAAATTTCATTGCAGCACAGACCCATCATTATGTTTATCAAGACAGTCTACCTCCTATTTGCAGTGAACATGTTCTAGGTCACTGCACACTCTGCAATAGTCGCGACCTACAGCTGTGACTACATTTTGACAAATCTCCATCCCTTTCTCTCTGAGTATTTTTTTTAGCATTTGCCTTCTCTCTCCATTTGTTTCTTAATTTATTTTTTTTTACTTCCCACAATATCATGATTTTCTGCTTTCTGTTGTCATTTTATGTCTCAGATCTCCCCAATTTCTTCTCTTGTTATTTTTCCCAAATTGTCATAAAATGTTGCAATTTTATGTTCATTAAATAGACAACAATTATCGTTTCTTTTGCCTTTTTGTATGAATGGATTAGTTGAAGGGCATACGTGATATGTATGCGTGTATGTTTATGGGTGTTTGTTCACATGCGCACATTGACTGCAACGCATTTGCTGCTTATAGAATTTTCAAAGGTTTTCTTTCAAGTAATATTTTTGAGTATCGTTGCTATTGTTATTTGTTTCGCTTTTATTAAGATTCGTTTTATCAACAAAATCTTTCTCGCTTTCTTTAACAATATTTCTTGCGCTGACTATTTCATGATCAAAGGGACAAGAAGCCAATTATAAAATGTACATCAGGGTAAGCTATACAAACAATGGAAAAGGGGAAAACAACAGGTCCTGACAGCATAGAGATAGAGTTGATATAGGCACTAGAAGACTTTGGCATTGAAGTGATCACAAACATATGCAACGACATATACCATACAGAATACAAACCAAATGAACTTAAAACAACAACAAGGATGCAGTAACTTTTATCAAATTAAGCCTAATGAGCCATGTTACAAAAATCTTGCTAAAAGTTATACAAGGAAAGATTCATAATAAAATATATACTGAATTAGATGAGCAGCAATTTTGATTTAGGAAAAATTGTAGGACAAAATAAGCCATATTCTGCATGAGAACATTAATCGTGAAGTACACAGAAGTAAACAAACCAATATATGCCTGCTTCATAGACTACACCAAAGCTTTTAATAGAATACACCATAAACAACTTATAGAATGCCTAAAAGATATGCATCTAGATTACACAGACATACGACTAACATGTAATTTATACTGGGAACAAACAGCAATAATAAAGTATAGCAAAGAGAACTCTACACCAATTGATGTAAAGAGAGGAGTAAGACAGGGATGCATCCGATCACTAAGCTTGTTCAATCTATACACTGAGCAAATAAAAAAAAACATCACAGAGATGCCAGGCCTACAGATTAATGGAAAGATAATCAAGAACCTAAAATATGCTGATGATACTGTACGACTAGCAGAAGATTTTAAAGATCTACAACAATTATTTAATGAAATAAACATGACAAGCAAAAAATATGGATTAGATATGAATATAAAAAAGTCTAAAACTATTTTCATAAACAAAGAATATATGCAAAACCTGCTTTGAGTTTCCTTGACACCTCAGACCCACATCTCTCTTTGACACCTCAGACTCACATTTGTCCTTGACACCTCAGACCCACATCTCTCTTCGACACCTCCGACTCACATTTGTCCTTGACACTTCTAACCCACATCTCTCTTTCGCCCTCCCTCCACCCTTCCGTAGTTATCATTTTTGAAAAACACATTTTGTGACATCGCTCCAACAGGTGTTACCCAAGAATCACTCAAATCTACATCATTACATCCGTGCTATTTTTCTATTAACAGAACCGATGCATTAGAGCACGTACTCCTCCGCCCCCACCCCACCCCCGAAATAAAAGAAAGTATATGTCCCCTGCTCCTAAAAAGCCCCACTTGTAGAACCGTCGATGTAAAATAGCATGCATCTCTTTGGAAACAGACACCTACTAAATTATGTCACAATTGACTCAAAAATGGCAACACATTTTAAAGTGCCGCTTAATCAATGACTTTTTCTTCACTTAAATTTCTTAATATAATAGTGGCATCAGCAAATCTCACTTTTTCGCTCTTGATGCTCCCCAAACGTGAACCTTTTAAAACAACTGGCCTGACTGTTCTCTGAACGACATTGGATTCTTGTGTAACTTAGAATGTAGTCATTATGGCGGGATGGGAATGTCACACGATCTAACGGACTGAACTAAAAATTAGCTTGCGTTTCTGAGAATGTTGTCATTATGGCATGATGGGAGTGTCACACGATCTAGCGGTCTGCCCTAATACTACCTTGCAGGAAACATTGAAAGTACATGACCGTGAGGTAGACATTTGAGAAAATGGGTTTATGGTATACAATTTTATACAGGGGGGAAAAATACACATAGAAACTCGCACACAACACTCTTGACTGGCGAAAGCTCTTGGCAACTCATCGTGTTGGCAGGTTTTCAATGGAACTAAGCGGCCACGCATGCAAGCAACAGCAAAAAATAAAATAGCCGAGTCCTCGACTTTGTTCTAATGTTTTCGTAAATCATCGAATTATTCGTTGACTTTCCACTAAATTTTGAATCTTGTCTTATCCGGTCCACTTAAGCTATAAGGTATAGTTAGGAGCTGCAATTGTCTGTCCCAAAATTGGCGTATTGTACTAGCTACTGTCACCTCATGCTTGTATGTTATATATGTGATATTGTCTGTCCCTAACTCTGGTTCATTTCAGTCTAAAATGCCTTCTTTCTTTCTTTCTTTCTTTCTTTCTTTCTTTCTTTCTTTCTTTCTTTCTTTCTTTCTTTCTTTCTTTCTTTCTTTCTTTCTTTCTTTCTTTCTTTCTTTCTTTCTTTCTTTCTTTCTCTCTCTCTCTCTCTCTCTCTCTCTCTCTCTCTCTTTCGTTATTTCTTTCTTTCTTTCGTTATTTCTTTCTTTCGTTATTTCTTTCTTTATTTTTCATTTCTTTCTTTCTTTCGTTCTTTCTTTCTTTCGTTCTTTCTTTATTTCTTTTTTCTTTTCTTTCTTTCTGTATTTTTCTTTCTTTCTTTTGTTCGTTCTTTCTTTCGTTCGTTCTTTCTTTCGTTCTTTCTTTCTTTTTTTTTTTTTTCTTTTTTCATTTTTAAAAAATGAACATTTGCCTTTCAGCGTCATGAGCGGCAAGACAGTTTGACCCTTTGCTCTACTATTGGTCACCTCTCTATGTGTTGTTTTTCCTAGTCTTCTTAATATTCTAACAATTTATAATTTTTTGTGTGATGTCTCTTGGATCTGGTGTTCTTATACCCTGTTGACCATAATTACATCCTATCCCAAGACTGTCGTAGTCTCGTTGTAGTAACTAGTCAACCTCATTCTCATGAATGTCTTTCTTGCCTTCTTCTTCTTCCTCTTCTACCGTTTAGCTCCCTGTGGAGCATAGGTCTTCAACAAACACTTTCCAAGTCGTTCTGTTTCTTGCCATTCTTCATCATTCCACGTCTTCCCCATCATCTCCATCTCTGCTTCTATCTGTCTTCCCCATCATCTCCATCTCTGCTTCTATCTGTCTTCCCCATCATCTCCATCTCTGCTTCTATCTGTCTTCTCCAAGAATTCTTTGGTCTTCCTCTTTGTCCTTTTTTGCCGTACCATGAATTTAATGCAAGACGTAAAACAAACAATTTTTCTGATGCTATCATATCTCACTTTTTCTCACTTCATGAAATGATGAACACAAGCACAATATCTCATATATTGTGATTTCCTCTTCTTGCACTTTAGATAGATAAGACAATATTTGACTTTGATAACCAAGAGATGTCAAGAACAATATTTTCATAATTTATCGTGTTGTTGCCACTTGAGTGTTCGAGTGTTTGAATGAAAGTGACAATTGGTAGGCCACTTTGTTGACATTCTGACATCTTGTTTACATTGTTATTGAGCGGTTCAATGATGCATGTCACTGCTCAAGTTTACTTCAGCTAAACTCAGTGATCGATTTCGATTTCTTGTTGCTTTTATTTATTTTTTTTTAATCAGGAAACTTTCAACGTAGAGAACTGATGTTTTAGAGCACAAGTCCCGCAACTCCGTTCTTTTCTGTTTTGCACAGCGATCATTACTTTTGAAGTTGCCGTTCTTTGTTTTGTGCCGTCCAAGCATTATCCATTATATCGACTTTTCTCATGTTATGAATGTCATTTATATTTATTATAGCGATACTCGTGTTAGTAACAGTAATAGTAGAGCTGCAGTTGTTAATGTAATTGTAGTAATAATAATAACAATAATAGTGGCAGTAACATTAGTTGTATTTGCTGCACAGATGTAACAATTGTAGAACTAATAGAAGTTGTGTTAGTGGTAATAACAAC
Source organism: Megaustenia siamemsis (assembly GCA_032433765.1). Taxonomy (NCBI): domain Eukaryota; kingdom Metazoa; phylum Mollusca; class Gastropoda; order Stylommatophora; family Ariophantidae; genus Megaustenia; species Megaustenia siamemsis. The sequence goes on from JAVIAB010000051.1 coordinate 59,786,500, forward strand.
AGTAATAATAATAATACTAATATTAATAATAGTTGTTTTAGTAGTAGTATTTATAGTTCTCTATTAGTAATAATCAGGAGCCGCGATAGCTCAGTGGTTAGTGAGCTGGACTACAAAGGACAAGAGGTAGGGTTTGATCCCTACCGACAGCTTCCGGTTCACCCAGCCTTTAATGGGTATCGGATGTTTTTTTCTGGGAAAGTAAAGCGGCACGGGCGTAATACCGACCACATTACCCCAAAAATCATGTGCGGAAGCTCTGTAAAATTTATGATCACTAACACCATATTCCCTATACGCCACTTGGCGTGACGGGAATACTTTACTTTACTTTTATTAAGAAATAATAATATAATCAAGTGAAGAAAGTGATTATATGTTGGCCACGTGAAGAGAAGAGACAATAAGAAAATCTCAAAGTAAGCCCTCAGATGGGAACCAGAAGGTAAGAGAAAAAGAGGCTGTCCTAGAGAAATACTAAAAAGAACACTGAGGCGAGAGGCAACAACAGGAGACATCCGCTCCCTTGCCGAAATTGAACAACTCACCAGGAACTAGTCGTGTGGCGAAATATACACAATGCGGACCCTATGTAATGTCTGACGATTGATAATAAAGATCTTGGGACACAAAGAGTCCAACATTTATGCCCTACATGCCGACTACGGCTCGAAAGGACAGTAACATAGATTAATAGTTGTAATACTAGTAATAGTTACAGTGGTAGTAATAATTACAGTAGTTGTTACAGTTACAGTAATAGTTACAGATACAGTAATAGTTACAGAAATAGTAATAGTTAAGTAGTAGTAACAATTACAATAATAGTGATAGTTACAGTAGTAGTAATAGTTGTAGTAATAGTTATAGTAGTAGTAAAAGTTACAGAAGTAGTTATAGATTACAGTAATACAGGGTGTTCGTAAAGTCTCACTACACTTTGTATATAGAACACATTTGAAAAAAAATAAGTAAATGACGTCATCAAAAAAGTGTGCTGCACAGTCCATCGTGAATCAAAATGCAGTGAATGGCTGTCGACTGCTGGCAGTAATTCTTTACACTCAAAACAGAATGATGTTATCAACGGAAGAAAGAATTTTTTAGGTTGAACAAGTAGTTCTAAAAGACGGTCGATACACACGGAAGGTTTTTCAAAGATTTATAGCAAGTTTGTAGTTAGTTACATTAGTAGCAATAGTTAAAGTAAGCCAAGGTTCCCTCCACGCCTTGCTAGTCGTATGTGGAATATGGTGTTAGTGCCCATATTTTTCTATGACCACGGCACATTTTTGGGTGATGTGGTCGGTATCACGCCAGACCGCCTTTACTTCCCAGAAAAATCTCTGGTACCCATTTTTAGAGGCTGGGTGAACCGCAGAGCCTTGTCAGTCCGAAAAAAATTCGCCACAGTTGGGGATTGAACCTGGACCATTTTGGTCAGGAAGCGAGCACACTAACCACTCAGCCACCGAGGTTTATTAGTAGTAATAGTTACAGTAGTAGTAATCAGTAATAGTATTAGTAGTTATCAGCCATGAAGGCTCAAAACTTGAAATATCGACTAGAATAACACAGACCACAGCAGCTCTTGCAAGGTTGAAACATATTTGGAGAAATACGGATATTCACTTGGCTCTAAAATTTAAATTGTGAGCACTCTTGTTATTTCTAAAATTTAACTATCAAGCACTCTTGTTATGTCTAAAATTTAACTGTCGTGCACTCTTGTTATTTCTAAAATTTAACTGTCGTGCACTCTTGTTATTTCTAAAATTTAGCTGTCGAGCACTCTTGTTATTTCTAAAATTTAGCTGTCGAGCACTCTTGTTATTTCTAAAATTTAACTGTCAAGCACTCTTGTTATTTCTAAAATTTAGCTGTCGAGCACTCTTGTTATTTCTAAAATTTAGCTGTAGAGCACTCTTGTTATTTCTAAAATTTAGCTGTTGAGCACTCTTGTTATTTCTAAAATTTAGCTGTTGAGCATTCTTGTTATTTCTAAAATTTAGCTGTCGAGCACTCTTGTTATTTCTAAAATTTAGCTGTCGAGCACTCTTGTTTTTTCTAAAATTTAACTGTCGAGCACTCTTGTTATTTCTAAAATTTAACTGTCGAGCACTCTTGTTATTTCTAAAATTTAGCTGTCGAGCACTCTTGTTATTTCTAAAATTTAACTGTCGAACACTCTTGTTATTTCTAAAATTTAACTGTCGAGCACTCTTGTTATTTCTAAAATTTAACTGTCGAGCACTCTTGTTATTTCTAAAATTTAACTGTCGAGCACTCTTGTTATTTCTAAAATTTAACTGTCGAGCACTCTTGTTATTTCTAAAATTTAACTGCCGAGCACTCTTGTTATTTCTAAAATTTAACTGTCGGGCACTCTTGTTATTTCTAAAATTTAGCTGGCGAGCACGCTTGTTATTTCACTACCTTTCAATACGCATGCGAAAAATGGATCCTCATGAATAAAGACAGCTATAGAGGTGCATTCTATACAAAACTATGAAATGATGATGAAGGAGAGATAAACATAGAAATAGGAAGATAACGTTAAAAAATATCTTTTTTTATTATTAAAAAAAAGGAAAAAACATCAAAAAAATGTCCACGCCTTGATTTCACACTATGCCAAATAATGATTGTATTTTTAATAAACCGAATGGCAGTTACTTGTCCTGGTGTCAACAGTAATGAGGTTAATGTACAGTATATAGGTTTATACCAGTTTGATAAATAAAGAAACAACAAACACAATTATTTGGTCACTTAACAAGATAGAAACAACTAAATTAATATGATCAATGCAGCTATCAAGAAAAGCTAAAAATTAGGAAGAATTGAAAAAAAATATATATAAAAAATGGTATGGTAAAAACTTTACGTGATTAGTATACGACACAGATTTGAACGACGTTTCGGCTCAATAGGCCTTCAGCAGGAACAAACAAACAACATGCACACACAGATATGTAAGTAAATAAAACTAATAATTCATAGCTAACTAGTAACGAAACATCCAAAACAAAATAATCGAAACTGGTTAAAGAAAAGAAAAATGACTTCCCTGTGTCGTGGACCGTGGTCAGAATGGGAAAGAAGTAGTCGCACGAGTGTGGTTGTAATTATACCCTCTGGTCAGGTGAAGGGTTCTAAAAATATGCGGGTGGGGGAACGCTGTCTAGGTTACCTCGACTGCAAAGACACTGACAAATTCTAAAAGTATCTAAGGGCTCATAAATGCATGAATACACACACACACACACACACACACACACACACACACACACACACACACACACACACACACACACACACACACACAGATGCGTATATACACGTACAAACAGACATGCACATACCTATACATATCGACATACATACATATATATATATATATTCCAACATATACATATATATGTATACATACATACACACACACATATATATATATATATATATATATATATATATATATATATATATACCAATACCCATACATATGAACACAAACATACATGTACACACCCATACGGGGACAATCTCATATGTGTAGAAATGTGCGCATAACGCACACATAAAAAGAAGAGTTCACACCGGGGTCAGTGTGCAAACACAAAGGAGAAAGAATAGAACAGTTTAATAACAGGTACTCAAAAGGCGGAACGAGTGAGATGTCTGAGAATGGGTGCAATAAAAACATATGAGGGGTAAGTAGCACGGAAAAGTGGGGTATAGGAGAACACCGGAGTGTCTCAATGGGGACTAGTGGAGGAGAACTGTGAATAACAAGGCATAGTAGATAGACTAAAGTGCCCAAACATGGGCAGTAGAAAAGGCTATGCAAAAGGGAAGGAGCAACAGAAAGAAACTAGAAAGCTGAAAACGCACAGACTGACAGGGTGTCCTTCTAACAGACAGGACAGAATACTAGAAACACTCAGGGGTAACAGAAGAGGATCAACCAAAAAGCAAAAGATAGTAAATTATAGTTCCCCTCAACGTTGATACAAATGAGGAAGGAAAGAAGAAGATTAAGAAGAATTAGATAATAGTTATAGAAGCAGAATTGGAAGTGACGTCAGCAGTAACAGCTACACATTTGCTGGAAGCACTACCCCAAGAATAACAATAACTATCACCAGCTAAAAAAACAGAGAAAAAATAAATAACAATCAACTGTATGTAGCCTTGGATGTGGACACTTGGGACATTACGATCTGCTGTGTGGGTGATGGTTGGAGTCACTCAAACAAGCAGGATGGGAGTGATAACGCGATGGCCTATTGTTTGTTACTCCAGCCTTCGGTGCACGCTTGTTTAACGTAGAGGGTATTTGTCTTTGGTCTGTTATTGATTCGAATTCAGTAAATTTAATTATTTCACTTTCCACACATCAAAAAGGTATGAGTTGATATGCCAGGACGCAGTTGCCAGATGGGACCATTTATTTAAAATAAGAGATGGGAAAGCAAACAAGTAAATTGCGTATGGTTAAGCAATTAGTTGTGGTTAGGTTACCTAAAACAGTTATCCACTTATTGGCAAACAACTTCTACATGGGAAGTAAGTATTAAAATTAACTAAAGGAACTATTATAATTATCAAGAATATTACACGCTAAAAAATTATATATAAAAATATATCATTATATATATATATATATATATATATATATATATATATATATATATATATATTTATATATACATATGTATATTACACTTCTATATGGATCAGAAACTTGGACTACCAATGTAGGGCAAAAGAAAAGGGTAAACAGCTTTCACGTATGTTGCCTTCGCAAGATGATGAACATCAAATGGCAGGACAAAGTAACTCACTCTCATGTCTTACAACGAGCCAAACTCCCCTCGATCATGGCAACACTTAGGATTCGTGGACTAAGGTGGCTGGGCCATGTAAGAAGAATGGCAAACAATCGTATTCCCAAACAAATATTGTAGGCGAACTTAGGGACGTAAAGAGACCAAAAGGCAGACCAGTGCTGAGATATAAGGAAGTCTACCGCACCATATTTCCCTATACGCCACTTGGCGTGACGGGGGTACTTAACTTTTTTACAGAAACATCAAGAAAAGAGAGCAATGCTGTATCAGTCCAGGTATGCAATAGACCACAAGATGCAAAACACTGCGCAGGAAAATTCTTTTATAAGCAAATATCCACAAGGAAGCTTCAGTTTATAGTTTGTATTAATATCTACAAATGACGATGCTCACAAACAAAATAATTGTGGAGATGTTATTAATTTCAAATTATAACTGAACGACGCTCGAGTGGCGAAATTATTGCAAGCGACAACAATAAAGAGTTTCTACGTCATCTCTAAATTTCTGTCACGATCTAATTTCTAGAGCAATTGAGTTGACATTAATGTCACGGGGTTGACATATTGCCATTACCTCTAAAGCTAATGTTCTTGTAAATGGTTACATTCACAATCTTGATCTCCCGGTTTCTGCTGCTTGCGGGGAGTGCACTTGTATGTATTATGTGTCTTCTCTCTGTCCTCGTTTGTTGTGCACTTGTATGTATTATGTGTCTTCTCTCTGTCCTCGTTTGTTGTGCACTTGTATGTATTATGTGTCTTCTCTCTGTCCTCGTTTGTTGTGCACTTGTATGTATTATGTGTCTTCTCTCTGTCCTCGTTTGTTGTGCACTTGTATGTATTATGTGTCTTCTCTCTGTCCTCGTTTGTTGTGCACTTGTATGTATTATGTGTCTTCTCTCTGTCCTCGTTTGTTGTGCACTTGTATGTATTATGTGTCTTCTCTCTGTCCTCGTTTGTTGTGCACTTGTATGTATTATGTGTCTTCTCTCTGTCCTCGTTTGTTGTGCACTTGTATGTATTATGTGTCTTCTCTCTGTCCTCGTTTGTTGTGCACTTGTATGTATTATGTGTCTTCTCTCTGTCCTCGTTTGTTGTGCACTTGTATGTATTATGTGTCTTCTCTCTGTCCTCGTTTGTTGTGCACTTGTATGTATTATGTGTCTTCTCTCTGTCCTCGTTTGTTGTGCACTTGTATGTATTATGTGTCTTCTCTCTGTCCTCGTTTGTTGTGCACTTGTATGTATTATGTGTCTTCTCTCTGTCCTCGTTTGTTGTGCAACAGTAGGTGTTCCTGTCTTCTCTCTGTCCTCGTTTGTTGTGCAACAGTAGGTGTTCCTGTCTTCTCTCTGTCCTCGTTTGTTGTGCAACAGTAGGTGTTCCTGTCTTCTCTCTGTCCTCGTTTGTTGTGCAACAGTAGGTGTTCCTGTCTTCTCTCTGTCCTCGTTTGTTGTGCAACAGTAGGTATTTCTGTCTTATCTTTGTCCTCGCTGTTAGTGCAACAGTAGGTATTGCTGTCTTTTCTTTTTCCTCGCAGTTAGTGCAACAGTAGGTATTCCTGTCTTCTCTTTGTCCTCGCTGGTAGTGCAACAGTAGGTATTCCTGTCTTCTCTTTGTCCTCGCTGTTAGTGCAACAGTAGGTATTGCTGTCTTTTCTTTCTCCTCGCAGTTAGTGCAACAGTAGGTATTCCTGTCTTCTCTTTGTCCTCGCTGGTAGTACAACAGTAGGTATTCCTGTCTTCTCTTTGTCCTCGCTGTTAGTGCAACAGTAGGTATTCCTGTCTTCTCTTTGTCCTCGCTGGTAGTGCAACAGTAGATATTCCTGTCTTCTATTTGTCCTCGCTGTTAGTGCAACAGTAGGTATTCCTGTCTTCTCTTTGTCCTCGCTGTTAGTGTAACAGCAGGTATTCCTGTCATATCTTTGTCCTCGCTGTTAGTGCAACAGTAGGTATCCCTGTCTTCTCTTTGTCCTCGCTGTTAGTGCAACAGTAGGTATTCCTATCTTCTTTTTGTCCTCGCTGTTAGTGCAACAGCAGGTATTCCAGTCATATCTTTGTCATCGCTGTTAGTGCAACAGTAGGTATCCCTGTCTTCTCTTTGTCCTCGCTGGTAGTGCAACAGTAGGTATCCCTGTCTTCTCTTTCTCCTCGCTGGTATTGCAACAGTAGGTATTCCTATCATCTCTTTATCCTCGTTTGTAGCACAACAGTAGGTATTCCTGTCATCTCTTTGTCCTCGTGAGAATGGCAATAGTAGATATCTATGGCCGCTGCTGCGTTCCCCAGGCGGCCATACGTTTTAATCGTATGTCTTTAAAATGGATTGTTAAAATAGACGTAGTTGCGTCATTAAAATAGACGTAGTTGCGTCATTAAAATAGACGTAGTTACGTCATTAAAATAGACGTAGTTACGTCATTAAAATAGACGTAGTTGCGTCATTAAAATAGACGTAGTTGCGTCATTAAAATAGACGTAGTTGCGTCATTAAAATAGACGTAGTTGCGTCATTAAAATAGACGTAGTTGCGTCATTAAAATTGACGTAGTTACGTCATTAAAATAGACGTAGTTGCGTCATTAAAATAGACGTAGTTGCGTCATTAAAATAGACGTAGTTACGTCATTAAAATAGACGTAGTTGCGTCATTAAAATAGTCGTACTTTCGTCATGTTGTCGTTTACAGCAGGCTGTGATATTTTGAGCTACTCGCCCCAACACATCTCACTTCCGCACGGACTTTTGGATTGCCAGTTTGCCTAGCCTCGGAGATTCATACCCTGTAGTCCAGACTGCTTAGTTTATATTCACTGGCACTGAGGGAGATGAGGTAGTATCTTGGACAGGTTTTGTTCACAGACCTTGACAAAATAAGTCATATATGAGTTGCTTACAATGTTTACTCTCGGTGCTGTCGGGGTCATGGGGGTGTTCACCTTGCTTGCCTATCTGTGCAGTAGTTGTCGACTTAATGCCACGATTTGATATGGATACAAGATCTTGCCCCATCGAGCGTGGACGGTCGTAACGACTTTCTTGACATTCTCGGCTGTTGCTGGAGAGTTCGTCTAGGTCCAGACTATGCTGGAAAACTGTGATGTACTTCAGTTCTAGGTCTTCTATATCAGTAACAGCAAGCACTTCAGGGAACACGGCGACTCTAGCTTCTGTTAATCAGTCTGTTTTGACGCAGCCTGTTACCATGGCAAACCGACGAGGAGATCGATGCTTGGGTTTGGTCAGTTTGTACTCACAGACACTTGTTTCTCGGAAACCCAGAGTCAAAAAGACAAGTGCGATCCTAATTATATTTGGCTCAACAAATCTATCGATTAGTTCGTTTCCAAAATGATTCGAATTACAATCCTTTCTGATTTTTGTTGTTTCTTTTTCGTTTTGGTTCACATGGTGAAATACGTTGTTTCGTGTTTTCAACCATGCGGTCCGGTATATTCAACTGCGGCACTTTTAATATCGCGGCTTTCCTATTACCTTCAAAGACGACAACTATTTGCATCCAGAGTTGTCTCTTCCAGAAAACAATTGAACGTATCCACAGATGGATTATCACGTGATGACGCCAAAGCCGTGCCAATAACAAAACAAATTAGTCTTCCCAGTTTGACAGTTTTTCTCTGATTATACTCCTGTGCGATGTGGTAGTTACCTACCAGCTTGCTTGTATTAGCTCTTGAATGCGGGGCTTCACAGCCGTCTAAGCTTATTTGTTATTCTGTGATTTGACATGTAACTCTATGTTGTTAACTACCGCATTTCTATAAATTAATGGTTCTATAATTTATTTATATCTGTATTTTCGTTCACTATGTTACTATTACGAGACATATGTGTTTTAATAGGTAGCCGACGTGTATCATACTCGCTGAACATCAAACAACTCCATAAGCGTTTAGATTCCCTCCTAAGCATATTCATAAGCCAGTGGTCAATTTCTGTTGTTGATTTATCAGTCTTCTTTTGCTCCCTGCTAGGCACTTGACAACATCCCTTTTGATGAAATGATTTTGTAATCTATTCTAGGTTGCAGGTTCCGATACAATGTTTGAATCGCTTAATTATCCCATCATTAGGAAGGTATTTAGATTGTCAGCTCGGTCAACTGTGCGTTCATTGAGCTCGGTCAACTGCGCTTCCCTTCAGCTCGGTCAACTGCGCTTCCCTTCAGCTCGGTCAACTGCGCTTCCATTCAGCTCGGTCAACTGCGCATCCATTCAGCTCGATCAACTGCGCGTTCATTGAGCTCGGTCAACTGCGCTTCCCTTCAGCTCGGTCAACTGCGCTTCCATTCAGCTCGGTCAACTGCGCGTCCATTCAGCTCGGTCAACTGCGCATCCATTCAGCTCGATCAACTGCGCGTCCATTCAGCACGGTCAACTAAGCGTCCATTCAGCTCAGTCAACTGCATGTCCATTCAGCTCGATCAACTGAGCGTCCATTCAGCACGGTCAATATGCGCGTCAATTCAGCTTGATCAACTGAGCGTCCATTCAGCTTGATCAACTGAGCGTCCATTCAGCTTGATCAACTGAGCGTCCATTCAGCTTGATCAACTGAGCGTCCATTCAGCTTGATCAACTGAGCGTCCATTCAGCTTGATCAACTGAGCGTCCATTCAGCTTGATCAACTGAGCGTCCATTCAGCTTGATCAACTGAGCGTCCATTCAGCTTGATCAACTAAGCGTCCATTCAGCTCAGTCAACTGCATGTCCATTCAGCTCGATCAACTGTGCGTCCATTCAGCTGTGCCAACTGTGCATCCATTCAGCTCAGTCAACTGTGCGTCCATTCAGCTCTGTCAACTGTTCGTCCATTGAGCTCTGTCAACTGCGCGTCCATTCAGCTCGGTCAGTTATGCGTCCATTCAGCTCTGTCAACTGCGCGTCCATTCAGCTCTGTCAACTAAGCGTCCATTCAGCTCAGTCAACTGCATGTCCATTCAGCTCAGTCAACTGTGCGTCCATTCAGCTGTGCCAACTGTGCATCCATTCAGCTCAGTCAACTGTGCGTCCATTCAGCTCTGTCAACTGTTCGTCCATTGAGCTCTGTCAACTGCGCGTCCATTCAGCTCGGTCAGTTATGCGTCCATTCAGCTCTGTCAACTGCGCGTCCATTCAGCTCTGTCAACTGCGCGTCCATTCAGCTCGGTCAGTTATGCGTCCATTCAGCTCTGTCAACTGCGCGTCCATTCAGCTCTGTCAACTGCGCGTCCATTCAGCTCTGTCAACTGCGCGTCCATTCAGCTCTGTCAACTGCGCGTCCATTCAGCTCTGTCAACTGCGCGTCCATTCAGCTCTGTCAACTGCGCGTCCATTCAGCTCGGTCAGTTATGCGTCCATTCAGCTCTGTCAACTGCGCGTCCATTCAGCTCTGTCAACTGTTCGTCCATTGAGCTCTGTCAACTGCGCGTCCATTCAGCTCTGTCAACTGCGCGTCCATTCAGCTCTGTCAACTGCGCGTCCATTCAGCTCGTTGGTGAATGTCCGTGACTGAAGCGATGTTACTACCTTGACCTCTATCGTCATTTTTTTAAAAGCAATGTACATGCAACGTTATTGTGGTACCTTGGCACCCCACCCCGACCTGAGCCTTGAACACACATGAGCTCCATCTATGCTGAAAAGCAGACTCATCTGTATATGTGACTATTTCACCCACCGAAGAAAAAAAAACACACACAAAACTAGTCTGAACGTCTGCTTCCACCACTACTGCGTTTTATTGTGTGCATTCTCTGTTCAGTTTCATACTTTGTGAGTTAATTGAAGACTTTGTTTGCAGCACTCTGCTCGTAGGCATACCGATTCTTCTCCAGCTTGTCTGACCTTAACTCTTCCGTAAATGTCGACTCACCATGCCGATTTCGGTCATGTACGTTTAGCCACGAATCATTTCAGCGGAAGAGGTATGTTTACAGCACTCGTAAAAAATAACAAATAATCAACAACAGAAAAAAAAACATAGAATAATATATGGACCGAAGCAGGATCGAACCCGTGCTCAGTGGCACAGCGCCTTGCAGCGAAAAGCCAAACGCTTGGGAACACTGCCAACTCAGCTAACGTGGCAAGGCGCTGTGCCACTGAGCACGGGTTCGATCCTGCTTCGGTCCATATATTATTCTTAGTTTTTTTTTCTGTTGTTGATTATTTGTCAATTTTTGTACGAGTGCTGTAAACATACCTCTTCCTCTGAAATGTTTCGCTGATCATCGCCTCGGAAATTTCCCTCTATAATTATATTCATTTATTATTATTTGTCTCACGTTTACCCACAAAAAAGGGTCACTCTCAATCTCATTAGTGTAAACTGTCATCAGACCATAAACATTTTTTATAAGTCTCGTATCATCTTAGCATTCGTGAAATCTAATTTCTTGTATAATTATCTAAAAATTCATATATAATATGTCAAGATAAGTATAAACATGTAGATTAATATTTAAAACCATGAACAATTTTGTCTCTGAAATCTCTACCATTTAATAAAAAAAAAACATCCGCACTGAATGAGTTAAGTGTAAAATCCATTGAACACTGTCCTCGGCGCCAGCAATGGAAGATTTCCTTTCTTGAACCTTCCTCCTGACTCGCTTCTGCATCTCCAAGGAAGGAGAACAAAGTGTGTCGTTACTTTAATGCTACAGTAGGTCGTGGGGAATGACAACTTTTCTGTACTAGGCAACAGTGTTCACTGCTGAGAAGGCTAGTGCTCTTCTTCACTACTACTTATACCTTCTCCATCTAATTGACCCACGTGCCAATTGTTTTCCTACTCAGCGACTTGAAGGACGTCAAGCTCCGAGCGAACCCACTTTTATTTCATCAGCAAGTCTCCTCGCTACCATTACGTAACTTCCGCTCTCATCTTGACAGTAGCATAGTCTTAACAAATATCGTATACTCTTTCATTATGTCAATTTTTTTTTTTGCCTTGCCTCTTTACCTTATTTTTTTTGTTTAAGTAAAGAGCCCCGTCGCGCCAAGTGGCGTATAGGGAATATGGTGTTAGTGACCATAAATTTTACAGACCTTCAGCACATGATTTTTGGTGTAAAGTGGTCGGTATTACGCCCGTGCCGCTTTACTTTCCCAGAAAAAAATCCGGTACCCATTTAAGGCTGGATGAACCCGGAAGCCGTCGGTTGGGATCGAACCATACCTCTTGCTCTTTGTAGTCCAGTTCACTAACCACTGAACTACCGAGCTTCCGTGTTTACCTTATTATTACGAACATTTAAAACGCACTGTAAACTTAACAACAGCAAAAGAAAAAAAAAAAGAAAACCTAAACTACCTAGTCAAAACCCAGTAAACACGAAGATTCAATTACAGATCAATAGCAGAAATATAAAACTTCGTGTACAGCCTTTTAATTTTAAAATTATCAACAATATATTCACAAACTGGGCCTCCAAAAATGATATTAACCTAATCTGCTAAAACACGCTGTCGAATTTAAACATTTGACAGGTTGAAAATCATCTACATTTTGACCTTTAAAAAAAACACACATTGTGCAAACGTTGGCCATGTTAGTGAAAAACACACGACATCGGTATGTGGTTGCCAGAAAGGCTAACCCTATTGATTTTTTATGGACAGAGGCTTGGGTACAAAATTGAAGAACGATAGAGAGAGATAGAACAAAGAGGGTTTATATATATATAAAGGACGGCAGGGAGAAGAATAATGAGCGTTGTGAAATGTGAGATGAGAGTAAGATAAGAGGGTGGAGGTGTCTGAGAGGTTTTGTGATATTTTAAAGTTGAATATGGCTAGAGTAGAAGAGTCAGTAGTTGGTTGTTGTTGTTTTGGCATGGTGTTGATGCGGTTAAGGGAGAATTGATAGGATGTTGTAATGAGGTTGAGAGTAGTGTGGTGGTTGTTGTAGTAATGGCAGTGGAGGGGGTAATATTGGAAGTAATTGTGGTAGTGTTAGTGGTGATAGTAATAATAGTGGTTGCAGTGGTAGTGACCGTAGTTGTAGTAGTAATTGATGTAGAAATAGTGGTGATAGTAATAATAATGGTTGCAGTGGTAGTGACCGTAGTTGTAGTAGTAATTGATGTAGAAATAGTGGTGATAGTAATAATAGTGTTTGCAGTGGTAGTGACCGTAGTTATAGTAGTAATTTATGTAGAAATAGTGGTGATAGTAATAATAATGGTTGCAGTGGTAGTGACCCTAGTTGTAGTAGTAATTGATGTAGAAATAGTGGTGATAGTAATAATAGTGTTTGCAGTGGTAGTGACCGTAGTTGTAGTAGTAATTGATGTAGAAATAGTGGTGATAGTAATAATAATGGTTGCAGTGGTAGTGACCCTAGTCGTAGTAGTAATTGATGTAGAAATAGTGGTGATAGTAATAATAGTGTTTGCAGTGGTAGTGACCGTAGTTGTAGTAGTAATTGATGTCGAAATAGTGGTGATAGTAATAATAATGGTTGCAGTGGTAGTGACCGTAGTTGTGGTAGTAATTGATGTGGAAATAGTGGTGATAGTAATAATAATGGCTATAGTAGTTGTGTTTGTGACAGTAATCAAATGAGAATGGTCGCAGTAGAAGTAGTTGTACCAGTGGTTGAGATAATGGTGGTAGTTGTGGTTACGGTGATAATGGATCTAGTGATGGCAACAGAATTAGTAGTACATTAATTGTAAAGGTAATTGGTTGCCCTCCTTTTTCATCTCTTCGCTTACATTATTCCCACTTTCTTTTAGAACAAGACAAATAAAATTGTTAGGGCATGTTAAAAGACACAACAGCCTACTAAAAGTAATCTTAGAAAGGAAAATACAAGGTAATAGAGCCAGAGGTAGACCAAGACTAACATGGACGAGTAAAATCAAAAGATGGACAGAACAGCCTATGACAACCTGTACGATATAGGCAAGAGACAGAGCAGAATGTCGCTCCATGGCAGTGAACTTTCGATGCAAAGAAAGCACTCAATGATGATGACCCTGTGTTATCTTGCCCCGTCTCATTATCCAATTTATCGTACCTGGTATCACCACAATTTCTCTATTCTCGTTGTGTTCTGGTTTATTTTTTTTTTAGCTTTTACCTCTGACGAAGTCCCTAGAGATTAGGAACTGAATTTTGCGTGTTAATCCGTTTTTCCCTGGCAGCCGTGTGCACAGGGATCCCTCGCCGCACAGGCAGATAACTCCGTCTTCAGAGGTACTCATATTTTTTCCGCCCATGAGTAATTGTCGTTTCAAGCCAGGCTTCGCTGCTGAGACCAGAGGTGGTTGCCGCAGAGAGAAATCATAGATTGATGCAGCCAGGATTTGAACCCACAACCTCTCTGTCTCGAGGCCGGCTTCTTGCCTCGAGACCAACCAGTCCCGTGTAAGATCGACCGATTCTTGAACACTCAGGGTGGTCAGACAAGTGCGCTGCGTTTGAAATTATATTTCTCTTCTTTGTCGCTACCATTAACGTATACCACGTGTCATGTGTGTCGTAATGTAGAGCAACAAACATCAACGAGTAGATGAAACAAGGATGACAAAATCCAGTCAAATAACTTTAATTTAACAATTGTTGCCACTGGTGTCTATATTAGATCCGCTTCTGGACTTAATAGTTCAGGTTTAATTTGGACGAATCTTATCTTTAGCGACTATGTTTAGTACTACTTACAACTCTAGGTCTTATTGTCAACTGTCTGTCTCAATCGCAGCCGTTGACTGTCTACTGAATTCTGTCTTGCCTAAGTTATTTTCGAGCCTATCCGTCACTATCTAAGTCTCTCCCTCTCTCTTAAGTCTCCATCTCGCGTCTATACCTATTAGGTTTCCATCTAGTTCTCCATCAATCTCTAATCGTCTTAATAAATCCCGACTTCTCTTTATGTATTCGTCTTGTGGTCTTCTCATGTCCTGGGAGAAGGAACTGGCAACTGTTAGTTTTCCCATGAAGTCAGAACCATGAAGGTCATGGGCATATGTTCGTTTCCGGATTAAGTCAAAAGTTTAACATCAGGCTCTAATAATGGCCAGGTTTTGTGTCAAACAAACGGTTGAAACTAATTTGCCTGACTCTCAAATATTTGTACTTGACTCGACCCACTTGTGTCTGTCCTAGTTAACTCATATAACCTGGTAGTTAACTGGCAGGTCAATTCTCTCTCGTCACAAGGTTTTTGCTCATTTGTTCTTGTCAGGGTCTCAGTGACTATAGCCATGTAGTTACCTTCTCTACTGATCACCTATATCTTGTTGTAATTCATATTTTTTCAAGGACGGCAATTTCTATCTATATACACTACCTGTGGCTAAAATGAAGTGACTGCCACATATTCTTTTAGAACACTCCTCCAAAAATAACAATTGTGAAAAATAAATGAACCGTTACCAATGCTGCAGACTATAAATCTCTTAGTAATCAAGACATAATAGTAGTTTTGGCACTGAAAGAAGAGCCCTCTGACCTTCGTCCAGTAACGTGCCGAAATTCAGGGTAACAAAATTGCAAGACATTTCGATTTTTCTATCGAATTTTATCTAGCGGTAAATTAAAATTATAAGCTTTCCCCACTTCTTCTGGTGCACCATTTTTATTAGTGGGAGTACACCAGGAAATCAAATGTCCGCCATCTTCATTAATGAACAAATCCAAAAAGTTCTATGCACCAATCTTAATCATCAGCTAAGTCAGGTTTACAATGTTTCCAAATTTTTCTTCTAGCAAATTGTCACTATCAGACACTTCATAACTTATAATATTTTTATCTAACTTTTATCTGTTTGTACTGTCTACAACCCAACAGAAAGCCAGCTTTAGGCCTCAAAGTCGGAATATTTTCTCTCAGCTTTTGTCATCGTACAACTGTAACCATGCACTTTTTGAAATACATTAAAATATATTCTCACTTAAGCAAGCTCTACTGCAGTCTTACATATTTATGTCTACCTTCCCCCATTTCCATATCTACTACACGTCTTATTGTTATTATCTTTAAACCAAATTGAATAACTGTTTAACTATTGATATTATGCATGAGAATTTTCTTAAATATCTAGGAAGAAAAATGTTAACTCATAGTAAGTCGCCCCGTCCCTGGGAGGAACTGTCGTAGTCACATGTAAGAACTACGACAGTTGCTCCCAGGGACGGGGCGACTTGAGTTAATTTAGTAAAGATTTATGGAGGTTCTGTAAAAAAAAAACAAAACAACCTTTTCTTTTATTTGAAAACGTAGTATCGAGAAGCAAACACGGAACATGTTTTTCATTTGTATAGCGCATTGCCGAAAATATTGTTATTCGCTATTGACAAATATTGTACATCCGCTTGTGTACTATCTGTGTCATTATATTAAATTGTTTAATGCATACGAGACCTGATTTTTAAAATAGAAGGCTACTTTATTATCTGATAATCTTATACATTCTTTAAGAGAAATCCCCATTGGAAGCCCAATTTTTATTTGTGTGCAATTGCTTTCCATTTTCAGAGCAGCATATACTTTTGTGATGATGACTACCAAGGTGCTTCTTTAAGTAAATTATGTTATTGGTTCGAATGTAGTTAATTTTATAGAGAACAAACATAATTGCAGTGTTATTTTCCAAACAGACGCTATATATAAATTAAAAGGAACGAAAATAAGAAACTTTTGTTTAGTCTGCATCTAATAAGAGCCGCGAGAGCTCAGTGGTTAGTGAACTGAACTACAAAGGACAGGAGATTGGGTTCGATCCTGATCAACGGTTTCCAGGTTCACCCAGCCTTAAATGGGTACAGGAATTTTTCTTGGAAAGTAAAGCAGCACGGACGTAATACCAATCACATTACCCCAGAATTAATGTTTTGAAGGTCTATAGAAATGATGGTCACTAACACCATATCCCCTATACGCCACTTGGCGTGACAGGGCTCTTTACTTTACTTTATTGTATCTAATAAACACAGCGTTTGCATCATATAACTCAAAGAAGAACTCTTATAAGAAAAGCAAACATAACGGTCATTGACTATCTTACTGAGATTGAGAAGCTCGCCCATATGATGAGGTACTTTGCGAGCTGATTGGTCAGTTTGCTCACTTCCAGATCAAAAGGATCCGGGTTCAAGTCCCAGAAGTGGTGGCTATATTTTTTTCGGTCCGACAATGCTCCGGGGTTCACCCAGCCTCTAAAAGTGAGTACCTGAGATTTTTCTGGGAAGTAAAAGCGACATGGCGTAAAGGTAAAAGGTCAAGTACGAGACTTGAACCGGCGTCTTAGCACGCGAGTTTCCACCCATATGTGCTCGCCCGCCTATCCAGAAATGTTCGGAGATTTCTGTATAGTGTCGCCTCAAGCATCGAGACTCAGATGCGAAGCGGCATTCCTCACCTTCCCAGGGTAATACCCTGGTACCCATTTCTGACAACGGCTGGGTCGACCGTGGGGGTATTTTTTTTTGCAAACCACGAGTACAATTCACACTGCTCCCAGCGGGAATCGAACACGGGTTGTCCGAACGTCGGTAGTCCAGTCGGGTGGTTTTCCCAACTAGGCTACCGAGGCGTAATACCGACCACACCAAAAAACTGTGCCGTGTTGTCGTTGAAACATATTGTCGCTAACACAACATTCCCCATTGGCCTAGCAAGGCAGAGGACCTTTACATTACTTAGATTGCGAGCCTTATGCGACAGCTGACATCACCGGAAAGATAATAGTGACGAAATATAGAATAGTGCTAAACTACAGTTGTAATCTTTGCAAGGTGTTTAAATTTAATAATAAATCTGTGAACTTTGATGAAAAGAAACACATCAGTTGAAATTGCTTACAAAAGAAAATAATTTGTTTATACATATATGAATATGACACTATGTGTTCTGTTTGTCTGCTTCATTTTTGTTCATTCTTTGTTCCTGCATCAACTAATTGCTTGCATTAAAAAAAAAAAAAAAAAAAAACCTCTGTCCTCCATTCATTAACAGCAGACTGCAACATCCCATTTGTGCGTCCATTCATACTTGTTTTATTTCCACTTCAATAATATCTTCATCACTTGACACTCGTCCCGGTGTGTGTTCAGATCGATGGGCGTGTTCTAAAGTTATCTCATTTTCACGTAGACTGACAGTGGTATTGATAAAATGACCTCCTGAACATTTGTTTAACTCCCTACCTATGAATAGACGATCTCATCTATAACTTAATTTTTTTTTCACAGAAGAATCAGTGATTAGGTGTTTGACAGTATCTCTTTCTTCTTTTATTTGTTGAACATTTATTACCAGACGCATTGCTAGTAGGCGAACACCGGAATCTCTTCAACTTAAATCAGTATTTGGTTTTATTCTTGTGTGTCAATGGAAGATGGCTTAAATAATTTATCTCGACCTCTATTATTCTCCATGTATCATCGACATGTAGCTTATATCATGTATCTCGACCTCTATTATTCTCCGTGTGTCACCGACATGTGGCTTATATCATGTATCTCGGCCTCCTCTATTATTCTCCGTGTGTTACCGACATGTGGCTTATATCTTGTATCTCGGCCTCTATTATTCTCCGTGTGTCACCGACATGTAGCTTATATCATGTATCTCGGCCTCTGTTATTCTCCGTGTGTTACCGACATGTGGCTTATATCATGTATCTCGGCCTCCTCTATTATTCTCCGTTTGTCACCAACATGTGGCTTATATGATGTTTACAGACACCTATTGTCTGGACTGGCATTCTTGGTCGTTTTGTACAGTATGTAGTGGGTGCTGCAAAGGATACAACGTCATCATCGGTACATGTCGCGGCAACTGTTCACATGGGATCCATGGACACGACTGCTCCGGGTCTTGTCTTAGTGTATGTCCTTTATGTGAAGAAAAATCTGGAAAATGCCTACAATGTAAACGTCCTGGCTACATCTGTAGTGACACTTGTCCCGATGGTTATTTTGGGCATCAGTGCGAACAGACGTGCTCTGATGGCTGTGACATCATATGTGACCCGGAAAGTACAGACTGTACGTGCAAGGAAACGTACTACGGATCAGACTGCACTCTCAAATGTCCGTACAACTGTTTCAACGACACCTGTGAACAGTCAACCGGGAACTGTACATGCAAGGGAACGTTCTACGGTTCAGACTGCACTCTCAAATCTCCGGACAACTGTTTGAACGAAACCTGTGAACAGTTAATCGGGGCCTGCGACTAGTATGTCGATGATTCCCACGTTAAGAAGAGACTGCCGACTACAACAAACCCAAGCATATGGATACCTTAATGTGGTTCTGTGCTAGACATGGTTCATTTCTTGGTGTTTTTCCATGAAGCCATGGCTCATATCTTGATGTGTTTCTGTGCTAGCCATGGCTCATATCTTGATGTGTTTCTGTGCTAGCCATGGCTCATATCTTGATGTGTTTCTGTGCTAGCCATGGCTCATATCTTAGCGTGTGTGTGTGTGTGTGTGTGTGTGTGTGTGTGTGTGCTTGCCATGGCTCATATCTTGGTGTGTGTCATGTTAGTCATATCTCATATCTTGGTGTGTCCGTGTTAATCATGTCTCATATCTTTATGTGTGTATGTGTTTAGTCGTATCTCATATCTTAGTGTGTATCTGTGTTAGTCATGTGTCATATCTTTGTGTGTGCATGTTTGGGTTAGATATCTCATATCTTTGTGTACATGTTTATGTTAGTCATATCTCATATCTTTGTGCGTGCATATCGGTGTATGTCACATCTCATATCCTTGTGTGTGCATGTCTATGTTGATCATATCTCATATCTTTGTGTGCATGTCTATGTTAGGCACGTGTCATATCTTTGTGTGTGTATGTCTATGTCAGTCATATCTCATATATTTATGTGCATGTTTATGTTAGTCATGTGTCATATATCTTGATGTGTGTCAGTGTTAGTCATGCCTCGTATCGCTGTGTGCAAGTCTATGTTGGTCACATCTCATATCTTTGTGTGTGCATGTCTGTGTTAGTCACCTCTAGTGACTCGGGCAGATGGTGCTCGTAAACCTGGGAGGGCCGACCATCTAAGGGCAGAATCCCCCTACAGAAAAGATCATCTGCTGCCTTGCAGGAACATTGGGGACAATCAAAGGCTAGGGAATGCAAACCTGAATAAAATGCTGGCTGAAATCGGATGCACTGGGCCACTGGCGCAAAGCACAGTGCAACGTTTTAACGGGTGTTCAATCAGAGTGGATCTGTCAGACTCTAATTGTGATGTTCTGTCTGTGGGGGCGATCAACACACTTAAGCTGATAGCTGACTTCATGTGAGAGTCTGGAATCCTACTCTGATTGAATCCTGATCGCAGAGAGAGATATGATGTATCTCGGCCTCTATTATTCTCCGTGTATCACCGACATGTGGCTTATGTCATGTATCTCAGCCTCTATTATTTTCCGTGTGTCACCGACATGTGGCTTATATCATGTATCTCGGCCTCTATTATTCTCCGTGTATCACCGACATGTGGCTTATGTCATGTATCTCGGCCTCTATTATTTTCCGTGTGTCACCGACATGTGGCTTATATCATGTATCTCGGCCTCTATTATTCTCCGTGTGTCACCGACATGTAGTTTATATGATGTATCTCGGCCTCTATTATTCTCCGTGTGTCACCGACATGTGGCTTATATCATGTATCTCGGCCTCTATTATTCTCCGTGTGTCACCGACATGTGGCTTATATCATGTATCTCGGCCTCTATTATTCTCCGTGTGTCACCGACATGTAGCTTATATCATGTATCTCGGCCTCTATTATTCTCCGTGTGTCACCGACATGTAGCTTATATCATGTATCTCGGCCTCTATTATTCTCCGTGTGTCACCGACATGTGGCTTATATCATGTATCTCGGCCTCTATTATTCTTCGTGTGTCACCGACATGTGGCTTATATCATTTATCTCGGCCTCTATTTTTCTCCGTGTGTGACCGACATGTGGCTTATATCATGTATCTCGGCCTCTATTATTCTCCGTGTGTCACCGACATATGGCTTACATTATGTATTTTGGCCTCTATTATTCTCCGTGTGTCACCGACATGTGGCTTATATCATGTATCTCGGCCTCGATTATTCTCCGTGTGTCACCGACTTATATTATGTATTTTGGCCTCTATTAGTCCCTGCCAACATATTTTCATTTGGCTCCCATTCAGAATTCATTGCATATTAGTTTTCTCTCTCTCTCTCTCTCTCTCTCTCTCTCTCTCTCTCTCTTTCACTCTCACTCTACCAGTAATTCCTGCACTTTTTATTAATGAATTATCCATATACAGTTTCGCAATTGTTATTACATTTGTCTCCCCCCCCCCCCCATTGTTTTGTTCTGTGGCATTGGAGAAGTAAATGTGTGTAGCTTCACTTTATAAGTATCGCTAAAAGTGTAGCTTGCATTGATGTCCGAGTGGATTTATTTGCAACTGATGTGATTCCTTCTAGCCATCTTTCATGGCTCATTCTTGTCAACTGTCATCATCAAGTACCGGGCCTGCTGGCGTAGGTGATCATGTCTCTCAACAATTTTTCGATCTCGACAGTTATTTATAATTTCTGTTGTTGACCTTCTGCCAAGCCATTCTCTTAAGCTGTCTGGTATTTTTTCTCTTTGGTTTCCTCTGTCTCTTTGTCCCTCAATTTTCCCAGTTGTTACAATATATTCCAGCTGTTCTCTTCTCATTACATGGCCAAAAAATGATAATTGTTTCTTCCTAATTTTGGAAATTAGCTCTCTTTTTGCTCTGGCCTCTTTCAGAACGTTTTCATTACTCTTCTTAGCTGTCCATGTTATTCTCATCATTCTTCAGTAAAATCACATTTCTACAGACTCCAGTGATTTTCATGTTTATTGCCCTATAGTCCATGATTCACATCCATATGTTAAGACTGACTCTACATAACATTTAAGAACTCTTTTTCTTGTTTCTATTGTCAAAAATGGATTGCATAGCATCTTCCCCATTTTTTGGAAAGCTGCTTTTGCCTGAGCAATTCTGCATCTCATCTCTTTTGTACATCTTCCGTCTGAGATTAACAAAGTTCCCAAATATTTAAATTCATTTACCTGTTTTAATTTGTCAACTGTAACATGTTGTTACTTAGCATATTCGTGCTACGGTTACACTTTGTTTTAGTCAAACAAATTAGCAAACAGCAAAGTATCAGGAGAGGCAGGGAATGGAAATTAATTTATTATTAATTAATATTTTTGTATAAACCGATCCGTTTAGTTCATCTCTGGTTTATCACATTAGGTTTAAAATAGGCTACTTAGCCTGATTAGTTAATTAGTTTTGTTACTTTGTTAATTAGTTAAATTTGTTATATGGTCACCTAAGTTACAATAGTTTAGTTACTTACTTACATAGTTACATTAGATAGTATAGATGATTAGTTGATTAGTTCCTCTACTGCTGAAGACGAAACATAGTACAGAAATCATAATTCTCCAAATATGATGATTCACTTCTAGATTTAGTTTTATTCTTAAGTCGATAGTTGAACCCTCTCTATTAATTGTTCTTCTTAGAGTTTTTTGGGCCTTTTTTTCTTTCCTTTTGTCACCCGGAGTCTAGATGAAGGCCTGATGTAGGAGCCTAAAATTGAACCTTATTCAAAGCAACAAATCAGACGTATTTATACATGTAAAAAAACACATGTCGAACACCATCCAACTAAAAGAATCATGAATAGAATTTAAAGGAAAAAAGGGAATTTAGGAGACATTGGATCGACCAGACATAACGATGGGACACGAGCACAAGATAAATCACCGAGCATTGACCAAAACACCCAATTTTTCATCGATTCTAAAAAAAAAGCAAGGGAGGTAATGGATAATAAAGTAGGTAAGATATTTCTCGTTTGTCTTTTCCTGTGGGCACTTTATCTGTAATTTGATGTCTGTGGTATGTTTTATTATTTTTTAACACTACATTCTTCATCCGACGTTGCTACTGCTCATTTTATTCCTCTTTATTTCCTTCCTCATTTGCCTTTCAACATTGAGAGGAGATATAATTTGTGGTCTTCTGCTCTTCTGTTTGCCTCAGCTGCCGTTGTTTCTTCTTCTTTTTCTTCTTTCCTTCCTCATCTGCCTTTCAGCGTCGAGGGGAGATATAATTTGCGGTATTTTGCTCTTCTGTTCGCCTCTGCTGCTGTTATATTTCCTAGTTCTTCTAATATTCCATCGACCCATCTTTTTCGTGGTCGACCCTTGGGTCTGGTGTTCTCACAACATTTGTTGAAGGATCGTTGTGTTGTGTTTTGTTCTTTCTGCCTTGTCACGTGGCCAAACCATTTTATCTGTTGTTTCCTAATATATTCTATGGCGGGGGGCTATTCCTAGCTTTTTCTCAGTTCTTCATTACTGATCTTATCTCTGAGACTGTTTCCTGTCATTCGTCTAGCACATTTCATCTCTGTAGAGGTTATTTTTCTTATTGTTCTTGCATCTAGGGTCCAGGTCTATCTTTGGTAGCACAACGTTGGGATGAAGATTGTATTGTATAGTGCTCGTTTTGCCTCCAGAGTTATTTCCTTGTTGGACAATAGTGGTAATAACTGCCCAATGATTTGACAAGCTTTGTTGGATCTTGATTCTATCTCTGCTGTTTGGGAATTATCGTTTGTCATTTGACTTCCTGGTATTTGAATTCATCTACTTGTTTTAGTTGTCTGCCTTGTATAGTTATGTTGTTATTCTGTTTATTTTTGGCGACATTCATGACTTCTGTTTTGTTGATGTTGATTTTCATGTTGTATTTTGTGCCTGAGATGTTGAGTTTGTTTAAGTGTTCTTGTAGCTCTTCTATTGTTTCATGTATTAGGGCCTGATCGTCTGCAAATAAAAGCTCTTTGATCTCGTCTGTTTCTTATGGGTTGGCTAGCTTGCAAATATGGTCCATGTATGTAATAAACAGTAGGGGGGATAGCACGCACCCCTGTCTTACACATGATCTAACTTCGAAGTGGTCTGTGTAGCCTGCTGCTGTTCTGACCCTGCAGCTGCTGTTGATGTAGAGTTATTGTTTCTTACAATCCATATTTTTCGTGGTCGGCCCTTGATTCTGGTGTTCTCGCTGCGTGTATTAAAGGATCGTTGCGGTGTGTTTTGGTCTTTCTCTCTAATCGCGTGACCAAACTTTTTATCTGTTGTTTCTTTATGTACTCTATGAAGGGAAGTATTTATAGTTTTTTTTTTTTCTCTCAGTTCTTTATTTCTGATCCTCTCTCAGCAGACTGTTTCCTGTCATTCACCTAACACATTTCATCTCGGTAGTGGTTATTTTTTCCTATTGTTTTTGCGACTAATTAGGTCCAGGTCTGGCATTTGCAGCACAACGTTGGGATGAAGATTGTACTGTAGAGTGCCCGTGTTGCCTCTAGAGTTTACAGCCTCTAAAGCATGCAAGCCTTTACTCGATTCAGTATATGTCCTTGATAACGAATGGTGATGTTTAATTATTGCAAATGATTGATTAAATCATAGAAGTTCCAGCTTGAATTCTCCACAAAAGAAATGTAATTTCTGTTTCCTGGCAGTGACTGGTGTGTAATTTTTTCTTTGCTGGATTAAGGAGTTACGTTCTCTAGGTTTAGTACAGAAATGAATTATATTTATATTGACATTAATAACTAATCTGAGATTTGTATGCATTTAACTCTTTCAGTACGGAAAGTTTTTTTTTTTAATCAATTTAACGGTAGAGATTTCAGAGACACAGTTTTTGTTTTTAAATATTAATCTTCATGTTTATATTTATCTAACACTTAACATAATATATATGGAATTTTAGATAATTAAACAAGGAATTATATTTCACCAATACCAAAATTATACAAGATATAATAAAAAGAATATTATTTGATGACAGTTTACACTAATCAGATTGAGAGTGACGCACTGTGCGGCTAAACGTACATGACAAAAATCGGCATGGTGCATCGAAACGTACGGAAAGAGTTAAAGACAGTATCAAGCAACAACCGACATCTGCCTTGATACGATATGTAGCAGCACATTCCATAAATTTATCTAAATATGCAAATGACAGTCCAACACATTATCTTTGATGTATACGTGTTATCATTCTTACCCTGACATTCTCCAGTTATTTATTTCCTCCACTCCATTACAAAATTATCTCCCTGGATCCCAGCACAGCACAAACAGCTTGCTGGCACTCACTCACTTGAAATTTCCTCAACAAAGCCTCGCCCATCGCCCTCTTCCCACACAAGGAAACGAATTCCCCATATAAAAGAGACGATCATTAATCGGCCCGCAAACTTCAGTACGACAAACCCGATGGAATAACACGCATTTCCGAAGCAGAGTTTTCTGTTTTTGTTTACTTAAACCTATTTCTTCTAGAATTTTTTTGGGTCTTTTTTCCCTGGAGGGAATTTTTTTTTTTTTAAGCATTTCTTAATTGAAAATATTGGCTGAATTAATGTTTCATACATTAAGCATTATCCGACTGGCTTTCGTGGCATTTCAATGTAATATATTTTTTTAATAAATAAATTATAGATTTTTCTATGCGTGCACGTTTAGCAGCCTTACTTTACGAATAACCGAAAGTACTAATACATGTACACTCTTTATCAGTGAATTCCTAACTCTTCAAAATGTGGATGTAAGTCTACACTGTTCGGATAACGTGACCTACTGTTGTTAACTATGTATTCGAATCAGTCAAAGGAGCACCGACGATTTAATTATTGAGTCCAAGATGTGACGTGGGTTTGTGTGAAATCTATAAAATATGGAAATGCAGTATTCGACTTATTCCAGCGACATTTGCTGACTTGGCAAGAAGCTTCTGGCTATTCAATAGCACGTTGGCCTTTCCTGGCATCTTATTTCCATACACTCGTCCCGTAATGACGACGGGAAACAAGAATCTGTTACAGGTCCAAATGTTCTCCACGTCTGGCATCTTAGTCTCGTCTCGTATATTTTTATAGGATTCTGGAGAAATTACCAACATCAAGCGCCGTGCCGACAGACTGGCAGAGATGATGTTGCATCAGAATCGTTGCATGATATATTGTACGGTTCATTGTTCTGGTTTAGGTAAGATATATCTAATTAAGTATTAAAGAAGTGCATTAATATAGAGACTTATAGGGCACGGTGGAATTGTATCATTCAATCAAAAGAAGATTGAGCATAGTTATGAATGGAACATAACAACTGCATAACACAGGACAAGGAACTGATTTTAAAAAAAATAGTCTCAAATGGGCCTGTTTTCTCATAGCCAAATATGGAGGGTTGGAACTATAAATGTCGATGAGTTTGCTAAAAAATGCATTACTATTCATGGATGCAAATATTACAGAAGAATAGTTAGAAACCCGTCGGCACGGATAAGAACGAATGTGTTCACTTTGTTTAGTCTTGTTCTTCCTGTTCTTCTTTCAGCGTTGTGAGGAGATATAGTTTTCTGACTATTGTTTTTCTGTTGGCTTCTGCTGTTGTTACATTTCCTAGTTTTGTTTTTCTAATATCCCATCTTTCCATCTCATTCATGATCTTCCCTTGGTCTGGTGTTCTCCTAACGTTTATTCAAGAGTCGTCGCGTTGTGTTTTGATCTTGCTACCTTATCTCGTAGTTTCGGGCTGAAGTCGGATGTGTTGGGCCGAAAGGCGCATATATAACAGTTATACTGCAAACCACAACACAACGCAGACACGCCCACTTAACGTCCTTTTAAGGGCGGATGATGAAGAGGAATATTCTAGTCTACCAGAATACTCTAGAATACTTTAGTCATCGGGCGAACGCAAGCAAGCAAGCATCTCGTAGTTTAATCATTCCATCTGTTCTTTCTTTATGTATTCATTTTGGGACAAAAGGGAAGGGGGGGGGGTATTCCCAGCTTTGTTCACAGTTCTTCATTTCTGATTTGATCTCTCTGGCTGCTTCCTCTCATGTTTCTATTATATTTTCGTTCCGGTAGTGGTTATTTCTCTTAATGTTATTGAGTCTAGCATCGAAGTCTGACATTGGTAGCACAACATTGAAATGCAAATTGTGTTCTAGAGTGCCTTTTTTGTCTGTAGTGTTTTTCCTTGTTGAACAATAGTGGTGACATGTGTCTGATGATTCTACAATCTTTGTTGAGTCCATTTCTGGTGGCTGTAAATTATCGTTTATCACTCATCATCATCATCATCATCGAGTGCCTTCTCCGCAACGAAGGTTGGCTACCATGGATCGCCATTCAACTCTGTTTCTTGCTTTGATGGTGCAGGCTGTCATAGATTGACTTGTCCATCTTTTGATGTTACTCGTCCATGTTAGTCTTGGTCTGCCTATGCCTCTTTTACCTTGTATTTTTCCTTCCAATATTACTTTTAGTAGGCTGTTGTGTCTTTTAACATGCCCCAAAAATTTCATTTGTCTTGTCTTAATTGTATTTAGTAGTTCTCTTTTTATTTTCAGTTGCTTTAAAACTTCATCGTTTGTTATCTTTTCTTTCCATCCAATTCCACCTATTCTTCGATAAATCCACATTTCAAAGGCTTCAATTTTATGTTCTGTTTTCTTGTCTAATGTCCATGTTTCTGCACCATACAGGAATATTGAGAAGATGTAGCATTTTGCCATTCTTAGTTTCAGCCCTGCTGATATTTGTTTTGTTGTTAGTATATTTTTCATGCCATTAAAATTACTTTTTGCCGTACCTATTCTTTTGTTTATTTCAATTTTACATTTCCCATCATTGGTTATAGTATGTCCCAGGTAGTTGTAGCTCTGGACTGTCTCCAGATGTATTCCCTCAACTGTGATATTTAATTGTAGGTCTTGAGAATTTTCTTTGTTTATGATTATAGTTTTAGTCTTTTGATATTCATTTCTAGTCCATATTTTTTGCTTGTTATATTTACCACATTAAGCAATTGTTGTAGGTATCGTTTATCACTAGACTTCCGAAATATTAAAATTAATCCGCGATCATTTAACTGTATGCCTTCTATTGTTATGTTGCCATTTTCCAAGAACTTAATATTCATATAAATGGTTGCTAAGGAACATAATGACAAGGAAATTAAATATTGTATATACATTAACAGGCGTGATAGTCTTGAGAAGATCACTATGGAGGGCATGGTAGCCAGTCTTGAGAAGATCACTATGGAGGGCATGGTAGCCAGTCTTGAGAAGATCACTATGGAGGGCATGGTAGCCAGTCTTGAGAAGATCACTATGGAGGGCATGGTAGCCAGTCTTGAGAAGATCACTATGTAGGGCATGGTAGCCAGTCTTGAGAAGATCACTATGGAGGGCATTGCAGCCAGTCTTGAGAAGATCACTATTGGAGGGCATGGTAGCTAGTCTTGAGAAGATCACTATGGAGGGCATGGTAGCTAGTCTTGAGAAGATCACTATTGGAGAGCATTGTAGCCAGTCTTGAGAAGATCACTATTGGAGGGCATGGTAGCCAGTCTTGAGAAGATCACTATGGAGGGCATGGTAGCTAGTCTTGAGAAGATCACTATGGAGGGCATTGTACCCAGTCTTGAGAAGATCAATATTGGAGGGCATGGTAGCCAGTCTTGAGAAGATCACTATGGAGGGCATGGTAGCCAGTCTTGAGAAGATCACTATGGAGGGCATGGTAGCCAGTCTTGAGAAGATCACTATTGGAGGGCATGGTAGCTAGTCTTGAGAAGATCACTATTGGAGGGTATGGTAGCCAGTCTTGAGAAGATCACTATGGAGGGCATTGTAGCCAGTCTTGAGAAGATCACTATTGGAGGGCATGGTAGCCAGTCTTGAGAAGATCACTATGGAGGGCATGGTAGCCAGTCTTGAGAAGATCACTATGGAGGGCATGGTAGCCAGTCTTAAGAAGATCACTATTGAGGGCATTGTAGCCAGTCTTGAGAAGATCACTATGGAGGGCATGGTAGCTAGTCTTGAGAAGATCACTATGTAGAGCATTGTAGCCAGTCTTGAGAAGATCACTATTGGAGGGCATGGTAGCCAGTCTTGAGAAGATCACTATGGAGGGCATGGTAGCTAGTCTTGAGAAGATCACTATGGAGGGCATGGTAGCCAGTCTTGAGAAGATCACTATTGGAGGGCATGGTAGCCAGTCTTTAGAAGATCACTATGGAGGGCATGGTAGCCAGTCTTGAGAAGATCACTATTGGAGGGCATGGTAGCTAGTCTTGAGAAGATCACTATGGAGGGCATGGTAGCCAGTCTTGAGAAGATCACTATGGAGAGCATGGTAGCCAGTCTTGAGAAGATCACTATTGGAGGGCATGGTAGCCAGTCTTGAGAAGATCACTATGGAAGGCATTGTAGCCAGTCTTGAGAAGATCACTATGGAGGGCATGGTAGCCAGTCTTGAGAAGATCACTATGGAGGGCATTGCAGCCAGTCTTGAGAAGATCACTATGGAGGGCATGGTAGCTAGTCTTGAGAAGATCACTATTGGAGGGCATGGTAGTCAGTCTTGAGAAGATCACTATGGAGGGCATTGCAGCCAGTCTTGAGAAGATCACTATTGGAGGGCATGGTAGCTAGTCTTGAGAAGATCACTATGGAGGGCATGGTAGCTAGTCTTGAGAAGATCACTATGGAGGGCATGGTAGCTAGTCTTGAGAAGATCACTATGGAGGGCATGGTAGCTAGTCTTGAGAAGATCACTATGGAGGGCATGGTAGCTAGTCTTGAGAAGATCACTATTGGAGGGCATGGTAGTCAGTCTTGAGAAGATCACTATGGAGGGCATTGCAGCCAGTCTTGAGAAGATCACTATTGGAGGGCATGGTTGCTAGTCTTGAGAAGATCACTATGGAGAGCATTGTAGCCAGTCTTGAGAAGATCACTATTGGAGGGCATGGTAGCCAGTCTTGAGAAGATCACTATGGAGGGCATGGTAGCTTATCTTGAGAAGATCACTATTGGAGGGCATTGTAGCCTGTAGATAGGAGGAAGAAAAACATCAAGTAAAAGATTGATGTCACGAACAAACTGAGAATGGACGCATCTGACTCTGGATAATGAATAGGACAGAGGAAACTGAAGAGTATCTGGCATGGGAGCTACGGTGCAGCAGGGAGAAACTAGATGATAATGGTGGTGGTGGTAGTGGTGGTGATACATAATAATACCACGGCCTTCTTCTACCAACATGAAGAAGTAGTAAAATAGTGAGCATCACGCTAAAATTGTGAGCATCACGCTAAAATAGTGAGCATCACGCTAAAATTGTGAGCATCATTGATGTATTTATATGAGCGTTGACGAGGTGGTGGATAAAACAAAAGAAAAAAGAAGAATAGATTAATGACACACCTGCAGTGTATATCATTGGTAATTTTACCCCCCAAAAAATACTTTTCAGTGATAAATTAATTGGAGAGTTGATTGGTAAGATTATATTCTTATTCTTCTTTGTTTCCTGCGAACTGTTGTTCTCTTATTACTGTTTTCGATATATTGTCCTAAAAAACAAATGAAATATTTCTTGTTTTAATTTAAAATATGATCCTAATGACAGCTTGCAGATCTTATTTCAAAGAATAATGAATCTGTCGAAATCAACTGAACCAGTAACAACAATAACTAAACTACAGGCTTGGGGATATGGCAAAGGTCTTTCATTGCCTTAGGTAGTAATGAACATATTTGTCCTTTATTTGTGTTACTCTTTTTGCGAAGTCTCGTGTGGAGTGTTCATTTTCATGTTTGGGTGTGTTAAGTAAGGTAAGTTATGAAAGAAAGCAGATATAAATTATGCAGTAATGCATTCATAAATAGCACAAAAATAGTAGAACATGGAATAAATTAAAATCATTAGACGCCTGAATTATTTTGTCATAACAGCGATTCGTTTACATCAAGCTCATGTAAATTACTCAATGACATATATAACACTGGACACATACCCGAAGATCTACTAAAATCTATCTTTGTAGCCATACCGCAGAAGTCAGGAGCCACTGATTGTGAAGATCATCGCACTATTAGTCTCATGAGTCATATGACTAAAATAGTACTAAGAATAATCATGAGACGTGTAAGGAACAAAATAAAACCAGAAATAAGTGGGGAACAATGTGGACTTGTGGAAGGAAAGGGCACCAATAATGCAATATACATCTTAATAACATTGATAGAAAGATATATAGAGGTAAAGAAAGATCTATATATGTGCTTTATAGACTACACGAAAGCATTTGACAAAGTAAAGCATGTGGAAATAATCAATATGCTGGAGAAATTAAACTTTGATGGCAAGGATCTGCGAATCATAAAAAACATGTACTGGCAACAAACAGCAGCTATACGAATTAATAACCAAACAGGACAATTTCAATTTATAAAACAAGGAGTCAGGCAAGGCTGTGTTCTGTCACCGGATTTGTTTTCACTTTACAGCGAATGAGATCAATAGTAGACAAATAAGGAATTGAAGTCAACGGTCACAACATAAATAATTTGCGATATGCGGATGACACAGTCTTAATTACAGAGACAGAGAACAAACTACAAGAAATGATAGATATAATAGTAGAAGAAAGCAACAAGAAAGGTCTCAGTCTGAATAGTAAGAAAACAAGTAATGGTTATATCGAAGAAACAATCATCACCATCATTCAGCATAAAAATAAACGAGACAAATCTAAAACAAGTGCAACGTTTCAAATACTTGGGCACAATAATAACATCAGATGGGAGATGCACCATAGAAATAAAAAGCAGAATAGCTCAGGCCAAAATAGCATTTCAGAAAATGAAAAATATCTTATGCAACAAATCTATGTCAATGGAAATGAGAAAGAGAGTTCATCGGTGCTATATAGAACCAATTCTAACCTATGGAAGCAAATCATGGACAGTAGACAAACAAATGAAAAGACGATTAGAGGCCACAGAGATGAGATTTCTCAGAAGAATGTTGAGAGTTCCCTAGACAGCTAAAAAGGCTAACGAGGACATTCTCATAGAGGCCAACACAAAAAGGGAGCTACTACGAGAAATCAGAAAGAAACAATCGACATTTTTCAGGCACGTCATGAGAAGAGGAAAGTTGGAATACTTTGTTACAACTGGCAAAATAAAAGGAAAGAGAGATCGCGGACGACAAAGAGAGGAAATACTGGATAGCTTGGTGTCATGGCATGGAAAACAGTCAACAACAGAACTGATACGATGCACTATAGATAGAAGATTGTGGAGGGACATGATCACCTACGCCAACCGGTATGGCACATGATGATAATGATGTAGGTTTGACTACAACCGCTAGATGTCTCTACCAGTTCTTCCAATACGATACCTGGTAAGTTGGGAATACGTGTTAACCGGCATTGGTCGGGTATATTTGCTGTCTTATCTGCTGTTAGACAGGAATTTGTTTGAAGCGATTTCGCAACATACGTCATTTAAGTTTTAAGACTGGCGAATATTTTAGAAATAATGTACACACTATAGAGTAATAAGCACGCCTATAATGAATAACGACATGGCTAATAACAATAAGACTTATGTATAACTCCACATTGGATGCAACAGTAATAACGCTGAGGCGCGAGGTGGTATTGAGTATTAGACAATATCATTAACTATCTAAGTAGTGGGAAGACTTATGACATATGACAACAAACAAGCAGCGGAAATACACTTTGGATTCATTAACGCAACTCAGACTATTGGCCAAGTGACCACATTATTTACTATGAAGAATATTTAGTCTTAATTCGGACTCGCGTCACCGCAGTCGGGACAATTCCATATCCGCTTGTCCGCCTGTTGCAGCAACCATCGAGGTGTTTGTCTATTGGTTGTTCCTGCCCTGCATTAACTGAATGTGTTACGTTCTCTTCTGTTGAAGATACTTTTCCTGTCGTCATCCTTCATGACATCCCGTCCCACAATTTCTCTAACGAGTATTTGATCCTAAATTTCTTTGTCGCCTTCCTGAGAGAGTTTATCAGCCATAGTGATGTTAGTTTTGCAATCTTTTAACGTTCTTTGCACAATAGCAGAGGTGGAGATGCTGGGGAAGACATTGAATGATCTTAATAGAATGGCAAGAAACGGAACGACTTGGAAAAGGAAATGCTCCACAGGGAGCTGAAAAGAAGAAGAAATATGATTATTTTTTCCTGATTCATGATTTTTTTTTCCTGATTCATGTTTGCTTCAAAATGCGATAGAACACAATAGCCGCTATCTCGCCCCACCCTCTTTTCTCTCTCTCTCCCTCTCTCTCTCTCTCTCCCATCTCTCTCTCTCTCTCTCTCTCTCTCTTCTTTCTCCACTTTCACTTATAACTCTTTACGTGTCGAGGGAGATACAAAGTTATAGTTTCTTTTTCATTTTTGTTGCCTTATCCATTGTCGATTGATATTGTAGTTTTTATCGAATTCTCTCAAACCATCTAACTGTGGCTCTACCACTGTTTCTATGTCCAATCTCCTCTTTCAATGTATGTTTTGTATGTAATCTCCTGGCATTCTTTCCATATGATCAAAATATATGAAACGCAACAACCGCCATTTTCACAAGCTAAAAAAAACTGCATGCTTTATTTAAGATAATCTTAGTTTAGTCTTTCTCTTCTTAAGGTCCATTTTGTTTAGTTGTTCTACTACTTATTGCTGTATGTCTAGTAATGTCCACACAATCTAGTAATGTCCACACAATCTAGTAATGTCCACACAATCTAGTAATGGCCACACAATCTAGTAATGTCCACACAATCTAGTAATGTCCACACAATCTAGTACTGTCCACACAATCTAGTAATGTCCACACAATCTAGTAATGTCCACACAATCTAGTAATGTCCACACAATCTAGTAATGTCCACACAATCTAGTAATGTCCACACAAGAATGGCCAGTTTTGTTAATAAACGTTGCCATATGTGAGAGTTCTTTAGGGTCCAATAAACAACTTAGCGTTGATGTGAGTCTCCGTAGCTGTTAGCCCTTTCCGTAATTGGCTTAATATGAGACAATCGTAGTTGGCTTGTCAGATGGATGATGAGGCAAGACGTCATCTGTAAGGTTAGCATGTCTACACACAATTCTAGTGTTATTATAACTAATTCAATGTTGAATTATTGTAAAGTAAAAACAGCACATGCAATCATAATTACAGCCTTTCTCTCAGCCGAAGGTAGTCTAGCCGCGTTCTGGTAAACGTTCAGGTCATAACAGTAATGACATAACAAATGACACATTATACAGGACATAACAGTCTCGATATTACAATGGCACATTATACAGGACATAACAGTATCGATATAACAAATGACACATTATACAGGACATAACAGTCCTGACATAACAAATGACACATTATACAGGACATAACAATCCCGACATAACAAATCATACATTATACAGGACATAACAGTCCTGATATAACAAATGACACATTATACAGGACATAACAGTCCCGACATAACAAATGACACATTATACAGGACATAACAGTCTTGACATAACAAATGACACATTATACAGTACATAACAGTCTCTATATAACAAATGACACATTATACAGGACATAACAGTCCGGACATAACAAATGACACATTATACAAATAACTGAAAACTTGAACTCCCGCAAGTTTACACGTTCGTGTTACGACTGTTGATAACGATAATACAAATATAACTAGACCAAAGCTTTTAACGATTAATGTGATACGATTTCCATTTATAAGATGACGTGATGTAGAGCTATATTAAACTGTTATTTAGAAAAAGAGAACACTGCTTGCAGCTGTTCGTAGCAGTATTTTTGTTATCGCTAATGATATGTAATATATCGTCCAGACATGAGGGGGCTGGTAAGTTTCATAACTTGGAATACACCGTCTTGGTCGGAGATTCGTGGCAACAAAGCAGCTGACAAATTGACCTCAGGTGCACATGACATATTAAGTGAAAGTAAAGGTCCCCTCCATGCCTTGCTAGTCGTATGTGGAATATGGTATTAGTGATCATATTTTTCTATGACCACGGCACAATTTTGGGTGATGTGGTCGGTATCACGCCAGGCCGCCTTTACTTCACAGAAGAATCTCTGGTACCCATTTTTAGAGGCTGGATAAACCCCGAAGCCTTGTCAGTCCGAAAAAAAATCCGCCAATGCTGGGGATCGAACCGGGACCCATCTGGTCAGGCAGCCCATCTTCTTAAGCTGTCTGGTATCTTTTCTATTTGTTTCCCTCTATTTCTTCTTCCCTCAATTTTCCCAGTTGTTACAATATATTCCAGCTGTTCTCTTCTAATTACATGGCAAAAAAAAAATTGTTTCTTCCTAATATTGGAAAATAGTTATCATTTTGCTTTGGCCTCTTTCAAAACGTTTTCATTACTCTTCTTAGCTGTCCATGGTATTCTCAACATTCTTCTATAAAACCATATTTCTACAGAGACTGTCTGTTGTCCTATTGTCCATGATTCACATGCATATGTTAATACTGGCTCTATATGCCATTTAAGAACTCTTTTTCTTGTTTCTATTGTCAAAAATGGATTGCATAGTATCTTCCTCATTTGTTAGAATGCTACTTTTGCCTGAGCCATTCTGCATCTCACCTCTGCTGTACATCTTCCGTCTGAGGTTAACAAAGTTCCCAAATATTTAAATTCATTTACCTGTCTTAATATTGTTTCACTTGTTTTTATTTTGCACTGAGGTGATGTCTTTTTCTTTGTTGTTACCATTACCTCTGTCTTTCTGCTATTAAGGCTGAGTGCTTTATTTTTGCTTTCTTTCACTATAATGTCTAACATTTCTTGTAACTCTTTTTCACTCTCAGCGATTAAGACTGTATCTTCAGCATACCTTAGATTATTTATATTACGACCTCCGATTGTTATTCCAGGCATGCTCCTTATGGATCTTAAAATAATCTCACTATAAATATTAAACAAATCTGGTGACAGCACACAACCTTGTCTAACACCCTGTTTTATTTGTTGAAACATTCCCAATTAGTTTCCAGTTCTTATGGCCGCTGTTTGTTGCCAGTACATGTTCTTTATTATTCTTAGATCTTTGCTGTCTACGTTTATGCTTTCTAAAATTTTGATTATTTCTTGGTGCTTTACTTTATCAAATGCCTTGGTGTAATCTATGAAACATAAGTATAGATTTGTTTTCACCTCTATGGCTCTTTCTACTAAAGATATTATGATATAAATGGCATTGCGTGTTCCTTTATCTCTAACAAAACCACACTGTTCATCGCTAATTTCTGGACTGATTTTGTTTCGCCCTCTTCGCATGATAATTCTTAGTAATATCTTAGTCATATGACTCATAAGGCTTATTGTGCGATGATCATCGCAATCAATCGCACCCGATTTCTTTGGTAGGGCTATGAATATTGATTTGAGCATGTCGTCTGGTATATATCCGCTGTTGTAGATATCATTCAATATTTTTGTTATTATTTCTATTCCAAAATCACCCATGCCTTCAATCTCTTCTTTAGTTATATTATCTGGTCCAGGAGCTTTGCCTGCTTTCATATTGCTCAAGGCATCTTCCACTTCTTCTCTGAGTATTTCTGGTCCTTCTCCATTATCCTTTATATTTACTCAAACATGATCCTATCAAATATAGTCTGATCAAAACATGATCCTATCAAATATAGTCCTATCAAAACATGATCCTATCAAATATAGTCTGATCAAAACATGATCCTATCAAATATAGTCCTATCAAAACATGATCCTATCAAATATAGTCCTATCAAAACATGATCCTATCAAATATAGTCTGATCAAAACATGATCCTATCAAATATAGTCCTATCAAAACATGATCCTATCAAATATAGTCTGATCAAAACATGATCCTATCAAATATAGTCCTATCAAAACATGATCCTATCAAATATAGTCCTATCAAAACATGATCCTATCAAATATAGTCCTATCAAAACATGATCCTATCAAATATAGTCCTATCAAAACATGATCATATCAAATATAGTCCTATCAAAACATGATCCTATCAAATATAGTCCTATCAAAACATGATCCTATCAAATATAGTCCTATCAAAACATGATCCTATCAAATATAGTCCTATCAAAACATGATCCTATCAAATATAGTCCTATCAAAACATGATCCTATCAAATATAGTCCTATCAAAACATGATCCTATCAAATATAGTCCTATCAAAACATGATCCTATCAAATATAGTCCTATCAAAACATGATCCTATCAAATATAGTCCTATCAAAACATGATCCTATCAAATATAGTCCTATCAAAACATGATCCTATCAAATATAGTCCTATCAAAACATGATCCTATCAAATATAGTCCTATCAAAAATGATCCTATCAAATATAGTCCTATCAAAACATGATCCTATCAAATATAGTCCTATCAAAACATGATCCTATCAAATATAGTCCTATCAAAACATGATCCTATCAAATATAGTCCTATCAAAACCTCATTCTATCAAACATTTTCCTATCAAAACATGATCCTATCAAATATAGTCCTATCAAAACATGATCCTATCAAATATAGTCCTATCAAAACATGATCCTATCAAATATAGTCCTATCAAAACCTCATTCTATCAAACATATTCCTATCAACACATGATCCTACCAAACATAGTCCTATCAACACATGATCCTATCAAACATATTCCTATCAACACATGATCCTATCAAACATATTCCTATCAACACATGATCCTATCAAACATAGTCCTACCAACAGATGATCTATAAAACAAGTTCCTATTAAAACATAATCCCACCCCAACTACATAAAAAATATATTTATATCAAACATTGTATACATTTTCTCGCGTAGATTATAAATCTAGGCATCTAAGTTGAGTATTTTTTTCTTTATATTTTAAAATATATTTCACAGTTTGATGGGCCATTTTTTCATTAGTTTATAATAAATGATTCCTTAGAAATAAAAAGCAGAATAGCTCAGGCCAAAATAGCATTTCAGAAATTGAAATACATCTTGTGCAACAAGTCAATGTCAACAGAAGTGAGAAAGAGTTTATCGGTGCTATTTGGAGCAAATTTTGACCCATGGAAGCGAATTATGAACTGTAGACAAGCAAATGAAAATACAATCAGAGGTCACAGAGATGGGGTTTCTCAGAAAAATGTGATTTCCCTGGACAGCTAAAAAGAAAAAAACAAAAAATTATCAATGAGTCCAACATAAAAATAGAGCTGATTAAAAAAAACATCAGAAACAAAAATCTAAATTTTTCGTGTACATTTTAAGAAGAGGAAATTTTGAATATTTGGTTCATCATCATCATCGAGTGCCTTCTCCGCAACGAAGGTTGGTTACAATGGAGCGTCATTCTGCTCTGTCTCTTGCTTTGATGGTGCAGGTTGTCATAGGCTGATTTGTCCATCTCTTGATGTTACTCGTCCTGTTAATCTTGGTCTGCCTCTGCCTATTTTACCTTGTATTTTCCCCTCCAGGATTACTTTTAGTAGGATGTTGTCTCTTTTAACTTGGCCCAAAAATCGCATTTGTCTTGTTTGAATTGTGCTTAGTAGTTCTCTTTTCATTTTTAGCTGTTTCAAGACTTCATCGCTTGTTTTCTTTTTCTTCCATCCAATTCTACCTATTCTTCTATACATCCACATTTCAAAGGCTTCAATTCTATGTTCTGTTTTCTTGTCTAATGTCCGTGTTTCTGCACAATATAGGAATATTGAGAAGCTGTAACATTTTGCTATTCTTAGTTTTAGCCTTGGTGTTATTTGTTTTGATGTTAGCATGTTCCTCATGACATTAAAATTACTTTTTGCCATTCCTATTCTTTTGTTTATTTCAGTTGTACATTTTCCATTACTGGTTATAGTATGTCCAAGGTAGTTGTAGTTCTGAACTGTCTCCAGGTCTATTCCTTCTATTTTGATATCCACTTGTTGGTTTTGGGTATCTTCTTTGTTTATGATCATAGTTTTAGTCTTTTTAATATTCATATCTAGTCCATATTTTTTGCTTGTCATGTTTATTTCATTAAGTAATTGTTGTAGGTCTAGGATTTTCTGCTAGCAGTACAGTATCGTCAGCATATCTTAGGTTATTGACTATCTTTCCATTAATTTGTAGGCATGACATCTCTATGACGTTTTTAAAAATTTGCTCAGTGTATAGATTGAACAAGCTTGGTGATAGGATGCATCCCTATCTTACTCCTCTTTTTATATCAATGGACGTAGAGTTCTCTTTGTTATATCCTATTATTGCTGTTTGCTCCCAGTATAGATTACATATTAGTTGTATGTCCATGTCATCTAGATGTATCTCTTTTAGGCATTCTATAAGTTGTTTGTGGTGTACTCTATCAAAAGCTTTGGTGTAGTCTATGAAGCAGGCATATATTGGTTTGTTTACTTCTGTGTACTTTTCGATTAATGCTCTCATGCAGAATATGGTTTCTTTTGTTCCGCTATTTCTCCTAAATCCAAATTGCTGCTCATCTAATTCAGTATTGATTTTATTCTGAATCTTTCCTTGTATAACGTTTAGCAAGATTTTTGTAACATGGCTCAGAGGCTTATTGTTCTAAAGTCACTGCATTCAACTCACCATTCATTTTAGTCAATGCAATGAAAGTTGATGTTTTTAGTTCATTTGGTATGTAACCTGTGTGGTATATGTCGTTGCATATGTCTGTAATCATTTCAATGCCAACATTGTCTAGTGCCTGTATCATCTCTATCTGTCTGCTGCCAGGACCTGCTGATTTTCCCTTTTTCATTGTTTTTATAGCTTTTTCCACCTCAGATTTTAAGTTTTTATAGCCTGATGTACCATTTTATAACTGGTTTCTTGTCCATTTGATCCTGAAATAAATTTTTGTTACAATTGGCAAAATACAGGGAAGGAGAAATCGCGGACGACAAAGAGAAAAGATATTGAATAGCTTGGGGTCATGGCATGGAAAGCAGTCAACATGCGGTGCACTGTGGATAGAACATTATAGAAGGATATGATCGCCTACGCCAACAACCGGTATGGCACGTGATGATAACAATGATATATATATATATATATATATATATATATATATATATATATATATATATATATATATATATATATATATATATATTTTTTTTTTTTTTGCGTTCGTCAGTTTCTACCTCTGACGAAGTCCCTAGAGATTAGGAACTGAATTTTACGTGTTATTCCGTTTTTTTTCCTGGCAGCCGTGTGCACAGCGGTCCTTTGCCGCACAGGCAGATAACACCGTCTTCGGAGGTACTCATATTTTTACCGTCGATGAATAATCGACGTTTTAAGTCGGGCTTCGCTGCTGAGACCTGAGGTGGTTGCCGCAGAAAGAAATCATAAATAAAAATCCCAACTGGTACAGCCGGCGTCTTGCCTCGAGACCAACCAGTCCCCCCGATAATGATGATAGGATACGCATACAAGGAATTTCGCTTTTCGGAGAGAATGAAGAGGTCGACAATAATAATATATGTTTGCTTTTGTTGTTATCTTCTATAGCTTTCTACGTGCTTTTGAATATATTGGGTTCTTACACAAACACAGTAGCGATTATCTTAATTTCCCTGATACACTGTTCCTGGATGCCTTGCGAATACATCACGACAAACAGGCAGTTCTGTGCAGAATCGAATTACATCAATTCCAGAAGATAAGAACGGGTTTTCAAGAGAAGAAGAATGTTTAATTTGTTATTGTAAATAATGTTTATGTAGATCAGAACGGGGTTTTTGCCTCGCAGATTTGATTTATTTGAGAAAAAGTGGTTTATCTCGCGTAATTTTGTTTTATATGCGTAAAAAGTGTTTTATATATTGTAGAATCGATATCTCTGTGAACAAAGGGTTTATTCAATATAAGACTGATTTATCAATGTAGAAGTCTACGCTCCAATATGCAATTAATGTGTCTGTACAATGCTATTTTGTCCATTGCAGAACATATTCAATAGCATAAAAATTAGTTACAGTGTTGCATTTACAATTTATCCTTGTAAAATGGTTCCGTTCTTTTGTTTTTGCGTACATGTACCTTTTATTCGGAATGCTATATCAGATACTAAGACGTTTCGATCTCAGCCACAAGCGGTAGTTTTTAAAAAAATCGAATCCGTGGTTTCTTCGTGACATTGCCTTCCTCCTGGTCTCTGGGTATACGATGTCTAGCCCACTCGGGCAAGGAGAAGTAACATGATGACCCGTGTGCACTCGCACACGTTAAAGAACCTTTGACAATTAACAGTCGAAAAACGTAGGCTAGCTGTCTGGGCAAAAGTTGTTAAGTAAATCTATACATGCATGCCGAAGACAGATGTGTAAGGGGCCGAAAGGTGCAGATATCGCGGCTCTGTCGTAAACTAGCGACACAATGCATCTACGCCCAATTAACGGATGAAGGCTAAGAAGTAGGAGTATAGAAGTGGTTTATTTGCA
This sequence comes from Megaustenia siamemsis, assembly GCA_032433765.1. NCBI lineage: Eukaryota > Metazoa > Mollusca > Gastropoda > Stylommatophora > Ariophantidae > Megaustenia > Megaustenia siamemsis. The sequence continues at coordinate 59,827,836 of JAVIAB010000051.1, forward strand.
CATTTTATTGTCTGTACAATTATGGTATCTCATAGAAGGAACGGTATTGTTAATGATGAGCCCTTAGCATACAACATGACTACCTGCTTGCAACTGGGAAGGAAAGAAGGAGGGAAGGAAGGAACAAACGAAGGATGGAAGGAAGAATGGAAGGAAAAAAGGTATGAAGGAAGGAAGAAAGGAAGGAAGGAAGGAAGGAAGGGGGAAGGAGGAAAGGAGAAAAGGAAAGAACAAACGAAGGATGAAAGGATGGAGGGAGGTAGTGAGGGAGGGAGGAAGGGAAGGAAGGAAGGAAGGGAAGGAAGGGAAGGAAGGGAAGGAAGGGAAGGAAGGAAGGAAGGAAGGAAGGAAGGAAGGAAGGAAGGAAGGAAGGAAGGAAGGAAGGAAGGAAGGAAGGAAGGAAGGAAGGAAGGAAGGAAGGAAGGAAGGAAAGGAAGGAAGGAAGGAAGGAGGGAGGGAGGGAGGGAGGGAGGGAGGGAGGGAGGGAGGGAGGAGGGAGGAAGGAAGGAAGGAGGGAGGGAGGGAGGAAGGGAGGAAGGAAGAAGGAAGGAAGGAAGGAAGGAAGGAAGGAAGGAAGGAAGGAAGGAAGGAAGGAAGGAAGGAAGGAAAGGAAGGAAGGAAGGAAGGAAGGAAGGAAGGAAGGAAGGAAGGAAGGAAGGAAGGAAGGAAGGAAGGAAGGAAGGAAGGAAGGAAGGAAGGAAGGAAGGAAGGAAGGAAGGAAGGAAGGAAGGAAGGAAGGAAGGAAGTCCTATTCATCATGGCTGATTATAGTTATGTTGTTGGAGATTGCGAAATAAACTAAATGAGAGGGCAGGTAAAAATAAAATGTTGATAAGACAACATCAATGAATTGATAAGTCCGGAAATGCAAGACTTTCATATAGCTGGGAAAGACACAGATAGATGGACATTATTGGTTGTAAACTTCTCTGCCCCGTTGGTGTAAGGACAAGGAAAAAAGAGGAACTTGTATTTGTTGGGTTTTGACACTGTGAGTGATTGCGATAAATGTCTCTGTTGTCTAGAGCATATCTTCAACTCTACAGAGCTTAGATTTTGATGTCGAATTACTTTTCCCAGTGGATAACACAGATGTGCAGACAGAGAACGAGGGAGGGGAAGAGAGAGAGAGAGAGAGAGAGGGAGAGAGAGAGAGAGAGAGAGAGAGAGAGAACAAAATGTTGTTTTTACAAATCCGCACTTAGAAACAAAGCTCTATAACTCTTTGTTCCTCGGCTGTAGTGTAATGATATCGTGACCACGTAGAAGTAACGAGTTCCTGGCTATCACCACTTGGCACATTTTTTGCAAACACGGAGCATAAACCTTTATTAAAGAATGATGATTTTGAAAGAATGATGATTTTGAAAGAATGATGATTTTGAAAGAATGATGGGTTTGATAATCGCAGAATAAATTTAGATCTTCATTGATTTTTTTTTCAGAATCGACCTCACCATCTTTCTCTTTGCTTCACTCTCTCTTTCACGCTTCCTTTTGCTGCATATCTTGACCCAAATACACCGTTGACTCTCCTTATTTTTAAATATATAGGACATTCTTTCATCCTCCTTCTCTACCCTTCCTTTCTCTCGTCACTTAACTTTTCACTTTTTATATTATTCTCTCTCATTCTACACTTATATCCTCCCTCCCCCTTTCTTTCTCTCGTCACTTAACTTTTCACTTTTTATATTATTCTCTCTCATTCTACACTTATATCCTCCCTCCCCCTTTCTTTCTCTCGTCACTTAACTTTTCACTTTTTATATTATTCTCTCTCATTCTACACTTATATCCTCCCTCCCCCTTTCTTTCTCTCGTCGCTTACTTCTTTCCTTCCTTTTTTACTCCTATTTCTTTCTTGCTATTTTTTCCTCCTACTTTCTTTCATTCTTTTGAACTCCACTGTTTCCTTTTCTCTCCTCTCTCTCTCTCTCTCTCTCCCTCTCTCTCTCTCTCTCTCTCTTTCTCACTCTGAGATGATCTGAAGGTAAACAAAATATAGACTTGATTAAAATATGTACCTTTTTTGTCTCAAATCAAATAAAGCTGATTATTTGATTAGGCACACCACTTCTTTTCACTTCTCAAACAAACTTTTTTATTTCGTCTTCAGCGTTTATCTCCATTCATACTTCTCTTTATGTCATCAGAAAAAAAAAACACTGACCTATTATGACATTTTAAAAAAATAGAATCGATTGCACTTTTATTAACCCTAAAATTTACAATCATCGTAATTAAAAATACTGATGCGCGGGTTAAGAAGTAATTATCTGGCGGGAGGTATATTTCAATTTTACCTTTGTAAAAAAAATATAACGTATTATTTTATTTAATAAGACGCTTATTCCACTCTGCTATTGGTTGTTAATGTTTGTTTAGATAATTTGATCGCTTTAAAGATTATGCTTGCCACCAAGGAAAAATAACCTCACTCTTTGATTTCTTGCAAATATGAAGTACATAGAGATTATCTTCTAATCAGAGTTTTTATACTCGCAATTACTTCCTTTACGTTGAATAATTATAATGAGCTGATATTATTTTTCGATGCATGAAATATTGGCAGAAAAATAGAAATAGAAATAAAATTCTTATGGTTTACTAAGTTTATAAATCTGGCGTGAAAATTCTGGAGTCCGATTTAGATTACAAACATAAGCGTTAGGAAGAGGAAATTGACTTCTAATTTTAAACGAGATCGTCAAATCATAATCATTTTTTTTTATCAAATCTGTAAATGAAAATATCATAACAACTGATACTGATCGTGGTGAATGTGATATTAGTGACAATAGTTTTTACACTGAAGTTCAAACAGACAAGGAGTATCAACTGATTCAACGAACTGAAACTACAATCAGTTTCAGAAAAAGGGACTGCTACTATAGTTGTTGCAAATGAAGAAACAAAAAAATGAAATAACAATCTGTTAAAGGGATGCATATCAAAGAACATGATACAATATATGCCTCAGTTTCTGACACTATCGAAAGCTCTGATATAAAGAACATGGTTCATGATCCCGAATAATCTCATATAACCTGTAACTAACGATAGTACACATCAGCTTTCAAGAATTCCAAAATATTTATAAGGAATTGCAAAGAGATGTTAATGATAACGAATTTCAAGATTCTTTGCTCTATACGAAAACAAAAGATAAACTAAAATGAGAATATTTGCCACAAGAACGGAATACACATGGACACACTGGAAGCAGTGTGAGTTGTACTCGTGGTTGGAAAAAAAATACCCCCAAGGTCGACCCAGCCGTTGGCAGAAATGGGTACCAGGGTATTACTCTGGTAAGGTGAGGAATGTCGCCTCGCATCTGAATTTCGATGCTTGAGGCGACACTATCCAGAAATCTCCGAACATTTCTGGATAGGCGGCCGAGCACATATGGGTGTAAACTCGTGTGCTCAGACGCCGGTTCAAGTCTCGTACTTGACCTTTTACCTTTACGCATGGAACTCTTTATTAACAAGCACGTTGTATTTTGTGGGGAAAATGGAGCAACAACTTAAGGAGATTAACACAAGAAAACTATCCCAGTAGAAAAAAGAACCCTGGAAAAAGTTGTATGATATTCTGGATTCTCGCGAAAACAGTTGCTGAACAAATAAAATCTATGTTTGGCTTGAAATTTCCTTCTACAGACATGGAATCAATAAAGACTAACAACTGAGGTATATAAATGTATAAATGGATAGTAATTCTGCGTCAGATCGTAGCCGTAACGTTAATATTATCCTCCAGAGACTTTGCTTTTCATGGAGCGAATTCAAAGGTTGGGATGGTCATAATGGGAATTTTTAGCGAAATTTTAGAATTTATTCGAGATTTCGATAAAGTGACACACAACAACTAGTCAAATTTCAACCAAATATGATGAAATGTGAAAGCATGGAAAGATACATTATTTATCGTTGTCGTGGTACTCCCAATATCAGTTGATTGTTTTATGCACAACGTTCTCCGAACTATTCTTTGTCAAGGATGAGGCGAAATTTTCTACTGAATAATTATAGGTGCGACTTCAGGTCAATATGGCGGATTGACGGTAGGGACCATTGCGGCTCAATCTGAAAAGTGTTCCTTGTTGCAGTTTCCTCATATTCCAAGTCCGACTTGCTGCCGGAGCTATTGAGATTAGTGCTCTATGCACACCGTGAGCTGTGTTTTTCATCCTGATCGTGTTTCAATACTTCGATTACTTATGAATGAAGATATCTTTTGACGAAGGACAGTTTAGCTGCGTTCACTTTCGATGTATTTTTCGCCATATGTCTTTTGGTGTGTGCTGAGACTGCTATGATGGGGACTGCAGCTGCCTTTCTTTGTTTGGATCCTTCAATGAGACGAGTTTTAATTTGGATGATTCCACTAGCCCGGGCGGTAGAGCAATTATGGATTTTTAATTCGTTTGCAGTTTTACCGGGGCCTTCGGCTGACCATAACCATAGGTGGGACACCAAGTATTCCTCACAATTAAGAAAATATCTTCAATCTAAGATGCATATTCCAAAACCTAGACTATGACGAATTAGAAGTGGATGAACATTCAATTAGTTAAAGAATTTTACAGGAAACGATGGTGAAAAAAAGTTCAGAAAAATGCTTTTAAGTCTAGAGGAAAAAAGTAATGTACCTTTCGACGATTGCAATTCCAAATGACAACGATAAAGATGCAAATAATCAATTTTGATAGGTCTCGTAAACTTAGAAAAAAGATCAAGTGCGCACTTTTCTCTGCATGTGGCACTTTCAATGAATCAAAGGTATCAGCACTGGGGAAAAATAACCCAGATATTATAGTTTAGTTTTTTGTGGAAATCTAGAAATCACCTACTCATTGTTCACTTACAGTTGTGCATGTTGGGAAGTTTTGAAAATGTGTACCATCATCTCTATGTACCATTATCTTTATGTACCATTATCTCTATGTACGATTTTCTCTTAGTACCATTGCCTCTATGTAACATTACCTCTATGTACCATTATCTCAATGTACTATTACCTCTATGTATCATTATCTCTATGTACATTACCTCGATGTACCTTTCTCGCTATGTACGATTTTCTCTTAGTACCATTACCTCTATGTACCGTAATCTCTATGTACCATTATCTATATGTACCACTATCTCTATGTACCATTATCTCTATGTATCATTATCTCTATGTACCATTATCTATATGTACCACTATCTCTATGTACCGTAATCTCTATGTACCATTATCTATATGTACCACTATCTCTATGTCCCATTACCTCTATGTACCATTATCTCTATGTACCATTATCTCTTCAAAGTCTTTTAGAAACAAGGAATATATATATATATATATATATATATATATCATCATCATCATTATCAAGTACCGGGCCTGCTGGCGTAGGTAATCATGTCTCTCCACAACTTTCGATCTCGGCAGCTATTTATCATTTCTGTTGTTGACCTTCTGCCAAGCCATTCTCTTAAGCTGTCTGTTATTTTTTCTCTTTTATTCCCTCTATCTCTTTGTCCCTCAATTTTTCCAGTTGTTACAATATATTCCAGTTGTTCTCTTCTCATTACATGGCCAAAAAATGATGATTGTTTCTTCCTAATATTGGAAATTAGCTCTCTTTTTGCTTTGACCTCTCTCAGAACATCTTCATTACTCTTCTTAGCTGTCCATGGTACTCTCAACATTCTTCTGTAAAACCACATTTCTATAGACTCCAGTGATTTTCTTGTCTGTTGTCTTATTATCCATGATTCGCTTCCATATGTTAAGACTGGCTCTACATAACATCTAAGAACTCTTTTTCTTAGTAATAAGAGAACTTCCGGTATATTGTGGATAGGCGGCGGGAACAATTGAGGGCTATGCATGAAAGGTGTCCTTGTTGCAGTTTCCTCATATTCCAAGTCCGGCTTGTTGCAGGAGCTACTGAGTTAAGTGCTCTGTGCATACCGTGAGCTGTGTGTCTCATCAGTTTTGATCATGTTTCGATATTCCAATTGGTTACTATGAATGATGATGATATCGTATGACGGGGAACAGTTGGCTGTGTTCACTTTCTGCGCGGTTTCGCCGTATGTCTTTTGGCGTGTGCTGAGGTACGATGGGGACTACAGTTGCCTTTCTTTGTTTGGAGATGAGACAGTAATTCGGATGATTACGCTGGCACGGGCGGTTGAGCAGTTATAGATTTTAATTCGTTTGCAGTGATACCGGGGCCTTCCATAACAAAAATAACAAAATAACCTTTAGGAGATTTGGCTTAGACATAACCGCGTTCTTCAACTCTTAAAGTGTTGTTCAAGAGACAATTTACGTAGTTTTTGAAAAACTAGAATGCAATTCAAATTTCCCGAAACCCTAAAAACTTCAATATAAAAATTGAAAGTACGAAATAAACAATTCTAGCACAATTCATCTCTCTCTCTCTCTCTCTCTCTCTCTCTCTCTCTCTCTCTCTCTCTCTCTCCCTCATTCTCTCTCTCATTCTCTCTCTCTCATTCTCTCTCTCTCACTCTCTCTCTCTATTTAACATGTCATATAGATATGCCCGTTAGCATCTTTGCTCTTTAATCTCACGAATGTTACCAGATCTTCTTAACGCTCAAACATATTGGCTGCTGGAAGGTAAAATCTGAAATCAAAGAAGCAGAATGTATGAACCATATGAACTGATATTCTGTCATGATGTAAATGGATGCCAGAATAGTAGAATTTGGACAGGAAAGGCTGCGAGGGGGAGGGGGGGGAGAAGCTGTCCTGCACAAACCGAGAGTTAGTAAAGTACCCCCGTCACGCCAAGTGACGTATAGGGAATATGGTGTTAGTGACCATAAATAAATTTTACAGATTTTATAAATTTTAACTGAGGCATAAATTTTACAGACCTTCGGCACATGATTTTTGAGGTAATGTGGTCGGTATTACGCCCGTGCCGCTTTACTTTCCCAGAAAAAAATCCGGTACCCATTAAAGGCTGGGTGAACCGGAAGCCGTCGATTGGGATCGAACCCTACCTCTTGTCCTTTGTAGTCCAGTTCACTAACCACTGAACTATCGCGGCTCCCCGGATTTGTAGTATTGTAGTCTTTTTCTTGGCAAGAGAAGAAACAATATAATCCTGGATCATCATCATCATCATCATGTACCCTGCCGATTGGCGTAGGCGATCATGTCCCTCCACAATCTTCTATATACAGTGCATCGTATCAGTTCTGTTGTTGACTGTTTTTCATGCCATGACATCAAGCTATCCAGTATTTTCTCTCTTTGTCTTCCGCGATCTCTCTTTCCTTTTATTTTGCCAGTTGTAACCAAGTATTCCAACTTTCCTCTTCTCATGATGTGCCCGAAAAATGTTGATTGCTTCTTTCTGATGTTTTTTAAGAGCTCCCTTTTTGTGTTGACCTCTTTGAGAACTTCCTCATTGGTCTTTTTATCTGTCCAGGGAACTTTCAACATTCTTCTGAGAAATCCCATCTCTGTAGCCTCTAATCCTGGATAAGAATGATTTTTTAGTCTGGTAAGACAAGTTTTTTGGAGACACACACCTGACTACAAACAACTATTGCCTTGCACTAAACTTAACGATAATTAAAGGATAGGAAATGCATCATCATAATCGAGTGTCATCTCCGCATTGAAGGTTGGCTACCATGGAGCGCCTTTCCGCTCAGTCTCTTGCTTTGATGGTGCAGGTTGTCATAGGCTGGTTTGTCCATCTTTTGATGTGACTCGTCCACGTTAGTCTTGATCTGACTCTGCCTCTGCCTCTTTTACCTTGTATTTTCCCCTCCAGGATTACTTTTAGTAGGTTGTTGTGTCTTTTAACATGGCCCAAAAATCGCATTTGTCTTGTTTGAATTGTGTTTAGTAGTCATCATTTCATTTTTAGTTGTTTTAAGACTTCATCGTTTGTTTTCTTTTCCTTACATCCAATTCTACCTATTCTTCTATATATCCACATTTCAAAGGCTTTAATTCTCTTTTCTTTATAGGAAATTCATCCCCAACAAATCATGTGGACAATTAGAGACAAAGTACAATGAAGGTATCAGTGAGAGCGAAAGAAAAAGAATAAAGGCAAATGATTGATGCTGATGGCAAGAGACCACACAGCAATACTTAGATACAGATGAAATAGTTTTAGTCGCTTATAGCTTTAATAGCCTGTAGTTTTAATTACTTATATATTTAGTAGCTTGTAGTTTTAGTAGCTTATAGTATAGTAGCTTATAACTTTAGTATCTAATAGTTTTCATATCTTATAGTTTTAGTAGCTTATAGTTTTCATATATGGTTTTAGTATTTTATAGTTTTCATATATTATAGTTTAGCTTATAATTTTAGTAGCGTATAGTTTTCATATCTTATAATTTTAGTAGCTTATATTTTTAGCACTATATAGTATTAGTAGCTTATAGTTTATTAGCTTATAGTTTTCATATCTTATAGTTTAGTAGCTTATGCTTTTTTAGTAAAACATGTGGAAATAATCAATATACTGAAGAAATTAAACATTGAGAGGAATGATCTCAGAATCATAAAAAAATGTACTGGCAACAAACAGCAGCCATAAGAGTTGATAACCAAACAGGACAGTTCCAATATATAAAACAAAAAGTCAGACAAGGCCGTGTTATATCTCTGTCAGAATTGTTCTCACTTTACAGCACAACTATTATAATATCAATAGCAGAGAAGAATGGAATTAAAGACAACGGTTACAGTGTAAATATAGTGGAAGAAAGCAAAAATAAAGGACTCAGTCTTAATAGCAAAAAGACAGAAGTAATGGTAACAAAAAAGAAAAAGACATCACCTCATTGCAAAATAAAGACAAGTGGAACAATAATAAAACAGGTAAATGAATTTAGATATTTGGGAACTTTGTTAACCTCAGACGGAAGATGTACAAAAGAGGTGAGATGCAGAATGGCTCAGGCAAAAGCAGCTTTCCATAAAATTAGGAAGATACTGTGCAATCCATTTTTGACAATAGATACAAGAAAAAGAGTTCTTAAATGTTACGTTGAGCTAGTCTTAACATATGGATGCGAATCATTGACATTAGGACAACTGACAAGAAAATCACTGGAGTCTGTAGAAATGTGGTTTTACAGAAGAATGTTGAGAGTACCATGGACAGCTAAAAAGAGTAATGAAGATGTTCTGAGCGAAGTCAAAGCAAAAAAAGAGCTAATTTCCAATATTAGGAAGAAACAATCATAATTTTTTGGCCATGTAATGAGAAGAGAACAACTGGAATATATTGTAACAACTGGAAAAATTGAGGGACGAAGAGATAGAGAGAAGCAAAGAGAAAAAATAACAGACAACCTAAGAGAATGGCTTGGCAGAAGGTCAACAACAGAAATGATAAATAGCTGCCGAGATCGAAAGTTGTGGAGAGACATAATCACCTACGCCAGCAGGCCCGGTACTTGATGATGATGACAGTGTAAATAATCCGAGTTATGCGGATGGCACAGTCTTAACAGCAGAGACGAAGAATGAATTACAATAAATGATAGATATAATAGTGAAGGAAAGCAGCAAGAAAAGTGTCAGTCTGAATAGAGTAGGAAAGCAGAAATAGTGGTTATATCGAAGAGACAATCATGACCATCGTGCAATATAAAAATAAACGGGTCAAATCTGAAACAAGTGCAGAGCATCAAATACTTGAGCACAATAATATCAGATGGAAAATGCACCATACAAATCAAAATGATAATAACTTAGGCCAAAATAACATTTCAGAAAATGATAAAACATATTGTGCACAAAGTCTATGCCAACAGAAGTGAGATAGAGAGTTCAGCGAGTCTATATAGAGCCAATTCTGACCTATGGAAGCGAATCATGAACAGTAGACAAACAAATGAAAAGACGATTAGAGGCCACAGAGATGGGATTTCTCAGAAGAATGTTGAGAGTTCCCTAGACAGCTAAAAAGGCTAACGAGGACATTCTCAAAGAGGCCAACACAAAAAGGGAGCTACTACGAGAAATAAGAAAGATACAATCGACATTTTTCAGGCACGTCATGAGAAAGGAAAGTTGGAATACTTTGTTACAACTGGCATAATAGAGGGAAAAAAAGATCGCAGACGACAAAGATAGAGGATACTGGATAGCTTTGTGTCATGGCACGGAAAACAGTCAACAACAGAATTCATACGATGCATTATGGATTGAGAATTGTTGAAGGACATGATCGCCTATACCAACCGGTATGATGCATGATGAGGATGATGATGATAATAATTTCAGTATCTTATATTTTTAGTACTTTACAGCTTTATTAGCCTATAGTTTTAGTATCTTATAGTTTTATTTGATTATAGTTTTAATATCTTAAAACTTTAGTACCTTATTGTTGTAATAGTCTATAGATTTAATATCTCATAGTTTGGCATCTTATAGTTTATGTAGCTCATAGTTTTAAAATCTTATAGCTTTAGTATTTTATAGTTTTAGTAGTTTATAGTATTAATAGCTTTAAGTTGCAGTAGCTTATAGCTTTAATATCTTATTTCTGTAATAGCTTATAATTTTAATATCTCATAGTTTTGGTATCTTATAATTTTTGTAGCTTATAGCTTTAGTAGTTTATAACTTTAATAGTTTATATAGTTTCAGTAGCTTTAGCAGCTTTTAGTTTTTGTAGCTTATAGCTTAAGTAAGTAGCTTTTAGCTTTAAGAGCTTTAGGGTTTAGTAGCGTATAGCTTTCGCAGCTTTTAGTTTAGGTAGCTTACAGATTAAGTAACTTATAACTTTAGTAGCCTAGAGGTTGAATAGCTTATAGTTTCCTAATCAAAACAACAAAGTCTGGTTAGTGGTTAATGAACTCGCTACAGCCCAGAGGGGTTCTGGATACAATTTCATGCAAAGGTGAAATGTTTACGTGCCGACAGAGTTTCGGGGTTCATTGATTGTTCTGCACAAGTAGGTTGGCTTGGAGTGACAACAATCACATTAACCATAAAATATGATGTTAGTCATTAATAAATATGGGCACTAACACCACATTCTTCACACGCCTTAAGGTGTGTTTGTGAGAACTTTACTTAACATGCATTTCGTGTAGCCTGGAAATTAACATTATACTAGTATTGTATAGCTTATTTCGGTATGAGAAGTAAATAAAGATATGGGAGAATTAAAGAATAGGATGGCTGGCTACATAATATTACTTTTAAGGGTTATCATTATCCTCGGATTATTCATTTCGAAGACTCGTATTGTGTGATTATTTCTCTCCCACTTTCCTCGGCTGCTGTCATCAGACTAGTTTAATCCAAAACCCTAATTTTCTTGCATGCTTGCACAATAAGGCGCCGCTCTTCTGGCACATTTTTTCTTTCTCGTATTCTTCTCATTATTATCTCTTTATGTTATCTTTCAGCGTCAAGGAGAGAAATCATTTGCGGTCTTATTGCTTCTTCCCTGACATTGTATTCTAAATTATTTGAGGCGTGGAACTCACAAACAAAAACAACACCCGCTGCATTATGATCTCATTATTAACTCTTTGTCTTCAAATTTTTATCTAACATGTTACAGCATGAAGACCTTCATTTGCAAATGGAAAGTATTTTTAGTTTATTTTGTTCAGGCTTAAAAATGAATCAGAAGTGAAAGATAAAAATTACTATAAGAAATAAAATCACTATGTGCTTTCATTCGTTAAAAAAAGGACTTTTTCTCCTCGTTCATTTTATGAACAACAGCGTCGAGGGAAGAGAGTGCATTTGGAAAAGTGTTATGTAGTTTGTCACCTGCACAGAATTTGCGTGAGGTTGAATATTTCATCAGTTTCACGTATTTGAGACTTGCCATTCAATCAAAAACATTTTCTGTTTAAAAAATGCGCAATCATTGTTCCTAAGAGAATTATGTGTGGGTTCTGAGAGAACTGTATACAGTTTATGTAAGAAATATTTAATAATCCAACTCAGTCTGTAGTTGGTTTTGCCGCTTCTCAAGCAAGCTTGGACTCAATAATTCTGCCTTTTGTTTTTATAATTTGTTAAATTGTTAACTCCTTTTCCACAACTGTTGTGCAAGACATCGGATCAGTAGCTAACTACACAATAACTTTGAATCAACAATTTTTGTACAACTCCGACTATTAATTGTTACACAACATTGACTCAATAACTGCTACACAACTTCAACTCAACTATCGCTACACAAACTCAACACAGCTGCTACACAACTTCGACTCAACTATCGCTACACAAATTCAACACAGCTGCTACACAACTTCGACTCAACTATCGCTACACAAATTCAACACAGCTGCTACACAACTTCGACTCAACTATCGCTACACAAATTCAACACAGCTGCTACACAACTTCGACTCAACTATCGCTACACAAATTCGACTCAACTATCGCTACACAAATTCAACACAGCTGCTACACAACTTCGACTCAATAACTGACTGCCGCACAACTCGGACTCAACAACTTCTCCATTAAAACTTCAAGTTAACAACTCATTTACAATATCTTCGACACAACACTTGTTACAAAGCTATAATTCGTCAATCGCCGCACTGCAATTTCATCTTAACGTATATGATTATATGAACATTTCATCTTAACATATATGATTATATGAACATTTCATCTTAACGTATATGATTATATGAAAATGTCATCGTAGCAAGTGCTACACCAAAACTATGATGCAACAATTGCTACACAGCGACTTTGACTCAACAACTGCTACACAAAAACTGCTACACAAAAACTGCTACACCGCGACTTTGACTCAACAAATGCTACACAGTAACTGCTACACAACAACTGCTACATAGCGACTTTGACTTAACGATTCTGTCTCAACAACCCCAGCCAGAAACCTGCTCGCTAAAATAACCACAGAATCAAACATTGTTTAAGAAGCTGCCGTGAATAGAAGCATGTCAAACCCACACAAGCACCGGATATTAAAAAACAATATTGACGCCAAGTATAGGCAGCACGATAATAAATACAGACCAGCAAAACGCCATCATTTTAGGGGATAAATGTTCTGGAAATGTGCAGAATATTTTTATGACAAACTGAACGAGAATAATCAAAGGCAGGACCCACGCAAGAGGATGTTTCCCTAGACCCGTAGGCTACTACAATGTCAGGAATTCATCTCTTTGTTGAACTTGTCTTGTGTTTGCTTTGTCATCTCAGGCTTTACATGGCGGGCGTATGTTGCAGTCCAGAAATAACTATTTATATTATCGTAGAAAACATAATTCACAATCTGATCCATGTTTTCTCGGCAAAATTACGTGGTTCTTTCCACTCGTTGAATTTAGGGAAATATTCTTACCAGTAATGTATAATTAAACAAATAAAGAAAATTATTGCTTACAGAAAGAATGTTGAGAATACCATAATAGGTAGAAAAGATTAACAAAAAGACTAAAACTATGATCATATACAAAGACAATATTCAAAATCCACAAGTGGATATCACAGTTAAAGAAATAGACCTGGAAACAGTTCAGAGCTACAATTACCAGACACATCATCCTTAATTTAACTTCGTTCTGTCCATCGTTGTTATTGTTATGAGGTCGGGGTGTCATTTTCTTTTCTGTCATCCCTTTCAATTTATTTATTTATTTTTTAACTTTTAGTACGTTTGTTGCACTGTATCTTGTTGCACACCTAGCCTCAACAGAGTTATCTCTTCTTTGTGATATTTGTTATGTCATTACTTTATCTTTGGTCGCTGTCTTGTCTCAGCACATTTTAATTAATCATCTTGAGAGTCCTCAAAACATCTTCTATAACACGACACATGTCCGACCACACTTCACCGTTGCTGCCTGCTCCAAACTGTCCAAACGTGAAGAATGAATCCACTTAACACTGAAGAATCCTTCTCAATTAATTCACCATATACTTGAACACTGAATGCCTGAACTTCTCTATTATGATGCATATGTTCATTTGTCTGAGCCGATCTGTGCTCTATTTTTAGACTTCTAATTTCGAAGAATGTTAGAAGAACTGCCATTTATTCAACATTTTGGACCTGCGCCAGTGGTTTCGATCGAAATATGACAGAATCTGAATTAAAAAAAAGAATGACAAAGATATTTGTTCGACTACATTAAGTAGTACTCATTTCAAAATGGACGTTCTGACGCAAATTGTACATATTTTAAAATTCTTTTCTTATTTTCTTACGGTTTTCTTCTCTCCATTCTTTTCATTCTTCCCTATCCATGTTTTCTCTTAAAACAGCTTCTCTAACACAATGACTGTGCCACTACACTCATACTAGAGCAGTGATACAGAGAATGCTTTAGAGAGTTTACGTTCTCCCTCTATAACGACTGTCAAGGTGAAGGACCTGATTGACTTTTAACTAAAAATTGAATAAACAGATCACTAGGGGAAGAATAGATAAGTCATGTTTAAATCTTTGAGACTAGAGTCAAATTTATAAATTATCTTCTTCTTTTTCTTAACTTTCTTATTTGCCTTTCAACGTCGAAGGTAGAGATAGTTTGTGGTTAATTGTTATTTGGTAGATGTCTTTTGCTGATTGACTGACTTATTTGTGTTGTTGGGCTGAAAACTTCTGTTGCTGTCCTCTTTCCGATTTTAGTATTATTCCATCCATTAATTTTTGTTTCAGAACGTCATGTCGGCTCGGTTTTTTTACGTAATGCTTGTTGACAGCTGTGCGGATTATGCCTACATTAGGATATCTTGTCATGGACTAAACCATTTAATGTGTTGTTTCTTTACTTATTCTGCTGCGAGTGTGATCCATAACTGTTTTCACAATTCTCCGATTTTGATTCGGACGCTCAACCTGACCTAGTGGTTATTTGATTGGTCGTTCTATAATCAAACGACCAAGTCTGACATTGACAGCTCAACGCTGGCAGACTGTGTTGAAGCGAGCTCTTTTGCTGTCTTTGTTTCCTTGTTCTTCTTTATGTTGTGAGAAGATACATTATGCTAATCATTCCGTTAGTCATTTTCAATATAAAAGAATAAATGTTCACACTAATTGTTCAAGCTATTGACAGTTTTAAATGTCCCTTTTCTACTCAAAATATGATCCTATCCGAGCTGTCCCTACTTGGTTAGTCCAGCAGGACGAGACATCTATGTAGACATTTCTGCAGAATTGCACCCCTCTGTAGATGAACACTTCCATGATTGCTTGAGCAGTTGTCAGAGCGAATATGGAAATGTCCGACTATAGTGACGTCAGTGACGTCAGTCCGAAATAAAGACTAAAGACTATATTATTGTACTCAATATCATCATCATCATCACCACCCACTCAACAATAACAAATAGCGTGTCTGCTTGTGTAAGTGATCATATCTCTCCACAACTTAATACTCATGCACCTGTTTATGATTTATGTTTTTCCTATTTTACCAAACCATTGTACTAAATTGTCTGGTATTTTTCTTTATTTCCTTCCATCTATAACTTCATCATTGAAATTTTGTTTCTAGCTGCCCCTTTCTAATTGTATCCTGATTCTTACGTCCCCATGCCGGAAACAAGTTTTCTCTTAGCGTTGGCCATCTTCAGACCTTCCACATTATTCACTTCAGCTGTCTTTGGGTGTCAAGACTGGTACTACAAATATAGTGCTTTGATCGTGTCTAATGAGATCAGAAAGAAAGGGTGACACAATCATTTTCGTAAGGGAGTAGGTGAAAAGATCTCAGAACAAATGCTTAAAATAGAAAAGAAAATGGTCCAAGATTGCACATATAAGTACAATTACATTTTGCTCCTTCTGCGACCGAGTCAGTGGATTGAATATCAGTATTCAGACATGAGGTAAGCCGTTCATCGAAAAATACACCTTGTAAGATCTGTTGATATTTTCAGGCCATCTACTAAGATAAGAAAGCCCAATTATTTATATCTGCTGTAATTTTCCAACATTTTAAATGTGTTATTACATAATGGCATGTATAATTACGTCATCCACATATTAAAGTTAATTTACGTGAGACATAAATGTACACTTACACAGGGAAGACAATTTGTGGCTGGAACAACAAGAAAGCCTTTGAGATTAACGCTGAGTATTAAGACTCCAGGGCAAGCAAAATACACACAGCTATTGCCATACATCTGTTTTCTTCTTCTTTTTTAAATAATTGTCATTATCATCAGCTTTACAGCAGCTTCGCATCGCTATGCATCTTGGTGCCTTTACTTCAAGCAAAATACTCAACAGTTTATATATCAATGTGGCCACTTTAAACTATTTCTTTTAAAATATATATTCATCCGTAGACGCTGCACGCACCTGGGCTGAAAGTTATCAAAGACTCATAGCTGGTTGTTGGAATCAAGAGCAGAGAACACTGATTTATTAACACCGTAGTTCAAATCTCTGGTCTCCTTGATCTGTTGATGAAATAGTCACGCCAAGTGGATCGGAATCGAAGTGGAAAGGCAATTGGGCCAAAGCAGCAAACTGTAAGAAACAACGCAATTACACCAAAATAATCTCCTTTTAATAGCGGACAATGAAGATATAGTCGTCTGGCGAACACAAAAGAAAATACATGGGACATTTAATATATTACATTGTGTTCATTTATAGTCCTGATTTGTACCTCCGACTTGATATTTGTAAAGAGCAAGACTTAATATACAATCGACATCGCTTCAAGGTCGACTAACAGGATAATGGAGATTGTAGAAACTCTGGAAGAATATGGCGGCTAATTGTGATCATGACTGTAAATCCAGTGGTAACATAGCATTTGAAAACAAAAACCATATTCTCCTTACACAATCACATGGACGGTACTTTTTCCGTTCCTTTCCTTTTACTGTTATTTCTTCTGTCGTTCATTTATTTTTGCATCCTTTCCTTTTCTATTCATTTCTGTAACGTCCCTTTTATTTTCCTTTCTTTTATTTTTCTGTTCTATTTCTCACCGTTCCTGTCCTTTTCTTTTCTGTTCCTCCCTTTTCCTTTCCTTTTTATTTTATCTTATTTTGCTTTCTTTTCCCTTTCCCTTCTTCTTTTGTTCCTTTCCTTTCCTTTTTTCATTTTCTCTTCTATTCCTTTCCTTTTACGGTCCTTCCTTTTCTTGTCCTTTTCTCTCTTTTTCATTTTCTCTTTCTTTCTCTTTCCTTTTCTGTTCCTCTCCTTCCCATTACATTTTCCGTTCCCCTCCTATACTTTTGTTTACTTTACTTATTTTACCAATAGAATGGAATGAGACATTGACATCAAACTTATAGAGTCACTTACATTTATATAATTCCGAGCAGTGCCTTCTGTGGCTGTGGAGACTGATTGATTTTGGAAAGGAAGCACATCAGCCAATATTGCACAAAAATGAAAATGTAACAACGATTATAATAATAATAGTAGTAGTAGTACAGACGCTTTAGATGCGATTAACAAATTTCTCAAATTGCTCAGTAAATAGTGTTGCTCGGCATTAACATCAGTAGTTTTGGCCATCGGACAAATAAATAAATTATCATCTAGCAACTCTGGTGTATTCAATATACATATTTTTAAAAATCTTTTTATACGGCTTGTAAATATGAGACATGAATATCGAATAATACAACATACAAATAAAAAAATTACAAACATTTAAAAGCCATTATCTAAGGATAATTCTGAACATAGAACGGATCAGAAATGAAGATACGTGGCAAAAAAGAGAACAAGGGCCCAATGGAGCAATACGTTATGAATAGAAGATGTAGATGGGTTTGACATGCACTAAGATAACCTTATGATGTCATAGAAAATCAGGCACTGTTATGGAACCTACAAGGATAAGAAAACAAGGAAGACATAGGAATACAAGGAGAAGAAAGGTTAAGGCACTCTCAATGACTTTAATTGCAAGGATCCAAAGTGTTGAAGTAGAAGTTTGGATGGTGGTAGTCCGTGGCATATGCTCCAAAAACGTGTTTTAAAGGCTGTGATTGATTAATTTAGTGATTGAACGTTGACGCTATTCGTACTTTGCTGGATTTTGATAAAGAAATTCATTTTTATTGAGCGGGAGAGAAATAAATTGTACTAGTGAAACAGTCATGCATGACACAAGAGGCTACTAAAGTGAATTAGTCGTATTGACCACTGCATGATTTTCCTTCAAATATAATTAAATCAGTTCTAGATTTGTTCTCTGCTTTCTGTATATGATCCACGTTGATTAATTTGTCCCCCCAGGATGTATTAGTATATAGATGTAAATAGAAGGAATCCCTTAACTGAGATGTTGGGTAGAGAAATAGCAGTTGCGGAGTTGTAAACAAACTGAGTTTGAAACATTTCACACTCACAAAATTAACAGTAGTCGATGCAAATTGTTCAGCTTGCTATTGGTAAGTGTGAATAAACGTTCATAACTTGGCCCGTCAAAGTAGTCAGATATAGGTTATAAATAAGAAGCAAACTATACAACCCCGGTACACAGGAGAGCACTTCACGAAGGACGTTAGCATATAGAAGGTGTGATTCCAGTTAAGATGACTTTTCACGATTTAGTGAAACATTCAAGATGGCTGAACGGAATGGCGACTCATAATGGCGGTTGATATATTTTATATTAGAGGTCTGGTGCCGCACAAAGGAGAAGGTAGCACCGATCGTAAGGTTGTGCCAAGAATACTGTGAATTTGATTTTATATACTTTGTTTTTCATAGAAATGTGACTTTAAAAATATCAATAATAAGAAATTGATCCTCATATTTATTTAGCTTTGTTTGGCTGCAGTAATTGTATTTAATATTTGATGTAGAACAGATATGAGACACATAATAGCTCAAGCAAAGGCTACATTTCGAACAGTTAAAGCAAAAAAAACTATCTTTACGACACATAGTACCATTGCTGGTGTATGTCGGGGGGCAGCGATAGAACCAGAGGGATAAAAGCCGCTTGGTCAAGCAGTCGCCACGACGTGTGCGACTCAGGATTTTAATTTGCAACCCCGATAGAAAAAATCCTTTCTATCTACCGCGAACTTCGAACACCGTACGTCAGCTTTTCATCCAGAGGAACAGTGATTTTAGCCGCACGGCCACGCGCACCTCGCAACAGTTAAAGCGATAGTACAAAACCTTTCTATGAATGCAAATTTAAAATATGTGTTTTTCAGTATTTTGTTCATTTAGCCTTGACATATGGACTTGAACTCTGGACAGTCGGACAACAGGCACGAAAATCTGTCGGCCCCAGAAATCTAATTTTATAGAGGAATGTTGAGTATAACATCGAGATCTAAAAAGAGGATTAAGAATATTCTGTAAGCAAAATGCAAGTTTGTGATCAATATCTGGTGGAAGCAGTCAACATTTGTGGCGATATAGTGAAACGGAACTACTGAAATAGGTTGCGATAACTGGAAACATTGATGGAAGAAAGGGCAGACGGAAACAAAGAAAGGATCCTCATTAATTACCAGTATAAATATTAATAGCAAATATTGACAACGTGATCACTCTCCAGCACATATTGAAGCATTGGTTTTTTATCAAAACTGTTCTTCTCTTTTATTTCCTCCTCTAGGACTACACTATTTAGTTC
Organism: Megaustenia siamemsis; assembly: GCA_032433765.1. Lineage (NCBI taxonomy): Eukaryota > Metazoa > Mollusca > Gastropoda > Stylommatophora > Ariophantidae > Megaustenia > Megaustenia siamemsis. The sequence goes on from JAVIAB010000051.1 coordinate 59,847,443, forward strand.
TATCCATGACTTCTTTTTTTCCATTCATTGTTTCTCTTATTTTCTCTTTCTCTCTCTCTCTCTCTCTCAGTTTCTCTCTCTTTATTTTTCTTCCTTGCGCTTGTCCCATGACAATTCCACTTCTTCATCACCAACATATGAAGGTGTTATATTGCCGCTGGTGGGTTGTGGTTTATGTCTGATTTGCTTTATTCGGCCCTGTATGTTCAACTTTATCATGAAATTTCTAGTTCGAGATTGCCTTCTTACATGGTCAGTTTAGTTGTTCTATTGCAATGGGCACAGAGAAGCGGCAGGGAAGTATCTTGACATTTCAGATTTATCGATCTCAGTTCAAACAGTTAGCTAGGAGTCGTTGGCCGCATTCAGCCTTGGTACTATCTGGTACCGTCGCACACTTTGTCGCAGTATTTCTGTTCATTCCCACGTCATGTTTTCGTGTGGAAATGATAATTAGACCTGTCTGTTAACTTGTTGAAATCTGTGCTTTCTTTTATTACATCGTACCAAACGTGGGGCCTCGATAGCTCAGTGTTTTTAGTGAACTGTACTACTAAAGACAAGAAGTCAGGTTCGATCATAATCAAAGGCTTCTAGGTTCACCCAGCCTTCATTGGAAATACTTTTCTGGAACAGGAAAACGGAAAACGGCACTGACGAATACCCACCACATTACCCAAAAATGAATGCGCTGACGATCTATAAAAATATAGGAACTAAAATTATATTCCTTACACGCCACTAGGTGGCGTGGCGAGTGTATTTCTTTCATTATTTCCTAACAAACGCCAACGTCCTCTTTCAATTCTCTCATTAATGGTGTTTTATTCTTTTTTATGAGCGTATTATTCAGGATCTTGTCATAAATATAACTCTCCCAGATCTAATCAAGCATTCACATTTGAATGTCTGCAATTTTCAGATTGTAATTGTGTGTTGTTCTCCTTGTTTCAGAGCTCTTTTATTACTACATAGCTCATATTCCATGCTTTTTTATTAGAATTCATTCCCTCTTATTTTTAAATACCTTCTGCAAGTAATGGAAATTTCTAGCGCTTTTTTTCTTATATGGACATTTTCTCTACTTCTCTGTCTCTGCTCCCTCTATAACGTATGTTTTACTCGCATATGTTTCATGAATGTTCTAGTGTTGTTATCTAGTTTTCAACAGTTCATCATCATCATGTGCCATACCGGTTGGCGAAGGCGATCATGTCCTTCCCCAATTTTCTATCCAAAGTGCATCGTATCAATTCTGTTGTTGACTGTTTTCGTTGTTAGGGTTAGAGTTAGTCAAAGGCCTCGGTATCACTGCAAAGGAATTAAAATCCATAATTGCTCAACCGCCCGTGACAGTATAATCATCCGAAATAAAACTCAGCTTATTGAAGGATCCAAGCAAAGAAAGAGAACTGCAGTCCCGATCATAGCAGCTACAGCACATGCCAAAAAACATAATGACCAAGCGGCACCGAAAGTGAACGCAGCTGTACTGTCTTTCGTCATGCGATATCATCATTCATCGTAAGTAATCGGAATATCAAAACACGATCCGGGTGAAAAAGACGGTTCACGATGTGCACAGAGCTCCGGCAGCAAGCCGGACTTGAGATATAAGAAATAATATATATAGGATTGTAAAAGTTCTTTACTCTAGATAATTACGATACCTTTAGTGTTATATAACGATGACTACCTTCAATATTGTATTTGAAGAACACAACTACACAAATTAAAGTGTTTAATTCTCTTAGACAGTGACAGGATCGATGATCATCCCGCATTTATCTAATGATCTCTGGGTGTGGTCTAAAGGACAACAGAAATCTACAGCCAAAATATAATGCATACCCAGAGACACAATCAGTCCACATGAAACACAGCCACGCAAGGACTTCTGCACTCATAACGCAGAATGTGGACGTGAGGAAGCGAGTAAGAGCTCATAATGATGACACACTCCTGGTAATTATAGATTGATTTGAGTCTGCTCGTCTCATGGCAAGGCAATGGTGATGGAGATATTGATATCTCACGTGGCTAGATGATTTCTTAAGATATTTATTTAGTATGATATGGTGTATGACCGCCGTGGAGCAAGGGGTAGTTCTCTGTAATATCAAGGTCAAGCTGTCGATCCGGCTCATCGTTTCAACACAAGAGTACCGGTCTTACAGGAAAAAGTTGGGAGAAATCACGTGGCAGGTTCTACTACATAAGCAAACCATCTGAACCTACCATCGTATTCTACCATATACAAATCAGGGGGTTCTGTTATTTCATACCCGTTATGTCTGTACATATCTGACACACAGCTTCATGCATTAAGGTTAATCGTTATATATATATTTATATATAGAAATGTTGGACATTATAGTGAAAGAAAGCATAAATAAAGGACTCAGCCTTAATAGCAAAAAGACAGAGGTAATGGTAACAACAAAGAAAAAGACATCACCTTAGTGCAAAATAAAGACAAGTGGAACAATATTAAAACAGGTAAATGAATTTAAATATTTGGGAACTTTGTTAACCTCAGACGAAAGATGTACAAAAGAGGTGAGATGCAGAATGGCACAGGCAAAAGCAGCTTTCCAAAAAATGAGGAAGATACTGTGCAATCCATTTTTGACAATAGAAACAAGAAAAAGAGTTCTTAAATGTTACGTAGAGCCAGTCTTAACATATGAATGTGAATCATGGATAATATGACAACAGACAAGAAAATCACTGGAGTCTGTAGAAATGTGGTTGTACAGAAGAATATTGAGAGTACCATGGACAACTAAGAAGAGTAATGAAGATGTTCTGAGAGAGGTACGAAGACATAGAGGAATGCAAAGAGAAAAAATAACAGACAGCTTAAGAATATGACTTAGTAGAAGGTCAACAACAGAAATAATAAATAGTTGCCGAGGTCGAAAGTTGTGGAGTGACAAGATTACCTACTCCAGCAGGTCCGGTACTTGATGATGATGATGAGGATGATGATATATCGTAAAAAGGTATATATATATACCTTTCTCTCTCTCTCTATCAAGTTTCGGGCACGATCATTTGCTCACCTGTCCACCTTATTATTCGCTCTTTCGACCACATCCTGTATTTCTTTCTCTTCTTTTTCATGTACGTTTCTCATCACTGTCCATTTTATTTCACAATCTCTCTCGCTCTCTCTCTCTCTCTCTCTCTCTCTCTCTCTCTCTCTCTCTCTCTCCTGATCTGCTTACTTTTCTCAAATATCCACCTTCTTATTCTATCTTCTTTATTATTATTATTATATTCTTTTTGTCTCGCTCTTTGACTTTTTTCTTTACTGAACCTCTTCTCTCTCTCTCTCTCTCTCTCTCTCTCTCTCTCTCTCTCTTCGGGCTCGCTCACACTTCTCTCTGACTGTATCTTATATCTATACATCTATTTATTTATCTATCCATCTTTCTATCCATACATCCATCCGTCTGTCCATCCATCCATCCATCCATCCATCCATCCATCTATCCATCCATCTATCCAGCCATTCATCCATCCATCCATCCATCCATCCATCCGTCCGTCCGTCCGTCCGTCCGTCCGTTCGTCTGTCTGTCCGTCTATCTATCTATCTATCTATCTATCTATCTATCTATCTATCTATCTATCTATCTATCTATCTATCTATCTATCTATCTATCTATCTATCTATCTATCTATCTATCTATCTATCTATCTATCTATCTATCTATCTATCTATCTATCTATCTATCTATCTATCTATCTATCTATCTATCTATCTATCTATCTATCTATCTATCTATCTATCTACTTACCTACCTACCTACCTACCTACCTACCTACCTACCTACCTACCTACCTATCTATCTATCTATCTATCTATCTATCTATCTATCTATCTATCTATCTATCTATCTATCTATCTATCTATCTATCTATCTATCTATCTATCTATCTATCTATCTATCTATCTATCTATCTATCTATCTATCTATCTATCTATCTATCTATCTATCTATCTATCTATCTATCTATCTATCTATCTATCTATCTATCTATCTATCTATCTATCTATCTATCTAGCTATCTGTCTGCCAGCCTGCCTGCCTGTCTGTCTGTCTATTTGTATGCCTCCGTCCATCCATCCGTCCGTCTGTCTGTCTATTGTTCTTTCGAGCCAAAGACGGCACATTGGGCAGACATCCTAGAAACTTGAATATATACATATATATTATAAACTTGTATATAATACAAAATAAAAGTGTTGTCGAAACTGCTCTGTGAGATTACAAAAAAATCAAATGAAAATATTTCTCATGAAAACAGTCAACAGCGTAAAAAGTACATTCCAGGACGTAAATCAAACTAGTAAAAAGTATATAATCGTCAGGATATAAATCAGACTAATACGATAGAGTACACTATAGTACAAAGCCAGAATAATGTTTTTCGTCTTCTTTATAATATAGTGCTAAAACCCCGTGAGACCTTTCGTCTCCCTAAATTTTCCAAGCCGGCTCTCAAGAGTTTCCATTCAGTGAAATCAATTCTGTAAGCTGCCCTCCCGGATATCCCCGCAGTCTTGATTCATAGTTTGACAGTGTTATCTGGACTTCCGTGTGAAAGTAAAGAAAATACGTTGGGTGGCTTTCTTATCCAGACCTTTAGAAATAGTTAAATTTTTTAATGCTGTTAATTTATCTAGAGTAGTCTGTAACGTTCAGTTTGTCATTACAACATTCAGAGATTAATGTGGATGTAGTATCATTGTTTGGTGTTATAGGAACAGCGATGGGTAATTGCAGAAATAATAACGGGGAACTGTTGAAACAAGTGAAAGGTAATTGTAGACATAAGAATGGGCAATTGTTGAAACAACGATGGGTAATTGTAGACATAAGGATGGGTAACTGCTGAAACAATGAAGGGTAATTCTAGACATAAGGATGGACAACTATTGAAACAATGAAGGGTAACTGTAGACATAAGGATGGGTAATTGTTGAAACAACGATGGGTAATTGTAGACATAAGGATGAACAATTGTTGAAACAATGAAGGGTAATTGTAGACATAAGGATGGGCAATTGTTGAAACAATGAAGGGTAATTGTAGACATAAGGATGGGTAATTGTTGAAACAACGATGGGCAATTGTAGACATAAGGATGGGCAACTGCTGAAACAATGAAGGGTAATTGTAGACATAAGGATGGGCAATTGTTGAAACAACGATGGGCAATTGTAGACCTAAGAATAGATAACTGTAGAAACAGCAATGGGTAATTGCAGACATTAGAAGTAATAGTTGGTGACTTTAGAAACATCAATTGATAACTGTATAAGTAGCGATGAGGATAGCAATTATTAAAGTACCGATGTGTAAATGAGAGACAGACAGATAACTATAAAAACAGTAATGGGCAGAAACATAGATTTAGAATTATAAATAAAATAATGATTATCTCTGGGAACAGTGGGTGCTAGCTATAGAAACGGTGGTAGTTGACTATAAAAAAAATAATGGATTATAAAGAAACAGCAATTTGGCAAGTAAAGAAACAGCAATTTGGCAAGTAAAGAAACAGCAATGGACAACTATTGTAACAACCTTGATCATCATCATCATTGAGTGCCGTCTCCACATCGAAGGTTAGCTACCATGGAGCGCCATTCCGCTCTGTCTCTTGCTTTGATGGTGCAGAATGTCATAGACTGATTTGTCCATCTTTTGATGTTATTCGTCCGTGCTAGTCTTGGTATGCCCCTGCCTCTATTACCTTGTATTTTCCCTTCCAATATTACTTTTAGAAGGCTTATTACTTTTAACGACCTTGGTAATCGATATAAAACAATATGATTTGAATAACATAAAGTTATAAAACAACCCAAATGATTCATAGCATGCCATTTGATTCCACTGCCATTTGCTACAGCAGAACAATTTTTTCATATATAATTATTTTTTTTCTCTCGTCACGATGTGAGTTTGTTTGCTCATTTGTATATATTCTATCTTGCGGTCCATAGGACAACAGGAAATAAAATCACTGGAGTCTGTAGAAGTGTGGTTTTACAGAAGAATGTTGAGAATACCATGGTCGGCTAAGAAGAGTAATGAAAACGTTCTGAAAGAGTCCAAAGCAAAAAGAGAGCTAATTTCCAATATTAGGAAGAAACGATCATAATTTTTTGGCCAAGTAATGAGAAGAGAACAACTGGAATATATTGTAACAACTGGGAAAATTGAGGGACAAAGAGACACAGGGAAGCAAAGAGAAAAGATACCAGAGAGCATAAGAGAATGGTTTGGCAGAAGGTCAACAATAGAAATGATAAATAACAGTCGTTATCGAAAGTTGTGGAGAGACATGATCACATACGCCAGCAGGCTCGGTACTTGATGATGATGATATTGCGGTCCAGTGCATCTTTCACTATGCAACTATTTTATATTTTCCCAGCTCTTGGTTTTCTTAGCTTTCCTGTCATGTGTCAGTTGTTTATGGACCTTGAAAATATACAAGGTTTCATGGTTTATCGTAAATCTTCTATACTGACGTACAAGTTCTGTACTTAATGTCTCCAGGCCGTTGTCTTCCTTCTAAGTCAAGATTTTTTACATGTTGCCAACACGTATTATTCAGTTACAGAAATATAATCTTTATTCTGAAAAGCTTACAGTTCTGATTTATATACATTCTTGTGCTAGACTTTACAGGCTTCTTAATTAATAATCTCTCTCATGCAAATTACAATACGCATTATATTTTTTGCTTATATATATATATATATATATAAGGTAAAGAACCCCGTCAATATATACATTGACGTTCCACCTCAATGGCTTCCAGGTTAACCCAGCCATAAATGGGTACCGGATTTTTTTTCTGGGAATGTTACGGGCACGGGCGTAATGCCGACCACATTACCCTAAAAATCATGTGCCGAAGGTCTATAAACAATTATGGTCACTAACATTATATTCCCTATACGCCACATGGCGTGACGGGGGGCTCTTTACTTTTACTTTACTTTACAATAAAAATGCATATATATATATATATATATATATATATATATATATATATATATATATATATATTGACCTTTCGAGCCGTAACCGGCCCATAGGGCGTAGACCAAGATACACCTTCTCCTATATGAATTTTTGTTCTAGCAGTTTTCTTTTAAAGATATTTTATCAAATCTCGCCATCTGTCTCTGTTCTGTGCAAACAGTTCTATCTCATTGAGGGAGCCGACTCCTGCTGCTCTTGCCTCTCTCATCAATGTTCTTCTCAGTGTCTCCCTGGGTCTTCCTCTTTTTCTTTTACCGGTTGTTTCCCATATGAGGGCTTGCTTTGCTATTCGATTATTATCTCTTCTCATCACATGTCCAACGTATGACCATCGTCTTTTCTTTATTACTGAAGATATTAGTGGTTGATTGGCGATTTCTCTAATTTCCTCGTTTGTTTTGAATTAATATATATATATACAAATATATAATAAGTAAAGAAAACTCGTCACGCCAAGTGACGAATAGGGAATATGGTGTTTGTGACTATAATTTGTATAGACCTTCGGCACATAATTTTTGAAGTAATGTGGTCGATATTACGCCTGTGCCGCTTTACTTTCCTATTAAAAAATATGACACCCATTTAAGGCTGGGTGAACCTGGGAGCAGTCGATCAGGATAAAACCTGACCTCTTGTCCTTTGTAGTCCAGTACATTAACCACTGAGCTTTTACGGCTCCCATATATATATATTTATATAGCCGTCATGTCAACTATTAGAATGTAAAGGTTTCTGATTCTCATAACTAACTGACTAATATTTTTGTGATAAAATATCATATCCATATAAGTACTCACGAGCTTTACGGGTCTGGTATATTTCAGGTTTCTCCTTTTATTCTATCAAGGATTCCGGTGAGCTCTATTTTGGTGTATATAAATGCCAGTATATAGTCGTTATAAGTAAACACATCAAGTGGCCATTAGTTCACCAATCCCGATCTCCCAGAAAGTCCTCACTAGCGGTTCATAGATAGATTTTCACCAACGCCAACCTATTTTGCAGTTTCAAAAGGCTTTCGAACAACATCATTATTATTTGTATTGCGGTTAGAGTGGGAGATTTTCTTCCAAATGTGTATCTATTTCCCCCCCCCCCTCCCCCGCCCACTAACCGTACAGGGAAACACAGCGTTACTTTGACTTTATTCGATCTTCATCTGTTCAGCGTTAATTTATAACTTTACTTTCAATAAAGTACCTACTTTTGAATTTAGTTAAATTATTATATTAAAGAATATTGTAGAATTTATACATGTTTATATATATATATATATATATATATATATATATATATATATATATATATATATATGGGCGTAATACCGACCACATTACCCCAAAAATCATGTGCCGACGGTCTGTAAAATATATGGTCACTAACACCATATTCCCTATACGCTACTTGGCGTGACGGGGGTACTTTACTTATATATATATATATATACTCAGATCTTCTCAAAATGTTCATCAGCGCACAGCGACTAACAGTGCCAGTTCGGTGTTTGACAAATCCTGTCATTCCTTCAGAACATCGCTCTGTTCTGGCAACACCGGTCTTCACACCCAGTCCACACAGGCTAGTAGACATATATTTGCAATTCTGTTAAAATATTATGTTCTGTCCATCTCTATTAGATCGCAAATGATATATGCCCGCTTCATTGGCTATTCATCGGATAAGATTGCCGAACCGGCCAATCTGTCTGCTCTGTCGTTGCCGTAAACACCTGCTTGACCCATAAAGGTGATACTGCAAATCTTGGATCTCTGTATTGATCCCAGCCATCGCCGACAAATTAAGCCTGTCTCTACTTTGACGGTAGTACTTCGAAGTATAATGTTCTTCTCAATATTTTTCGTTACTCACATAAATGCCGAGTCACCACAATGCAGGCAATTTGTATACATGTCTTTTTTTGTGTTGAAATGTGGAAATATATTTTTTTTCCCTTCTGCGTATTTATATGCCTATACATAAGCATAAAAACATAGAGTTGTTCTCTTACTTTATTCTACATAAAAAATAAAGGTATTGTTATTACGAGAGTATGTACATCCACATACTAAAGTGCTAAAAAGACATCAAAGCGTATACATTTGCTTTCCTTATTACTTTACTCAGAACGCTTTGTAGCTAGACAAGATATTGTAAACCCGACAATAAATGTTGTTCAGATATGTATAGTCTATGATATATATATGGTAGCTGTGGTAGCTCTGTGTTTAGTGAACCGGACTACAAAGAACAGGAGGTCAGGTTCACCGATCCTTAAATGTGTACCTGATTTTTTTTTCCTGGAAAAGTAAAGCGGCACGGGCTCAATACTGATCACAATACCCCAAAAATCATATGCCAAAGTTCTGTAAAAATAATAGTCACTAACACCATATTCCCTGTACGCCACTTGAAGTGAAGTGGCTCTTTACTTTTTTTTTTTTTACTATGACATATATATATATATATATATATTTGACAATAGAAACAAAAGAAAGAGTTCTTAAGTGTTATGTAGAGCCAGTCTTAACATATGCATGTGAATCATGGACAGTAGGACAAAAGACAAGAAAATCACTGGAGTCTGTTGAAATGTGGTTTTACAGAAGAATGTTGAGAATACCATGAACAGCTAAGAAGAGTAATGAAAATGTTCTGAAAGAGGCCAAAGCAAAAAGAGAGCTAATTTCCAATATTAGGAAGAAACGATCATCATCTTTTGGTCATGTAATGAGAAGAGAACAACTGGAATATATTGTAACAACTGGAACAATTGAGGGACGAAGAGATAGAGGGAAGCAAAGAGAAAAAATACCATACAGCTTAAGAGAATGGCTTGGCTGAAGGTCAACAACAGAAATGATAAATAACTGTCGTTATCGAAAGTTGTGGAGATACATGATCACCTACGCCAGCAGGCCCGGTACTTGATGGTGATGATGATGATAATTATATATATATATATATATATATACATATATATATATATATACATATATTGTTGAAGGACACTGCTAAACTAAAGTAAAGTACCCCCAAGTACGCCAAGTGGCGTATAGGGAACATGGTGTTAGTGACCATACATTTTACAGACCTTCGGCACATGATTTTTTGGTTAATGTGGTCGGTAATACGCCCATGCTGCTCTACTTTCCCAGAAAAAAATCCGGTACCCATTAAAGGCTGGGTGAACCCGGAAGCCGTCTGTTGGAATCGAACCCTACCTCTTGTTCTTTGTAGTCCAGTTCACTAACCACTGAGCTATCGCGGCTCCCGAAGGACACTGTTACACAACACTAAATGCTAATCGCAAAGACAGAGGTGGGAATGAGGGATACGTACAGACCTTTCACCAGGGAAGCAAGAGCTGGCAGACCCAAAGCTGATAAAGAAAGTATAAATTTATTCTTTCTGTTCTGACCTGGTCATGAAATCAGTTTCACTGCAGTCAGGAATTCCCCATGTCCGCTCCACTCATTTTACAGTTCACGCCAAAGCGCCTTGTCAAATTCTCATGACAAGGTGGACTACTGCGCAACTCTAATCGGCAGCACAGGTGATTCCCATCGAATAGAAAGTGCATAGTCACTTGCTGGCTTCAGTTTCTTCAAAAATACACATGTAAAACAATGAAATCGACCGAAGCGGTTTAAACGATCACGTTAGTCTCTTGCAAAAAAGGGGCGACAAGCACTCATGCAGCCATTTTGTATTGTCGGTTATGGCGTTAGCAGTTAAAACATCACAAAATAAAATCACTTCCAAATTCAGTTCATTCGAATAAATCTAACACACACACACACACACACACACACACACACCAAAAACTGTGGAAACATTGAAAAATGGTTTTAGTGATGGCACTATCTAAAGACCTGCGAGCATGACTACCATCTTCTAGGAAGACTTTTTCTTTGGCTTCTTGGACGTGTTGATGGGCAGCACAATGGATAACCAGGTGGACGTGATCTCCTTAGGGACTGACTCTACCGACATAGAAAACCTTATGTCGCGTACATATAAATACAATAGAGAACAAAATAGATGCATTAATACTAAATGTGTTAGAAAAAATAATGTTGAATACATTTGAATTAATTCAAAACTATTGCAAAAATAAAAGACTCTACCATGGAACAACAATCTTATCTATAATTATTATTATTATTATTACAATATAATAAAGAAGTTTGACATATGTCGGCCATGTAATGATAAAAAATAACAAGAACAAAACAAGCCCTCAAATTGGAAACAAATGTGGTTAGAAAGAGGTTGACCTCAACCGACATTAAAAAGAAAGCTGATAAAAGATGCAATGGACAGCAGGTATCGATTCCTTTCTGAGATAAAAAAAAAAAAGTTCACCTAGAACAGGGACTTCCCTCTCTATGTCTCTGTGTAACATTTAGCAGAAAGAAGGAGTGAAGGGGATGATAACGATAATTATAATGATGACGGAGATGAAAATGATGATGGATATTGAAGTAATCGCTATTCAACTTTTTCAGCAAGAAACCAAAAAAGTCGTTGGCCTAAGCTATCGGCTCGACCCAGTGACATTAACTTTAAGCCAACCAACCCCTCACTTTCCCTCAAATTTACATAAACCATGATAGTTCCCTGATTGACGCCCATGGCAGTATCCCCTTAAGACCGCCCAACCTAACATCCCCCTATATTTCAATTTGGCGTGACCGGAAAGGTTTGGTGTATGATTGACTGCTAATATTTAAACTTCTTACTTGAAGATTACTGGGTCTGAATGTCAGGATCGGGAGCCAGACATTGGATCAATAGCGTATGGTACTATCTTAGAAGTGGCTCCAGTGATCTCCTTGGTAATAAAAACAAAAAATAAAAATATCACTTCGCCCACAAAAGACAAGTGGACGTGACAGGTCTATCAATGTTCGCCTTCTTGCAATGATTGTAAATATCGCTTGTCGAGATCACATTTAGCGAGGTTTTTATGTGTGTGGTCTACATGATCATCACGCGCTATACCGGCTGGCAAAGGCGATCATTTCCTTCCACAATTCTCTGCCCACAGTACATTGTATTAATTCTGTTGTTGACTGTTTTCCGTGCCATGACACCAAGATATCCAGTATCTTCTCTCTTTGTCGTCCGCGATCTCTCTTTCCCTGTATTTTGCCACTTGTAACCAAGTATTCCAACTTTCCTCTTCTCATGATGTGCCCGAAAAACGTCGATTGTTTACTTCTGATGTTTCTTAGGAGCTCCCTTTTTTTGTGTTGGCCTCTTTGAGAATGTCCTTGTTCGTCTTTTTAGCTGTTCAGGGAACTCCCAACATTCTTCTAATAGTCTTTTCCTTTGTTTGTCAACTGTCCATGATTTGGTTCCATGATTCAGAATTGACTGTACATACCACCACTGAACTCTCTTTCTCACTTCTATTGACATTTACTTTTTGCGCAAGGCGTTTTTAATTTTCTGAAATGCTCTTTTGTCGTGAGGTATTCTATTTTTTATTTCTGTGGTATGTGTGCGCGTGTTTCCGTCTGATATTTATGTGGTATGTGTGCGTGTGTTTCCGTCTGATATTTCTGTGGTTTGTGTGCGTGTGTTTCCGTCTGATATTTCTGTGGTATGTGTGTTTCCGTCTGATATTTCTGTGGTATATGTGTTTCCGTCTGATATTTCTGTGATATGTGTGTTTCCGTCTGATATTTCTGTGGTATGTGTGTTTCCGTCTGATATTTCTGTGGTATGCGTGTTTCCGTCTGATATTTCTGTGGTATGTGTCTTTCCGTCTGATATTTCTGTGGTTTGTGTGCGTGTGTTTCCGTCTTATATTTCTGTGGTTTGTGTGCGTGTCTTTCCATCTGATATTTTTGTGCCCAAATATTTGACTCTGCACTTGTTTCAGAATTATTACAGTGGTTCATAAATTGTTGCTATGGTAACCAGCAATCGTTGATAGAGATTTGTTGTCCACAGGGTTCATATACTTGTTCTCATCTTTTATGTTTCTAAAGCAAAATCTGATGGTCAAGAGCCTTAGAAAGCCTTATAGAAGAACAACGCTGGATGACTACATGATTATAACAATAGAGATGAGTTACATTGCAGCAGCAGTGATAGACTATAGTTACAGCGTTGAGTTACAGTACCAAAAACGTTGTCTATCATCATCATCGTCATCAAGTACTAAGCCTGCTGGCGTAGGTGATCATGTCTCTCCACAACTTTGATAGCGACAGTTATTTATCATTTCTGTTGTTGACCTTTAGCCAAGCCATTCTCTTAAGCCGTCTGGTATCTTTTCTCTTTGCTTCCCTCTTACTCTTCGTCCCTCAATTTTTCCATTTGTTACAATATATTCCAGCTGTTCCCGTCTCATTACATGGCCACAACATGATGATTATTTCTTCCTAATATTGGAAATTAGCTCTCTTTTTGCTTTGGCCTCTTTCAGAACGTTTTCAATACTCTTCTTAGCTGTCCATGGTATTCTCAACATTATTTTGTAAAACCACATTTCTACAGCCTCCAGTGATTTTCTTATCTGATGTCCTATTGTCCATGATTCACATCCATATGTTAAAACTGGTTCTACATAACATTTAAGAGCTCTTTTTCTTGTTTCTATTGTCAAAAATGGATTGCATAGTATCTTCCTCATTTTTTGGAAATCTGCTTTTGCCTGAGCCATTCTGCATCTCACCTCTTTTGTACATCTACCGTCTGAGGTTAACAAAGTTCCCAAATATTTAAATTCATTTACCTGTTTTAATATTGTTCCACTTGTCTTTATTTTGCACTGAGGTGATGTCTTTTTCTTTGTTGTTACCACTACCTCTGTCTCTTTGCTATTAAAGCTGAGCCCTTTATTTTTTTCTTTCTTTCACTCTAACATTTCTTGTTACTCTTTTTCACTCTTAGCGATTACTGACAAGACTGTGTTATCAGTATAGTAAAAGTAAAGTACCCCCGTCAAACCAAGTGGCGTATAGGGCCTTCGGCACATGATTTTTGGGGTAATGTGGTCGGTATTACGCCAGTGCCGCTTCACTTTCCCAGAAAAAAATCTGGTACCCATTAAAGGTTAGGTGAACACGGAAGCCGTCGGTTGTGATCGAACCTTACCCCTTGTCCTTTGTAGTCCAGTTCACTAACCACTGAGCGTATCATCAATATACCTTTGATTAATTATATTATGACCTCCGATTGTTATTCCAGGCATGCCCTTTATGGATCTTGAAATAACCTCACTATAAATATTAAACAAATCTGGTGACAGGACACAACCTTGTCTACCACCCTGTTTTTATTTGTTGAAACATTCCCAGTTGGTTTCCAGTTCTTATGGCCGCTGTTTGTTGTCAGTACATGTTCTTTATTATTATTAGATCTGTGCTGTCTACGTTTATGCTTTCTAAAATTTTGATTATTTCTTGGTGCTTTACTTTGTCAAATGCTTTGGTATAATCTATGAAACATTGGTATAGATCTGTTTTCACCTCTATGGCTCTTTTTACTAAAGATCTTATGATGTATATGGCATTACTTGTTCCTTTATCTCTAACAAAACCACACTGTTCATCGCTAATTTCTGGACTGATTTTGTTTCGCACTCCTCGCATGATGATTCTTAGTAATATCTTAGTCATATGACTCATAAGGCTTATTGTGCGATGATCATCGCATTCAATCGCACCTGATTTCTTTGGTAGGGCTATGAATATTGATTTGAGCAGGTAGTCTGGTATATATCAGCTGCTGTAGATATCATTCAATATTTTTGTTATTATCTCTATTCCAAAATCACCCATGGCTTCAATCTCTTCTTTAGTTATATTATCTGGTCCAGGAGCTTTCCCTGCTTCCATATTGCGCAAGACGTCTTCCTCTTCTTCTCTGAGTATTTCTGGTCCTTCTCCATTATCCTTAATATTTACTTCCGTTCGTTCATCATTATAAAGATCTTTAATCTATTCTGTCCATCGTTCCCTTATGTTTCTTGATAAATCAACAGTTTTCTTTCCTTTGATCTTAAACATCCAGTTTTTGATTGCGTTTTTCTTCCTGTTAATTCCTCAATTTGTTTGTATATAGCTTTAGCATCTCCTTTTTGTTTCATTTCAATCTCGTTGCATCTCTCTTTTAGCCATGCTTCTTTTGCTTCATTACATTTTACTACAATTTCTTTATTTAATCTCTTATACTCATCTTATTTTTTATTTCTTCTTCTTGTATCCATAACTGGAAAATGTCGTTTGTCATCCATTTCTTTCTTGAATTTGTCCTCACTTGTGGTATAAACTCTTTTGATGTTTGTTGCATTGATTCGTTTAGCATTTCCCACTGTTCATCAATGCTTTGTATCTTCTCTATTGCACTGTACCGGTTCTGAATTGTGATTTTATATTTGTCTTGCAATTTCTTGTCTGATTTGAATAAATCTAAATTAAATTTGATGTTAACTGAGGCTCGTTTTGATGCTTTTAATTTTACTCTAAACTTTCCCACAACTGATACATGATCACTATTGCAATCTGCCCCAGGTCTAGTTTTCACACATACCAGACTGTTTCTAAATTTATTGCCTATCATTATGTAATCAATTTGATTACGGTCGTTGTCTCCTGGGCTTTTCCATGTCCTCAGATGTCTTGGATGTTGCTTAAACCAGGTGGTTCCTATCATCATTTTTTTTTCTTGCTCAGTCAATAAGTTTCTCACCTCTTTCATTCCTCTCGCCTAAGCCATAATGACCAACTACTTCCTTAACTCTTTCTTTTAATGTCTATGCAATGATATTAATAGCTATGAGTTACTATAGTAATAGTGGTTAATGTCTATAGTAATAATGCCTACTGTGAAAGATTTGGGTGATTGTATCCACAGCGCTGAATAATTATAATAACTGCCTTGAACGAATGTACCAACAGCGCTGAATAATTATAATAACTGCCTTGAACGAATGTACCAACAGCGCTGAATAATTATAATAACTGCCTTGAACGAATGTACCAACAGCGCTGAATAATTATAATAACTGCCTTGAACGAATCTACCAACAGCGCTGAATAATTATAATAACTGCCTTGAACGAATCTACCAACAGCGCTGAATAATTATAATAACTGCCTTGAACGAATCTACCAACAGCGCTGAATAATTATAATAACTGCCTTGAACGAATCTACCAACAGCGCTGAATAATTATAATAACTGCCTTGAACGAATCTACCAACAGCGCTGAATAATTATAATAACTGCCTTGAACGAATCTACCAACAGCGCTGAATAATTATAATAACTGCCTTGAACGAATCTACCAACAGCGCTGAATAATTATAATAACTGCCTTGAACGAATCTACCAACAGCGCTGAATAATTATAATAACTGCCTTGAACGAATCTACCAACAGCGCTGAATAATTATAATAACTGCCTTGAACGAATCTACCAACAGCGCTGAATAATTATAATAACTGCCTTGAACGAATCTACCAACAGCGCTGAATAATTATAATAACTGCTTTAAATGAATCTACCAACAGCGCTGAATAATTATAATAACTGCTTTAAATGAATCTACAAACAGCGTTTAGGAACTAATCAATAACCTTCAGGCATTAAATTAACAACATTGAAGTGATTACACTAACAGAGTTGAATTACTATATAAACAACGTTGAGCGACTATAAATACTGTTGTTTCCCTAAACCAGCATCGTTCAGTGGCTAAAACAGCATGCAATTTTAAGTCCAATTACCAACAGCGCTGAGTTACTACATCAAAAGTTTGTAACAATACATCACTAAGAACAATCACTCCCGTAACTTGTAGCAGCATTATCTAGTTTATCTTTTTTAGGCACATCTAACGTAACATTAATTCATTATTACCACTTCCATTTCATTTTCCGTCTTTCATAATCTCTTTTTCCGTTTTAATTTGGTTAAATTCGTTTTTGAAGTAACTACTGCTATTTTTATTTTAATTTCGTTATCCAACTCCCGCTGGGGCGTCTGATTGTAGTTGCCTGTTATTCTTTTGCACCTGTTTCTAAAGCGATCAATAGTATACTGGAACAGTGTCCATCAGTAACTACGATCTCTTTCTTGATCGCATAAGGAGATAGATATAACCACAGTGTGTCATCGATGGATTCATCTTCTTCTTTTTTCTTCTTCTACGTTTTCAGCTCCCTGTGGAGCATAGGTCTTCAACAAACATTTTCCAAGCCGTTCTATTTCTTGTAATTCTTTTAAGATCATTTCATGTCTTCACAAGCATCGTCATCTCTGCTTCCATCTGTCTTCTCCAAGTATATTTTGGTCGACCTCTTTGTCTTTTTCCCTTGGTGGTTCCAAAAGAGGGCCTGTTGTGTAATATTCTCAGTTGGCTTCCGCAGTGTGTGTCCTATCCAGCGCCATCATCTTCGCTGTATCTCTTTACCCACAGGTATTTGACTGGTACATTTCCATAATTCTATGTTAGTGAATTTGTCCTGCCATTTCCATCTTTTTATCCTGCATAAGCTCTACTTTTATTCTTTTCTTAGACTTGTCCATGTTTGTGAAGTTTTTTTTCGGCTTATATTTTTTTTACAGTACAGGATAGCCAGTCATCGGTGATGCCCCCTGGTAATTCTAGTAGGTTGGATAATATAAATTGATTGATGGTAGAAATGTTACTGTTGTGAATATTTGTCCGAGCAGCAGCGTATAACCAGTTTCTTCCTATTGTAAACTGCCAAGATCTCTGTCACGTGCTCAACTTCAACAAATGGGTGCACTTATCGTCCATCTTTGATAAAATTGGCATGTGATCTCATCCACCTTAGAAAGATCGGAGGGTCACTGATTGAAAGAAAAACTCTCTCGACCCATATGGGAATCCAACGGGGAATCTATTATGCATGAGATGATCACTGCATGCCAATGCTACAACGGAAATGTAACTCCTCCCTAGTATTTGTTGCTTAAAAATGAAACAATCATGGCCTAGAGCACACATTCGCCGCATCTTCAGAGAGTACAGTTTCTATTACCGTTTTTTTCCTAATGTCTGTCATGTGTATTTTGTTTCGATTTATTCGAGTGAACTGAAATAGAGAAGTGACAATATGTGCTCTTTTTCCAGTGATATCGTATGAAACTGTTGCATATTCTGACAAATATGGCATTCACTGATTTTGGTAACGTCTTAACCGACATTGGCTGCACATGTCGTCCTGTTTTTGCATAGACTAGTGAAGTCGCTTAACAGTCTCAGCTGCTTTATTTGTTTATAATGTGTTGTTGTTGTTGTTGAGGAAACATGAGTGAGGAAGTAACCGTGCACTCTTTTTGACGGAATAAATTGGGAATCGTCGCCTCTGCAGCCGATTACGACATGCACTGAGGTCGACCTTATATTCAGAATTTACCAGCGCCGAAAAGTGGCTTAGGGGATTCTGTCGCAAAAGGGAAATTCTCGATTTCGGTGAAACTCTTTCCATAGATTGAATAGAATAAAGCAGTTCGTGGTGGTTTTTATTTTTCTCTCTCTCTCTCTCTCTCTCTCTCTTTTAGTTTCTAAAATTTTTCTATAACGCTGGAGGATAAAAGCCATTTGACCTGTACAATATCTACAAAGTGTCCGTGTAAGGGGGTTTAGGTCCACTCCCTTAGAAAGAAAAAAAAATAGAAACAAATTATCTATACAAACTATATAGACAATATCTATTCCAACGTTTTGCTACCAGTGTCAAATCTGCATACTAAGCTCAAGAGCAAGTAGAAAAATAACCACCACCGAAATGAAATCTGTTAAACACATGACTGGAAACAGGTTGAGACATCATATCAGAAATGAAAAAATAAGAACAAAGCCAGAAATAATCCTCATAATTGAATACATTAAAAAAAAAAAATTGCTGGGTCACGCCACCTGACAAAACAAAAGCATGTAAATATGCACATCGAGCTTTCAACAAATGCTAATAGAATACTAGATCCAAGGGTCGACCACGAAGAATATGTATTGACAGGTTATTAGAAACAGTAAGAAACATAACAGCAGGAGACGCCAACAAATGAGCAAAATACCATACATTACACCCCCCCCACCCCCCACCCCCCCCCCCCCCCCCCACCCCCACCCCTACTTCCAACCGACTCTGAAATTCAATGATGAAAGAAGAACTGCTATTAGCTACAGTTTTACGGATTTAAGAAATAGGTCAACAATAAACGTTTCTACTATATAGTCTTCATACGTTTATTTTCCTCTCGTGCAGAAGGCGGCGGAAGTTTTAGTTCTCCACGATTTAGATCTGATGCTAGTTCTTATAATTCTTGGCTGTTTCTTAGTTCCATGGTTGAGCCTTCCCTAGTAATTGTTCAGCATTTCTTCTGGGCGAATTTGATTTTTCGTTACTTTTGTCTTTTCTTGGTTTATCTGAAGTCCTATTTTTCTAGCCAATGATGACAGGACATTTGTTTTTTCTTGCATCATGTTCACACTGCTACTGATATCAACTATGTCGTCCGTAAAATCAAGGTCCTCTTTTTGAGATCCAAGCGTCCATCCAATACCTTTGTTACTTGCACACCATTTTTGCTTTATGAAATCCATGATATAACATATACATGTTATATATTACATATTTTGTTATTTGTTAGTACTCTCTTATTGTATTATTTATAACTTGAACAAAAGTATGTTACCTTTTACTATTTTGTATTCTCTATAGAAGAGATTTGCCTTGAACGTATGACATTATCATGTTGTGTCTTCCTACATCGTAAACATGTATGTAAACATTACATTTCTTTTTCAAGTTGCACCGTGATATTTGAATCTTTCAGCCCAACACATTCCTCTTCGAAGAGGCATTTTTGGAACTTCAATCAAACAGCAAGTGACCAATCAGTTGATTGTATGTTTAATGCTATTTTGAATTTCTTGTTTGCACTTACACCAGTGATGTAGTGTTTGGTTCACAGACTTAACAATTCATTGAACACGATTCGATTGCAACCCAGATTCTCCAGTAATCCATTTGAACAAATAATGCACATATTCGTTGAAGTCAGGAATATATCAACATATTGGAAAAAAAAAACTCTTCCCACTCACCGACCTTTACTCTCAGCTACTGCGGCTTTATTCAGAGATGTTAAATTTCTTACTCCCTGGTCAGATTACAAGACACCAGGCTACATTTTACCCTTACTTTTTCAGACACTGTTTCCTATCGATTTTTCATGAATTTAAGATTTTTATCAAAAGCTGCATCTACTGACAAATCCCAAGTGATGTTTTGTTTTCGGCTACATGTTTTTGCTATATCACATGACGTTACAATGGTATCGCTTGGGAAATATTTAGTCTCTCTTCTCTCTTCATTTTTCTTTCATATACTTTTGGGTGTATACAACATTGGAGTTCTTGCCCTTGTGATAGCCACAATCACTGCCACATGATGTTCTAGTTACGTTTCTCGGATGTTGTCAGTCCATCTTACTCTGGGTCTACCACGGCCTCTTCTTTCATCTTACTCTGGGTCTACCACGGCCTCTTCTTTCATCTGTTCTTGGTCTACCACGGCCTCTTCTTTCATCTATTCTTGGTCTACCACGGCCTCTTCTTTCATCTATTCATGGTCTACCACGGCCTCTTCTTTCATCTATTCTTGGTCTACCACGGCCTCATCTTTAATTTATTCTTTGTCTACCACGGCCTCTTCTTTCATCTATTCTTGGTCTACCACGGCCTCTTCTTTCATCTATTCTTAGTCTACCACGGCCACTTCTTTAATCTGTTCTTGGTCTACCACGGCCTCTTCTTTCATCTTTTCTTGGTCTACCACGGCCTCTTCTTTCATCTATTCTTGTGATCAATATGTTGTGTTG
This sequence comes from Megaustenia siamemsis, assembly GCA_032433765.1. Taxonomy (NCBI): domain Eukaryota; kingdom Metazoa; phylum Mollusca; class Gastropoda; order Stylommatophora; family Ariophantidae; genus Megaustenia; species Megaustenia siamemsis. The sequence continues at coordinate 59,868,392 of JAVIAB010000051.1, forward strand.
TATAGAATTTCTTGACATACTTTCCAGAAGAGCAAACTATTTCATTGTTAGTTTGTGTGTGTAGTTCAGAGTTGTTGACTCAATCCCCAACCTCTATCTGACGACATCATTTCTCATTCTGTTTCTCCTGGTCACTCCAAGCGACTTGCGCTAATTTCTCAGAAAAAAAAAGTTTCGTAATTGAATATAAAAATTATTTTTAAACTTCAGTTTGCGTGATGGTTGAAAACATTGTGCTAATAATTTGTTGTGCTGATTGCGTATTTGTGTTCTGGTTATTTGGAAAGGTCTAACATTACAGATGTGTATCATTAATGCTGTAGTTATGTCTTTAGTTATGTTTGTGTGTTTCTTTGGTGACTATTTCATCCCTATGACCTTAAAATGTATCGTTTTTTTTTCATAAGTATTTTCTACTAAAATATCATAGACATAAAGCATAGTTAATTTAGAAAATGTACAATAACTGTGTATTGTCAAAACTGGAACCACTCGTTATAAAATATCAATTTTAAAAAGCAAGGGAATGTAGTTTATTCAGGGCACTCTCACAGACAGCGCAGGAAGAATGTTTTGAATAATAGCTTAATTGTCGCTCTATCTTAAAACAGCAGTTGTCTATGGCGTAGATTGTAGCTCTGCGACCATTTTCTAACCAGCACCAACTTTTGTAACTTTGTTTGAATATAGCTACTTCTTTACCGCCCACTTAATTGTATATTCCTTACATAATTCAATGAAATAACCTTTGATTAAGTTAAATCATTCAGCTTAATAATGACAAGCCCGAAAGAAAGGAGATAGTGATATCTAAATAAAGTATTTCAGCAGAAAGACAGAAACACACTCACTTCCAGCCGAAGAAAGATGCAAACATTTCAGAGCAGAGAGCTCTCCATACAGCCATACAAATTCTCATCAAATAAGAGGTCTTCAAGAGTTGTCATCCTCAGCGATGCAAGAGTAGTCATACAAGTGATATCAAAGTGAAGGACAGACTGATCCAGGAAATAAGAAGCAACACATGTTCGCTTTCAGGGAAGACATAACTAGTTCTACAGTGAATATCAGCACAATGAAGCATCTCTGCAAATGAGAAAGTAGACGAACTGGAAGAATGAGAAAGTAGACGAACTGGCAAAATGAGAAAGTAGACGAACTGGCAAAATGAGAAAGTAGACGAACTGGCAAAATGAGAAAGTAGACGAACTGGCAAAATGAGAAAGTAGACGAACTGGCAAAATGAGAAAGTAGACGAACTGTCAAAATGAGAAAGTAGACGAACTGGCAAAATGAGAAAGTAGACGAACTCGCAAAATGAGAAAGTAGACGAACTGGCAAAATGAGAAAGTAGACGAACTGGCAAAAGCAGGTCCTTCAGCAAAGCAACCAACTCCCGAGTCTCAAAGATGTAGAGACAATCCTGAAACAAATTAGGAAAACGGAATGCAAGGAGTTTTATGAAAAATATGAGCCAGGACATAACGGCTTAAACAAACTCAGCAAACCAAAAGCTTCAGACTCAGAATGGTGGTGAACAATGGTCTCAGAGCACACCTACACAGTATAGGACTCACGACTTTGCAACATGTGCATCGGAGCATCCATACAAAACCGACAGCATATCCAACAGCACATTCAACACCCTAATATAACAAATATGGCACTCGGAAACAACCTTGCATAACAAACTATGGGGAACCTGTGAAATTATGCTTCGTAACCCAAGCTGGTCTAAACGTCTAAATGCCTAGCTTCAGTCGATTTTTGAAGAAGAAGGAGAAGAAGAAGAAGACAAAGAAGAAAGAGGAGAAGTAGAATAAAAGGATTAGTTTGTGTATGTCTGATTGGATATAAATATAAAATTATTAAGTTAAAATTGAGTCAATCTTCAAAAATTGAATCGAAATATTATTTCGATATTGAAATGATTATTCTGTTGCCACCAAATAGCCCCCGAATGAAGGTTATTTAGAATAATATATGGAGAAAAGTCCTGGCAGAAAATCGTGGTTATAATGATGTAATCTTCCTAACAGGGAACATTGCCGGTGCTAGAGAGTTCGCGCACTGTGTTGATAATCTCCTGTGTAAAGAGATAAAATATGGAAGTGCAAATGGCCACCGTGCGATGAAAACGGTGATGTCACAACAACAAGGTAATTAATAGAATTATTTTTTTTTTTATTATTAGAGAATTAGAATAAATGTGGTTTCAATTTATAACAGGGAGTAATCAATGGAGCTGGAATTATAATTACCAATGAATAAATATGAATATTGAAGCCTCTATAATATTTGCTTCGGTATTAGTGCCAAAAATTTCACTTTTTAATTTGTCCCTACAAATATCTTTCTTTCTTTTTTTTTCTCTTCTATAAATTTATTTTTTTCTTACTTTCTTTCTTTCCTTCACTTTTCGGCGCTGAAGGGAGAAAGTGATCGCTGTTTCTTGCATTTCAATCGGCAACTTCTGTTGTTAAACCTCAGAGTGTTTCTAGTATTCCGTTTATCCATCTTGTTCTTGGTCGACCTCTTGATCTGGTGTTCTCGTATCGTTTGTTGGTGACTCGTGTTAGATTTAGTTCTTGTGCCTTATCACAAGCCCGAACCACTTGATCTGTTGTCGCTTTATGTTTTCAATAACTTGTTCCATTCCTAGTCTTTTTCTCGATTATTCATTTCTGATCATATTTCTCATGCTGTTCCTGTCATGCATCTGACATGGAATTTCTGTGGTGGTTATTTTTCTAATAGCTCTTGAGTCTAAGGTCCATGTCTGGCACTGTTAGCACAACTTCAGGACAAAGATTGTCTTATAAATGGCTCACTGCGCTTCTAACGCTACTTCTTTGTTCGACAGTAATGGAGAGATATGTCTCATAACTTGATAGGTTTTGTTACATCTTGAGTCAGTTTCTGTTGCTTCTTCTTCTACCTTTCAGCTCCCTGTGGAACATAGGTCTTCAACAAACACTTTCCAAGTCATTCTGTTTCTTGCCATTCTTTTAAGATCATTCTATGTCTTCCCCATCATCTTCATCTCTGCTTCTATCTGTCTTCTCCAAGAATTCCTTGGTCTTCCTCTGTTTCTTTTCCCCTAGTGATTCCAAAAAAGGGCCTGTTGTGTAATACTGTCAGTTGACTTCCGCAGTGTATCCTATCCAGCGTATTTATGTTGCTTGGTTGTTGTTATATGTCAGGGTGCTGCCTAAATATTTGAATTCCTTCACTTGTTTTAGGATATTGTCATCTATGGTTATGTTGGTATCTTGTTTTTCTTTTGATATCATCATTACTTCTGTCTTGTTTATATTTATATTTTTATTCTTAGTATGTTGTCTCCCGACTCTGTTAATTATGTCTAGGTGTTTCCTTCTTCTAAAATTTCTTTATTCTGCAATATTTACAATATCTTCCACTGCAACTCAGTCATTGCTAATTTATTTTTCCTACTTTCCATTTTTCTTCTTTTTATACTACTACCACTATTATTACTACTTCTACTAGTACTACTCTACTACTACTACTACTACTACTACTACTACTACTACTACTACTACTAAGGCTGCTGCTGCTGCTATTATCCCTGCTACTACAACTACTATTACTACGTCTTTTTCTCTTTCTATTTCTTCATGTACGTCGTCTTTGTCTTCTTCGAATATCTCTTTTTTTCATTTTTTGACTACTATTACTGCTAATACTTCTACTACTACTACTGTTACTATTGCTCTGCTACTACTACTACTACTACTACTACTACTACTACTACTAATACTAACACTTCTTCTACTACTACTGCTACTTGTACTACTACTGCTATAACTGTTATTACTATTATTGCAACTACTACTGATACTATTATTTCTGCTACTACTACTACCCCAACAACTAACATTGATACTACCAATATTATACTACAGTACTGCTACTGCTAGTACTACAGCTACTACTATCCGCGATAGCTCAGTGGTTATTGAACTGGACTACAAAGGACAAGGGGTAGGGTTCGATCCCAACCGGCGGCTTCCGGGTTCACCCAGCCTTAAATGGGTACCGGATTTTTTTCTGGGAAAGTAAAGCAGCACGTACGTAATACTGACCACATTACCCCAAAAATCATGTGCTGAAGGTATGTAAAATATAGGGTCACTGACACCATATTTCCCTATACGCCACTTGGCTTGACGGGGGTACTTTACTTACTTTTTTACTTACTATTACAATTATTCGGTTATACTAATATTACTGCTACTGTTATTGCTACGACTACTACCTCAACCACTACCATTGTTAATACTACCATTACTATTGCTGCCATTACTTCTGCTGCTACTACTACCACCACAGCAACCACCACCATTACTACTGCAGCTGATGCTGCTATTGCTACTGGTGCTACTAATACCACCACAACTACCACCACCATTATTACTGCTGCAGACGCTGCCATTCCTACGTGTTGACGCCCATCATACCTCTCATCATGTAATACTCATTTCTCTCTTTTCTTATTTCTGCATCCTACTTTCCTCGCCCTCCACTTGATCATCTAACATGTAGTAATTGTGCTTCACCGCTTGTTGTCGTTGTCCCTGTATTCTGAAGAAGGCCACAGGCCGAAACGTCAGTATTGTGTTGTGTTCTTTATTTGTAAAGCTGTCACCATACCTTGGAGTGTTTAGTACACCCCACCATTGGCTCCATTCCTACCACCATTACTACTGCTGCTGATGCTGCCATTCCTACTGCTGCTACTTCCTACTACATTCCTACTACTACCACCACCATTACCTATGCGGCTGATGCTGCTATTGCTACCGCTACTGCCACTACAACTGATAAAAGTGATCGCTACCACCATATTTCTCCCTACAATATAGATAACCTGAGCTTTCTATTTTCGTTAATGGGGCGTGGCAATGGAATCTACAATTGTGTTGCTATTCTAAACAAAATGAGACGTAACTTAGAATTTGCTTCTAGGATAGTCTCAAATGCAAGAGTTAGGGTTCGATCCCAACCGACGGCTTACAGGTTCACCCAGCCTTTAATGGGTACCGGATTTTTTTCTGGGAAAATAAAGTGGCACGGGCGTAATGCTGACAACATTACCCCAAAAAAATAATGTGCCGAAGGTCTGTAAAATGTATGGTCACTAACACCATATTCCCTATACGTCACTTGGCGTGATGGTGGCACTTTACTTGTTTTTTCTACTTATAGTCTCAAATAAATGTTGATATATTATTTACACTCGTAATCCCGTTGCTTTGCAAACGGTTGCTATACTGAATTATAAACAACTTTATAGAATCTTAAAATAATGAACATTACATAAGAGAAGTCTTCATTGTTAACTGTACTTCAATTTTTATACTTAAATAAATTATTTTGACCAGTTTTATGATATAAAACCGACCTCTGGAGAGACAGTGATCAAGGCACCCTTCAATTTTTCTATGAAAAATGAAGCTCATGGCACACAAAACACATGGTTTTAACAGTTCTCTTTGCCTCAATTTTCTTCTTCGTCTTCGTCCTCTTCTTCTTCGTCTTCGTCTTCTTCGTCTTCGTCTTCTTCTCCTTCGTCTTCGTCTTCTTCTTCTTCGTCTTCTTCTTCGTCTTCTTCTTCTTCTTCTTCTTCTTCGTCTTCTTCTTCTTCGTCTTCTTCTTCTTCGTCTTCTTCGTCTTCTTCTTCTTCTTCGTCTTCTTCGTCTTCTTCTTCTTCTTCTTCTTCTTCTTCGTCTTCTTCTTCTTCGTCTTCTTCGTCTTCTTCTTCTTCTTCTTCTTCTTCGTCTTCTTCTTCTTCGTCTTCTTCTTCTTCTTCTTCTTCTTCGTCTTCTTCTTCTTCTTCTTCTTCGTCTTCTTCTTCTTCGTCTTCTTCTTCTTCTTCTTCTTCTTCGTCTTCTTCTTCTTCTTCTTCTTCGTCTTCTTCTTCTTCGTCTTCTTCTTCTTCGTCTTCTTCTTCTTCTTCTTCTTCGTCTTCTTCTTCTTCTTCTTCTTCGTCTTCTTCTTCTTCTTCTTCTTCTTCGTCTTCTTCTTCTTCTTCTTCTTCGTCTTCTTCTTCTTCGTCTTCTTCTTCTTCTTCTTCTTCTTCGTCTTCTTCTTCTTCTTCGTCTTCTTCTTCGTCTTCTTCGTCTTCGTCTTCTTCTTCTTCGTCTTCTTCGTCTTCGTCTTCTTCTCCTTCGTCTTCGTCTTCGTCTTCGTCTTCTTCTTCTTCTTCTTCTTCGTCTTCTCTTCTTCGTCTTCGTCTTCTTCCTCGTCTTCTTCTTCTTCTTCTTCTTCTACCTTTTTAACTCCCACTGGAGCATAGGTCTTCAACAAACACTTTCCAAGTCGTTCTGTTTTTTGCCATTCTTTTAAGATCATTCCATGTCTTCCATGTCTTTCCATGGAAAGATTCCATTGAAGCATCTCTGCTTCTATCTGTCTTCTCCAAGAATTCCTTGGTCTTCCTCTTTGTATTTTCCCCTGGGGATTCCAAAAAGGGCCTGTTGTGTAATACTTTCAGTTGCCTCAATTTTAATTATTGTTATATGTTACCTTCCAAAAGTAGATCTATACCTGTTTTAAATGTCATGATGATATCTTGAAGCATTTCTGAGATGTTACTCTGAGTCTTGTCCCATGAGTAGAGAGATTATAGACAGTTTTGTTTATTTAAAGTCTAATTATTTATAAGAAATTAATGTGTTTCACAACCAAATTTCAAGTTTGTTTAATGCTCCAAATTAATTTTTAGTCCAAATGAATTCTACACATTTAAATTAAATTGTATTCTGATGGTAAGGTACGAACAGAAATGAAGATACATGGAAAGGAACAAAAAAGAGGGTTAATCAAGTAACAGATTATGATTAGAAAATGGTGATGGATTGGGCGTACACTGAGAGAGCATGATGCAGACACAGCAAAACATGCACTATTTTGAAACCCACATGGAAAGAGAAAGCCAGGAATATATGTAGAAGAGAAGTCCATGGAAACTCCCAAGAACATCGGCCTAGACTGGAGAGAACTAATCAAATTGTTCAATTGAAGGGATGAACGGAGAGACCTTCTTAGTGGCCTATGTCCCACAACAAAGGGTCTAACGGGCTCTGATTGACTGGAAAATAAAGAAACTGAGCATTAAAAATGTAAAAAAAAACGGATTTTATTTAAAGGAAAATACTGTATTTTGTATCTACCTACCCGTTTTACCTATTTCCGTTCCGCAAATATTGACTGCAAAGTTAACATGAAGTCATACTCAACGTGCACGCGAATGTCCTATGTGAAAGGTTAAAGGTCGTTGATAATGTCTCAGAGTAGTGGATGTTTACATTTCACAGGACACGCATTTGGAAGTGTTGAGGTGATTGGTTACAGTGCTCTTTCTTGTTGTTATTGTCGCTCTAACTCAATTAGCCAGACGTCAATTTTCCTCAATTCGGATAACATCAAGCTGGAACTGCGTCTATTTTTATCATAATTTATTGTAACAAACAAGACCCGCATAATTTTACGTAAACATTGCACACTCCCTCATTCACTTTCTCAATTACAAATTCTCTCTTTCCACCCTTCACTTAAACATACTTTCGTCTCTCCTATATTCCTAGCCTATCTTGCAGCGCTCATGAGAACACTTATTTATTCATGACACCTTTTCCACGTAAATTGTTGCTAACCCATAAACCTGCCATCGACTTGTTCACATCCCTCCTTCTCTTGTTTTCATTGATCACCAATTCCATTATTTTCTGATCCAAGAGTTAATTTTACCGTACGACCTCTGCTAATTGTTTTTTTCCTGGTGATATATTTTTTTTATACGTAAAGGGCAAATGTTTTATCATGGTGTGATTTTAGCACACTATTTTATCAATAGATAAAACCCAATTTAATGCACCGAAAATGTCACGAGGTTATTGCTAGTCTATTATCGATGTTGTCAATATGTGTCTGATGGTAGCTAACTTTTTATGTGAAGAGGAAAAAGATAATGAGTCAGTATGTGTCTGATGGTAGTTAACTTTTTATGTGGAGATGGAAAAGATAATGAGTCAGTATGTGTCTGATGGTAGTTAACTTTTTATGTGGAGAGGGAAAAGATAATGAGTCAGTATGTGTCTGATGGGAGCCGTGATAGCTCAGTGGTTAGTGAACTGGACTACAAAGGACAAGAGGTAGGGTTCGATCCCAACCGACGGCACCGGTTCACCCAGCCTTTAATGGGTACCGGATTATTATTCTAGGAAAGTAAAGCGGCACGGGCGTAATACCGACCACATTACCCCAAAAATCATGTGCCGAAGGTCTGTAAAATGTATGATCACTAACACCATATTCCCTATACGACGCTTGGCGTGACGGGGGTACTTGACTTTTATGTGGCTGAAAGTAGCTAACGTTTTATGCCGAGAGGACAAAGATAATGAATCAATACCCGTACACTCACCAGTTGTGGAGGGTTGTCTTCTATTAACTTCATCATCATCATCAAGTGCCATGCTTGCTGGCGTAGGTGATCATGTCTCTCCACAACTTTCGATCTCGACAGTTATTTATTATTTCTGTTTTTGACCTTCTGCCAAGCCATTCTCTTAAGCTGTCTGGTATCTTTTCTCTTAATTTCCCTCTATATCTTCGTCTCTCAATTTTCCCAGTTGTTGCAATATACTCCAGCTGTTCCCTTCTCATTACATGGCCCAAAATAGTAATTGTTTCTTCCTAATATTGAGAATTAACTCTCTTTTTGTTTTCGCCTCTTTCAGAATGTTTTCATTACTCTTCTTAGATGTCCATGTAATTCTCAACATTCTTCTGTAAAACCACATTTCTATGACTTGCAGTGATTTCCTTGTCTGTTGTCGTATTGTCCATATTTCACATCCATATGTTAAGACATCTCTCTACATAAGGCTCTACGTAAAATTTAAGAGCTCTTTTTCTTGTTTCTATTGTCAAAAATGGATTGAACAGTATCTTCCTTATGTTTTGAGAAGTTGTATTGCCTAAGCCATTCTGCATCTCACCTCTGTTGTACATCTACCATCTGAGATAAACATTGTTCCCAGATATTAAAATTCATTTGCCTGTTTTAATATTATTCCACTTGTTTTTATTGTGCATTGCGGTGATGCCTTTTTCTTTGTTGTTACCATTACTTCTGTCTTTTTTATATGAAGGCTGAGTCCTTTATTTTTGCTTTCTTTTACTGTAATGTCTAACCTTTCATGAAAACGTTTTCACTATTAACGATTAAGACTGTATCATCAGCATCCCTTAGATTATTTATATTATGACCTGCGATTGTTATTCGAGGCATGCCCCTTATAGATCTTAAAATAATCTCACTATAGTAAGTAAAGTAAAAAACCCGTCACGCCAAGTGGCGTATAAAGAATATAGTGTTAGGGACCATAATTTTTACAGACCTTCGGCGCATGATTTTTGAGGTAATTTGGTCGGTATTACGCCCGTGCTGCTTTACTTTTCCAGAAAAAAATCCGGTACCCATTTAAGGCTGGGTGAACCGGGAAGCCGTCGATCAGGATCGAAACCGACCTTTTGAGCTTTGTAGTCCAGTTCACCAACCACTGATCTATCACGGTTCCCAATCTCACTATACATATTAAACAAATCTGGTGACAACGCACAACCTTGTCTAACACCCTGTTTTATTTGTTGAAACATTCCCAATTGATTTCCAGTTCTTATGGCCAGTGTTTGTTGCCAGTACATGTTCTTTATTATTTGTAGATCTTTCTATTAACTTAGCCGCTGTGAAAGTTAGTGCACCATCAATTTGTGAGCGCAGTGAAAATATTTGCAGAGTATCGAACAATTAGTTCTACTTCCGGTGTTGGGAGTCAATCCATCAACGGACCCTATCTACGTCAGCAATCCACAGCTGAATGCATGCGTCAGGATAGGAGAATAAAAGCTGATCAAGACCGTGCTCTGTCTCAAGTGATGCTCCTGGAAACAGACTCTGGCCGAGCTAGTAGAGATCGAGGAGGAAGACAACCTTGCTGCAGTCCTACATCTAGGTAATGAATCCTAGCTGTAGTCCTACATCTAGGTAATGAATCCTAGCTGTAGTCCTACATCTAGGTAATGAATCTTTGCTACAGTCCTACATCTAGGTAATGAATCCTTGCTGCAGTCCTACATCTAGGTAATGAATCCTTGCTGTAGTCCTACATCTAGGTAATGAATCCTTGCTGTAGTCCTACATCTAGGTAATGAATCCTTGCTGTAGTCCTACATCTAGGTAATGAATCCTAGCTGTAGTCCTACATCTAGGTAATGAATCCTTGCTGTAGTCCTACATCTAGGTAATGAATCCTTGCTGTAGTCCTACATCTGGGTAATGAATCCTAGCTGTAGTCCTACATCTAGGTAATGAATCCTTGATGTAGTCCTACATCTAGGTAATGAATCCTTGATGTAGCCCTACATCTAGGTAATGAATCCTTGATGTAGTCCTACATCTAGGTATTGAATCCTTGCTGTAGTCCTACATCTAGGTAATGAATCCTTGATGTAGTTCTACATCTAGGTAATGAATTTTTGATGTAGTCCTACATCTAGGTAATGAATCCTTGCTGCAGTCCTACATCTAGGTAATGAATCCTTGATGTAGTCCTACATCTAGGTAATGAATCCTTGCTGTACTCCAACATCTAGGTAATGAATCCTTGCTGTAGTTCTACATCTAGGTAATGAATCCTTGCTGCAGTCCTACATCTAGGTAATGAATCCTTGCTGTAGTCCAACATCTAGGTAATGAATCCTTGCTGCAGTCCTACATCTAGGTAATGAATCCTTGCTGTAGTCCTACATCTAGGTAATGAATCCTTGCTGTAGTCCTACATCTAGGTAATGAATCCTTGCTGTAGTCCTACATCTAGGTAATGAATCCTTGCTGCAGTCCTACCTCTAGGTAATGAATCCTTGCTACAGTCCTACATTGAGAACGTCGAGGAACGCTGTGAGAGTCACTATCGGGTTTTCCCAGAAGGAATCCCGCACGGATTGTGTGGTGGCAAAATCCCCTCAACGACTAGAGCGTAGCTCTCTCAGACGGTTGTGACATCTTCATTAACAAAATGTTGCGTCTTCTCACAATTGGTGAGCGAGTGGTTGCATTAACCAGGTGGTCTCCACCACAAACTCTATGCGGGTTAATACAGTATAGTCACATAGTTTTTTCTTTGGTTCTTTGGTTATGGAAGGCTCCGGTATCACTGCAAAAAAATCCATAATTGCTCAACCGCCCGTGCCAGTGGAATCATCCAAATTACTAACTCATCTCCCAAACAAAGAAAGGTAGATGTAGCCCCCATCATAGCAGGCTCAGCACACGTCAAAAGATAACCGTACAGAAAGTGAACACAGGCAACTGTTCCCTGCTATACTATATCATCATTCATCATAGACAATTGGAATATCGAAATATGATCAAAACGGATGAAACACACAGCTCACATTGTGCACAGAGCACCTCTGTAGCTCCTGCAACAAGCCGGACTTGGAATATGAGGAAACTGCAACAAGAAATACTTTCATACATAGCCTACAATGGTTCCTGCCGCCAATCCACCATAATGACCGGAAGTTCACGTTCTCCTGAAAATGATGATCGTCATATTTTTTTAAAATGTATAACGCTTGATGATGTTAGGACATCGTTTTTGACTCCAATTCCGAACATATAAAACACAGTCGTCGGATTATCCCATTAGCACATCAAACAACAGAACGTAAGATTAGCGTATAGCCGGCGTAGGGATATACGATGAGCCATTATGATGACATAGCACACACAACAATGGCTGCGCCCATAGATTCCTGATTACTCTAGTGATTGCAGCCTACAACGAACGAGCTGATGCTGCTATTGCTACTGCTGCTGTCACTATAACTGATAAACGTGATCGCTATATTTCTCCCTACAACATAGATAACCTGAGCTTTCTATTTTCTTTAATGGGGCGTGGTAGTGAAATCTGCAATTTTTTTTTTTTTTTTCTATTCTAAACAAAATGAGATGAAACTTGCCAATTGCTGCTAGGATAGTGTAAAATGCAAGAGTTAGGGTTCGATCGCAACCAACGGGTCCGGTTTACCCAGCCTTTAATGGGTATCGGATTTTTTTCTGGGAAAGTAAAGCGCCACGGGAGTAATACCGACCACATTACCTAAAAAATCATGTGCCGAAGGTCTGTAAAATTTATGGTCACTAACACCATATTCCCTTTACGCCACTTGGCGTGACGGGGCACTTTACTTTTTTTTCTTACACTTAGTTAATGGATTCTTGGTGTGATCTTTCCATCTAGTTAATGAATCTTTGATGTAATATATACACATAGTTTCCGAATCCTTTGATGTAATCTACTATACAACTAGTTAATGAATCCTTGATGTATAATCTATACACCTGGTTAATGAATCCTTGATTCATCTATGAACCAAGTTAATGAATCACTGATGTTTAATCTATACTCCTAGATAATGAATCCTTGATGTAATATATACACCTAGTTAATGTATCTTTGATGTAATATAAACACCTAGTTAATGAATGTTTGATGTAATCTATACACTTAGTTTATTCATCCTGATGTAATCTACTTATCTAGTTGATGAATCCTTGATGTAATCTATACACAGAGTTAATGCATCCTTAATGTAATCTATACACTTAGTTAATGAATTCTCGATGTAATTTATAACCATGCCTCGTATCGCTGTGTGCATGTCTGTATTAGTCACATCTCATATCTTTGTGTGTGCATGTCTGTGTTAGTCACCTCTAGTGACTCGGGCAGATGGTGTTCGTAAACCTGGGAGGGCCGACCATCTAAGGGCAGAATCCCCCTACAGAAAAGACAGTCTGCTGCCTTGCAGGAAGATGGGGACAATCACAGGCTAAGGAAAGCAAACCTGAATAAAATGCTGGCTGAAATCGGATGCACTGTGCCACTGGCGCAGAACAGTGTCCCAGTGATTTAACGGGTGTTCAATCAGAGTGGATCTGGCAGACTCTAATTGTGATGTTCTGTCTGTGGGGGCGATCAACACACCTAACCTGACAGCTGACTTCATGTGGGAGTCTGGAATCCTACTCTGATTGAGTCCTGATCGCAGAGAGAGAGAGAGAGAGAGAGAGAGAGAGAGAGAGAGAGAGAGAGAGAGAGAGAGAGATAACCAAGTTAATGAATCCTAGATGTAATCTATTGACCTAGTTAATGAATGATTGTTGTAATCTATACACCTAGTTAATGAATGATTGATGCAATCTATACACCTAGTTAATGAATGATTGATGTAATCTATGCACCTAGTTAATGAATGATTGATGCAATCTATACACTATTTAACGAATCCTTGAAGTAAACTATAATCCAAGTTAATGAACCCTTGATGTAATCTATACACCAAGTTAATGAATCATTGATGTAATCTATACACCTAGTTAATGAGCCCTTGATGTAATCTATACACCTAGTTAATGAATGATTGATGCAATCTATACACCTAGTTAATGAATGATTGATGTAATCTATACACCTAGTTAATGAATGATTGATGTAATCTATACACCTAGTTAATGAATGATTGATGCAATCTATACACTATTTAACGAATCCTTGATGTAATCTATAATCCAAGTTAATGAACCCTTGATGTAATCTATACACCAAGTTAATGAATCATTGATGTAATCTATACACCAGTTAATGAATCATTGATGTAATCTATACACCTAGTTAATGAACCCTTGATGTAATCTATACACCAGTTAATGAATCATTGATGTAATCTATACACCAGTTAATGAATCATTGATGTAATCTATACACCTAGTTAATGAATCATTGATGTAATCTATACACCTAGTTAATGAATCATTGATGTAATCTATACACCTAGTTAATGAATCATTGATGTAATCTATACACCTAGTTAATGAATCATTGATGTAATCTATACACCAGTTAATGAATCATTGATGTAATCTATCATCATCATGTACCCTGCCGGTTGGCGTAGGCGATCATGTCCCTCCACAATCGTCTATCTACAGTGCATCGTATCAGTTCTGTTGTTGACTGTTTTCCTTGCCATGACACCAAGCTATCCAGTATTTTCTCTCTTTGTCGTCCGCGATCTCTCTTTCCTTTAATTTTGCCAGTTGTAACCAAGTATTCCAACTTTCCTCTTCTCATGATGTGCCCGAAAAATGTTGATTGCTTCTTTCTGATGTTTTTTAAGAGCTCCCTTTTTGTGTTGGCCTCTTTGAGAACTTCCTCATTGGTCTTTTTATCTGTCCAGGGAACTTTCAACATTCTTCTGAGAAATCCCATCTCTATGGCCTCTAACCGTCTTTTCATTTGTTTGCCTACTGTCCATGATTCGCTTCCATAGGTCAGAATTGGTTCTATATAGCACCGGCGAACTCTCTTTCTCATTTTTATTGACATAGATTTGTTGCATAAGATATTTTTCATTTTCTGAAATGCTATTTTGGCCTGAGCTATTCTGCTTTTTATTTCTGTGGTGCATCTCCCATCTGATGTAATTATTGTGCCCAAGTATTTGAAACGTTGCACTTGTTTTAGATTTGTCTCGTTTATTTGTATGCTGCATGATGGTGGTGATTGTTTCTTCGATATAACCATTACTTCTGTTTTCTTACTATTCAGACTGAGACCTTTTTTGTTGCTTTCTTCTACTATTATGTCTATCATTTCTTGTAGTTCGTTCTCTGTCTCTGCTATTAAGACTGTGTCATCCGCATATCGCAAATTATTTATGTTGTGACCGTTGACTTCAATTCCTTTTTTGTCTACTGTTGATCTCATAATATATTCGCTGTAAAGTGAAAACAAGTCCGGTGACAGAACACAGCCTTGTCTGACTCCTTGTTTTATATATTGGAATTGTCCTGTTTGGTTGTTAATTCGTATAACTGCTGTTTGTTGCCAGTACATATGTTTTATGATTCGCAGATCCTTGCCATCAATGTTTCTCCAGCAAATTGATTATTTCCACATGCTTTACTTTGTCTATACACCTAGTTAATGAACCCTTGATATAATCTATACACCTAGTTAATGAATCATTGTTGAAATCAGAAATTATATGACATCAAGGAATACATAGCAGGAGAAGTACCAAATTGGATTAAAACACAAAAGGGTGTGAAGCGGGGGGGGGGGGGGGGGTGTCCACTTTCTCTTCATACCTTTTCAACATTTGTGCTAAGAACATCAAGGAAAATGTCGACAATAATGAACATTTTGACCCTTTCTAAATAAATGACATCATAATACCATAACTCCGACATGCAGATGATGCAGTCCTCATTTCAAACTGAAAATTGATTATTAAAATAAAAAAAAGAGAGATAATTGTGTGTGTTAAAAAACACAGTGAAGTGAAAATCCTCTATCTAAATATACAGAAAACTAAGAAAATGTTCATCAACAAAGCAAAACTCGAACACAAAAATACAAATCATCAACGAAGAAGTTGAAATGGTAACAAAACTATGAATATCTTTAATCTGTAGTGACCAACAATGGAGACTACCAGCAGGAGATCAAATGAAGATTAACAATAGCAACACAAAAATAGAATGTCATGAAGTACACATGGCATAATACCAATAAGGGAAGAAAGTTAAAACTACTGAGGGCATGTACTTTCCCAATAGAAACATGAGGTTGGGAATCGTGGACGATCTCGCAGGAAATAATAAAGAAAACTGGTTCAATCGAAAATAATTTGCTACAGAAAAATCCTAAAGATACCTTGGGTAATAAAAAAGCGCAAAAGAGACATATTAAAAACCTACCCATTGGAAATAACTAGTTTATAAACAACATCTTATAGAGGAAATTAAAATACTGCGACTGCTCAAAAGAGACAGTGAGATGAAAAGAACAATATTGGAAAACACGGTTCCAGAACGATGTGGCAAGGGCAGATCAAAAATAAAGTAATTTCAAGACATCACAGTGACTTTGAACATGACGACAGAAGAAATAGGTGATCTGGCTTGAGTCAGAGATTGTTTCCCACGAGTTATGATGAATGCAACATTCTGCAAAGGACACGCAACTCCATGATGATGATGATCATTGTTTTATATTAGAATACTGTTACATTGTGCTTACTTTGTACGGCTGTCTTATATTACACAGTATAGTTTATATTATATTGTCAGATATTTACAATCGAGATTTGTTAAATTAACATAATTCTACATTGTAGTATTGTTATTTAGTCTCAACTTCACAATATTACAATGGTACACTGTATATTCTTGTATTTGCACATTGTCACGCATGTATCAACAATCTCCGTATTTACTTTTCAACATGTACAAACAAAGAGTGAAATCAAACAAGCAATGACAAACATTAGCAGTATGCATGTTGACAAATACATTTGCCATTTCGCAAGAAGGTCTGTAAAGTTACAATCGCCCGTATGCCGTCATAGTTGTCAGATTAAAACGTACACAAGCAGTTCAAATCGTGGCATGACATCCATTGACAGCCGAGAGAAAAAGAAGGACATATATTTATGTTGAGTTGAAAGTTAGCCAGTGAGATGAAAGCAGACCGTAAAAGAAGAAGTAAAAAGTTGATGTCCGGAAAGCACGAACATTGACAATATTAATTCCCTGAAAGAAACATAGAAAGGGTAACGCCCACATATTAATAGGCAAAGAATCACGAAAACACGTATTTAAATAACGAACGAGAACTACAATTTAATTTAATTAAGGCAGAGGGTTAATGTGAAATGAGAAAACTTGAGAGAGTTCTGTGACTGTCCAGAAAGACGTCAGACAATAATTTTGTCATATAGTAAATCTTGTCAATGATTGACGGAACAATAATGGCCGATCGTTTGCTCCCACAGCTTGGATTTAACTTTTCGGCACAGGTTGCCTAACATTCTCGTCTTCGTATTGGTTCGCGTTCATCCGTTAATTGGGCGTGGATGTTCGATGGTTTATGGCAAAGCCGTCACCTGTACTTTTCAGCCCGGCACATCCGTTTCCAGCATGGGTTGATTTTTCTTGACAAATTTCTCCCAGGCAGCTGGAATTTGTGACCAACTCAAGTCGTGTTTTAACTGTCAATGGTATTGTACCTCTTGCGAGTACACACGGGGATTTCTATTTTCTTTTTTTTACTGTATTCCGAGAAGTCTTGACATCGGGACTCACTACCCAGGGACCAGGGGAAAATAAAGCCACCAAGAAATCACAAGTTTCAATTTTTTTTTTAAATATCCACCGCCGCTAATGAGAATCGAAGGCGGAACCTTCTTGTTCAGACCGATGTTTTACCTCCAGCCCACCCTCCAACGCTATGGTTCAATTTATCTCAGCATTTACGTGCTTTTCTTGCTCTGAACTTCCACGTTGGCATGAAGTTCTCTATAACACAACCGCACGTAAGATATTAAACCGTTCCCCCTCCCACGCGCACAGAGTAATAAGCGCAGAAGAATCACTCGAGGATATGACCAAACTGTTTTAATCGAACAGAGGAGTCTGATCAGCAACTCAACATACACTACTGAAATCCAAACTCCCTAATTCCTCAGTGAAAGTAACAGAAGTGAACATACATGCATCATCATCATAATCATCATTGAGTGTCATTCCAGAATAGAAGGTTGACTACCATGGAGCGCCACTCCGCTCTGTCTCGTGCTTTGATGGTGCAAATTGTCATAGGCTGACTTGTCCGTCTTTTAATGTTGTTCGTCCATGTTAGTCTTGGTCTGCCTCTGTCTCTTTTACAAGGGGCAGGAAATTAAAATAAAATAAAATCTTTTCCATTCGTTACAGCATGTTGTGTACGAGAAATATGGTACAAGTTGTCAATAACTTTATAACTACAGAATTCTTCATAATTTTGCAAGTGTTATACGGTCAATATTATTTCAGAGCGCCCTACATTTCTAGAGGACATCATCGGCACACGCTATCAGAGGCAGAGTGTGTTGATGGAGTAAGCAATATTTCCGAAATGTGTGAATGGAACACGAATATCACATTTGTGAATAGAACAAGAATATCACATTTGTGAATAGAACAAGAATATCACATTTGTGAATAGAAAAAAAATATCACATTTGTGAATAGAACAAGAATATCACATTTGTGAATAGAAAAAAAATATCACATTTGTGAATAGAACAAGAATATCACATTTGTGAATAGAACAAGAATATCACATTTGTGAATAGAACAAGAATATCACATTTGTAAATAGAACAAGAATATCACATTTGTGAATAGAAAAAAAATATCACCTTTGTGAATAGAACAAGAATATCACATTTGTGAATAGAACAAAAATATCACATTTGTGAATAGAACAAGAATATCACATTTGCGAATAGAACAAGAATATCACATTTGTGAATGGAACAAGAATATCACATTTGTGAATGGAACAAAAATATCACATTTGTGAATAGAACAAGAATATCACATGTGTGAATGGAATAAGAATATCACATTTGTGAATTGGACAAAAATATCACATTTGTGAATAGAACAAGAATATCACATTTGTGAATGGAACAAGAATATCACATTTGTGAATAGAACAAGAATATCACATTTGTGAATAGAACAAGAATATCACATTTGTGAATAGAACAAGAATATCACATTTGTGAATGGAACAAAAATATCACATTTGTGAATAGAACAAGAATATCACATTTGTGAATGGAATAAGAATATCACATCTGTGAATGGAACAAGAACCTTTATTGCCAGCATATGAGTGCATTCGTTTCTCCACACATATTATAGGGGCCTCATAATAATTAAGATCAATATTGGGTAGTTAAAGAACCTAATCACACCGCACACATACGTGTATCCTATTTCGTGACGCTGGGCTTCAACTGTTTTGTAAATATTTCATAACTTTACGTGGCAGAATGAGTGAACTGATCGACTGCGGATAAAGGGTCGGATTCAGTCGCGACCCACAGCTTCTCAGCCAGACTTAAATGTGTGCCACATTTTTTAATGATAACGAAACATGGCACTGGCGTAATGTTGACCTCAATGCCAAAAAAAAAATTTGCCGGTGATGAAAATTCACCATATTGCGTTCACGTCATTGAGTGTAACATTATTTTATCTTTTTTTCGATCCTTCCTTCCTTCCTTCCTTCCTTCCTTCCTTCCTTCCTTCCTTCCTTCCTTCCTTCCTTTCCTTCCTTCCTTCCTTCCTTCCTTCCTTCCTTCCTTCCTTCCTTCCTTCCTTCCTTCCTTCCTTCCTTCCTTCCTTCCTTCCTTCCTTCCTCCCTCCTTCCTCCTTCCTTCCCTCCATCCCTTCCTTCCTGCCTTCATCCCTTCCTTCCTTTCTTCCTTCATTCTTTACTTCACATAAAAAGCGCAGAGATGAAACAGTAAGCTAACAAAGTAGTGCCAGGCTTCCACTCTCTGCTATCTACCACGCGAAGTTTTTTTCCAACCCACGCCACTTCCGGATTCACCCATCCTCTACAAATGGAAAACATAATTTTTATTTCTTAGAAGTAGGGCGACATGACATGATGCTGGTCAAATCACCCATAAATGTGATCGTGCCGACGGTCATTGACAGATAATTACACTATGACGTCATTCGCCATTTGCGTAGTCTGTAACTGTTCCTTTTCTTACTTACCAGGTTATAACAGGTTATAAAACCTTTGTATCCCTAACAATTTTTACCTTAATCCCAGATAAACCCAGTCTGTAATCTTTGAATACACTAGATATCGATCTTTCCAAAAGTTACTTTTCTTTTTAGATCTTAAATCATATTTTGTGTGTATGTGCATGAACATGTTAAATACATTCTGTTCTCATCTGTTTTGGTAATAGAGTATATTCCAGAATTGTTCAAGATAGGCAGCCAGGGGGAGATAACTACAGGCACTATTGGCCTGGCAAGATAACATACTCAAAAGACACGAACCACAAGAACTGTTATGGAACCCACTCCAAATTAAAGTTTTGTAGATAGAACAAGGATAGACTCGAGGAGAAAAATCTAAATAGAAATAAATAGTTTGAACCAGACGGAGAAGGTGCGGTTGAAAAATCGTTGTTGCTTCGCAACAAGATACTAGACGTTTTTGTGGTCACTGACCACAGACTACATCTTTAATATATTACCACTAACGTGATATAGGAAAAGAATACAATTATTACAATTTGGAAAATTTCGGTTAAAAAATGTTCATCATCATCATCAAGTATGCCTGCTGGCATTGGTGATCATATCTCTTCACAACTTTTGATCTCAACAGTTATTTATCATTTCTGTTGTTGACCTTCTGTCAAGCCATTCTCTTAAGTTGTCTGGTATCTTTTCTCTTTGCTTCCCTCTGTCTCTTCGTCCCACAATTTTCCTAGTTGTTACAATGTATTCCAGCTGTTCTCTTCTCATTACATGGCCACAAAATGATAATTGCTTCTTCCTAATATTGGAAACTAGCATTATTTTTGCTTTGAACTCTTTCAGAATGTTATCATTACTCTACTTTAGCTGTCCATGGTATTCTCAACATTCTTCTGTAAAACCACATTTCTACGGCTTGCAGTGATTTCCTTCTCTGTTTTCCTATTGCCTATAATTCACATCCATATGTTAAGACTGGCTCTACATATCATTTAAGAGCTCTTTTTCTTGTTTCTATTGTCAAAAATGGATTGAACAGTATCTTCCTCATGTTTTTGGAAGCTGATTTTGCCTGAGCATTCTGCATCTCACCACTGTTGTACATACACCATCTGAGGTAAACATTACTCACAGATATTTAAATTCATTTACTTGTTTTAATATTGTTCTACTTGTTTTTATTGTGCACGGAGGTGATGTATTTTTCTTTCTTGTTACCATTACTTCTGTCTTTTTTCTGTGAAGGCTTAGTCCTTTATTTTTGCTTTCTTTCACTATAATGTCTAACATTTCATAACATAAAAAAAAATATACTCGTCTAAAATCATGACTTCTTATCATGTCTACTCATTGATTACGATTCTCATACATTTTCATGTTAACGCCTCGTTGGTGAGCTAATTTTACCCTCACCTTCTCCTCAGTTAATATTTTCATCACCATCATTGATGTTATAATCTTATCACCGCGCCGTCCTCGCGGCTCCGTAAGCTCATTATCATAACCCACTGCTTCCATAAGATCTTCTTCGGCGCCTTGTTGTTCAAGGAACTAACTCTCAAAGTCAAGTTTAAAAAAAAAAATTGATCATGAAAAAGTTGCTTGGTTCAATAAGCTCCACTTTTTTTTTTTTTGGTGGGGGGGGGGAGGGGGGGCAATTAGTTCAATAAATTTATCGTCACTTCAAAATGGTTTAACAGATTTATCATCCGAGTTGACTTTGTTCAATAAATTTATCACCGACGCATGCTTCTACTGTTCCTTTCCTTCTTCTATTGTCTTTCATGCTCAAAGCAGATGTTAATTTACATGCTACTTTTTTGGCTGATTTTTTCACTGTTATGTTTCACAAAATCGTCTTAAGGATCCTTTATGGTTTAATTACTCAATTTTAAAGCGATCTCATGATTTATTAAATTCACTCTCAGTCACTTTAGTTTATTAAATTCACTCTTAGTCACTTTAGTTTATTAAATTCACTCTTAGTCACTTTAGTTTATTAAATTCACTCTTAGTCACTTTAGTTTATTAAATTCACTCTTAGTTACTTTAGTTTATTACATTCACTCTTAGTCACTTTAGTTTATTAAATTCACTCTTAGTCACTTTAGTTTATTAAATTCACTCTTAGTCACTTTAGTTTATTAAATTCACTCTTAGTCACTTTAGTTTATTAAATTCACTCTCAGTCACTTTAGTTTATTAAATTCACTCTTAGTCACTTTAGTTGATTAAATCCACTCTTAGTTACTTTAGTTTATTAAATTCACTCTTAGTCACTTTAGTTTATTAAATTCACTCTTAGTCACTTTAGTTTATTAAATTCACTCTTAGTCACTTTAGTTTATTAAATTCACTCTCAGTCACTTTAGTTTATTAAATTCACTCTTAGTTACTTTAGTTTATTAAATCCACTCTTAGTCACTTTAGTTGATTAAATCCACTCTCATTCACTTTAGTTTATTAAATTCACTCTTAGTCACTTTAGTTTATTAAATCCACTCTTAGTCACTTTAGTTTATTAAATTAACTCTCAGTCACTTTAGTTTATTAAATTCACTCTTAGTCACTTTAGTTTATTAAATTCAGTCTCAGTCACTTTAGTTTATTAAATCCACTCTTAGTCACTTTAGTTTATTAAATTCACTCTTAGTCACTTTAGTTTATTAAATTCACTCTTAGTCACTTTAGTTTATTAAATCCACTCTTAGTCACTTTAGTTTATTAAATTCAGTCTCAGTCACTTTAGTTTATTAAATCCACTCTTAGTCACTTTAGTTTATTAAATTCAGTCTCAGTCACTTTAGTTGATTAAATTCACTCTTAGTCACTTTAGTTTATTAAATTCACTCTTAGTCACTTTAGTTTATTAAATCCACTCTTAGTCACTTTAGTTTATTAAATCCACTCTTAGTCACTTTAGTTTATTAAATTCAGTCTCAGTCACTTTAGTTTATTAAATCCACTCTTAGTCACTTTAGTTTATTAAATTCAGTCTCAGACACTTTAGTTTATTAAATCCACTCTTAGTCACTTTATTTTATTAAATTCACTCTCAGTCACTTTAGTTTATTAAATCCACTCTTAGTCACTTTAGTTTATTAAATTCAGTCTCAGACACTTTAGTCTATTAAATCCACTCTTAGTCACTTTAGTTTATGCTTGCTTGCTTACGTTCGCCTTATGTCTAAAGTATTCTAGACTTTTCGTAGACTGTAGAATCCCTCTTCGTCATCCGCCCTTAAAAGGACGTTAATTGTGTTGTGGTTTGCAGTATAACTGTTATATTTACGCCTTTCGGCCCAACACATCCAACTTCAGCACGACATTTTTGAGTACCGGGTTGTCTTCCCTCTTCGTTGTCTTCCCTCTTCGATCCCTGCTCGTTTGGCCAGACTAGACAGGTTAGTCTGTTACTGGAGGCACCACGGAGAGTTAGAGCAGAGTCTGGATGGTTTTGGTTCACCAATCCTGGCGCAAGCCATCAGCTGCGGGTCGCTGACAACTTCCAGCTCTGGTGCTGGGAGGCGCGCCTTCGCCCCCACTTTAGTTTATTAAATTCACTCTTAGTCACTTTAGTTTATTAAATTCACTCTCAGTCACTTTAGTTTATTAAATCCACTCTTAGTCACTTTAGTTTATTAAATCCACTCTTAGTCACTTTAGTTTATTAAATTCACTTTTAGTCACTTTAATTTCTAAAATTCACTCTCAGTCACTTTTGTTTATTAAATTCACTTTTAGTAAATTTAATTTCTAAAATTCACTCCCAGTCCTTTTGTTTTATTAAATTCATTTCCAGTCACTTTTATTTATTTTTTTAAAAGCAATTCTCATAGACCTCTTGATTTATTAAATCAGTTGTCAGGTCATCTTAGTTTATCCCGAATCATTTCTCAGTCATTCATCGCCAGTGCTGTAAGGCGTTGAATATCATGTCTCTTCTAACCCTGTACAACAGCTCCCTGAACAACAGCTCCCTGTACAACAGCTCCACTGTTGAACTTTTCCTGTTCCGCTTTCAAACCATCGACCACCATTTCCATTATTGTGATTACGTATTAAAACCTACCTCTTTTCCACACACGCCCTACAAATTTGGAATGCTTTTCTTTTTTTTCATAAACTAGATTGTAGTTTGTGTAAAATTGGTTGGCCACTTTGGTTTAAAATAACCATCCTCACAGTTACTTTTCCTTGATTTAGTAAATCCATTCTCAGTTACCTTCCCTTGGTTTAATTAATCCATTTTCACTGCCACCTTCCCTTGGTTTAATTAATCAATTATCAGTGTCTCTTTGACTAAACAAAAATATGCATGGAACATCACTCATATCATTTCATCAAGAATTAACATTCAACAAACTCAAAAGGCAAGGTGAAAAAGAGGCAGATGAAAGCCAATTTGGCAGAGAACATAAATTAAACATGTGATGCCAAACTTTGTGGTACTCTGAAAATGATGACAGGGTAAATCTAAGTAGTTTTGGGAAACTGCTATGTTGATTTAAAAGATGAAAGAAAGTCTGGCAGTAGCTACTCTGTCAGTCTTTGGTCAAGGACAAGAGAAGAAACTGAAGAACTAAAATTATTGTATTATAAACACAAAGCAAAATGTTAAGCAGGGCACAAGCCCTGAGAGCTCAAATTACAACATAATTGATAATACAAAATAATCAAATGACTGACCATTATCTTGAGCTAAAAATATAATTAACAGCGTAATCAATCTAATATTATAACGACCAAACCTTACAAGCAAAAATTAAATGCCATCTTCTTCTCTGTCTTTCAATGTGTGTTTACATTCATTCCACCCTTATCACTAATCACCCAGTAGTAATAACATCATCGAGGAGGGAATATATACACATTTTGAGAACCGTTGTGACGTACCTATTTCTCGGCATCGTGGACTTTCGTAGGCGTTCATGTGTCTGCGCAATTTCCTGTTCCTGTTTACTTTTTTGTACACCTACGCTTAGTCTAATAACGAGTAACGCTAAATCTAGGAGCAAACATGTTATAAATCCAATAAAGAAACTCATTAGTTTTAAATAAGCCAACACTTTATTTCTCTCACCGTGCTTTGTCCAAGCCTAATATGAGGGCAAATAATTGTTGCAATGTCAATACGAGACGCACATCCTGAAAGACGACAGCGATGAATCGGGCATGGGACTGATTACACAATGTTCTAAAAATAAACATTCCAGAGTTTCTTAAATTCTGCTTCTATGAATTATTTGCCGAGGTTGTGTTTACATTTTAATTTGCACAGAACGACATAGCTCAAGCCTCATTTATCATCCGTTACGGCTTGTAACTCTTTAAGTTATGGAAAATAATGACAGTGAGAAAGATGACTGTCTCCTACCCCAACTCCTAGCATGAAGAACATCTATCTATTGACCTTTCGAGCCGTAACCGGCCCATAGGGCGTAGACCAAGATACACCTTCTCCTATATGGATTTTTTGTTCTAGCAGTTTTCTTTTAAAGATATTTTATCAAATCTCGCCATCTGTCTCTGTTCTGTGCAAGCAGTTCTATCTCATTGAGGGAGCCGACTCCTGCTGCTCTTGCCTCTCTCATCAATGTTCTTCTCAGTGTCTCCCTGGGTCTTCCTCTTTTTCTTTTACCTGTTGTTTCCCATATGAGGGCTTGCTTTGCTATTCGGTTATTATCTCTTCTCATCACATGTCCAACGTATGACCATCGTCTTTTCTTTATTACTGAAGATATTAGTGGTATGAAGAACATACTAACATCAAAACAAACAACACCAGGGCTGAAACTAAGAATAGCAAAATGTTATGTCTTCTCAACATTCCTATATGGTGCAGAAACATGGACATTAGACAAGAAAACAGAACAGATTTGAAGCCTTTGAAATGTGGATATATAGAAGAAAAGGTAGAACTGGATGGAAGGAAAAGAAAACAAATGATAAAGTCTTAAAACAACTAAAAATGAAAAGAGAACTAATAAACACAATTCAAACAAGACAAATGCGATTTTGGGGCCATGTTAAAAGACACAACAGCCTACTAAAAGTAATCCTGGAGGGGAAAATACAAGGTAAAAGAGGCAGACCAAGACTAACATGGACGAGTAACATCAAAAGATGGACAAACCAGCCTATAACAACCTGAACCATCAAAGCAAGAGACAGAGCAGTATGGCGGCGCTCCATGGTAGCCAACCTTCGTTGCGGACGAATTGCCACTCGATGATGATGATGATGACCCCAACTCCAAAGGGTGTGGCTTAGTAAAGTATAGAACCCCGTCACGCCAAGTGGAGTATAGGGAATATTGTGTTAGTGGCCATACCTTTTATAGACCTCCGGTACATGATTTTTGGGGTAATGTGGTCGGTATTACACCCGTGCCGCTTTACTTTCCAAGAAAAAAATCCGGTACCCATGTCAGGCTGGGTGAACCTGGCGTCCGATTGGGGGATCGAAACCCGACCGCGTGTCCTTTGTAATCCAGTTCACAAACCACTGAGCTATCGTGGCTACCTGTGGTCTAGTACAGTGAATTATTATTTTACTCTCAAAGACATACATGTTTTGAGTATTTCTTTTAATTTTTTTTTCTATTTCTTGATATTTACAATGTATCGCTTTTCTAATAGCAGGGGTTCTCCTCTATTCTAGCTACATTCACTAGTTCTTGCTATAGTTCTCTTCTAGTCCAGCTGGAGTCTAATTCATTTTTTAATTACTACTTCTATTTTTGATATAGTTCACTTCTAGTCTAGACGAACTCTTTTTCTATTTTGATATACATGTAGTTCTTTTTCTAGCTACAATCCGCCATTATCCCATCTACCGGTTGTTTTATTCTTTCTAGTTGCAATTCAGAACTCTTGTGCCTTGTAGCTGTGGTCGGCTTCTGTTTTTCTTGTTGTTGTAGTTCACATCTGTTGTACCTTCTATCACCATATAATGTATTTCTATTCTAGTTGCAGAGCTACTCTGTTTTAGGTACATTTCACTCTACAGTCCAGCTCTATTCTAACAGCTATAAGTTTATTTCAAAAGACCAATCAAACCGTATTCTTTTTCAGACCATCTTCAATATATTTACAACAAAGTAAAACATGTTTATTCTAAGTGAATATAAATGTGGTCGATATTGGTTACCAATTATTTTTATTTAAAAAATTACTTATCTAAATCTCCACACACACAACAAACGAATAGCGGACACTTACCAGTCAGCCGGTAGCAATTTCCAAATACTGAAAATAGATAGCAACGGTAGTTATAATAATTTATTATGTGGTTAAGGATAAGAAAAATCAATATTCTTCAGCACCTTAGTACATTCAGCGCAGAAATTATGTGCTTCTGTGTTTATAATTGGTCCCATCTAATGTAAAACTATAACACTGCTCCTGCAATCTCCCAGCAAATAATCGCTTGTTAATCTTGGAAGTACATGTTGAATATGGAGCTAAGGGAGAAGAAACATTGAAATCGACCGACTGGGGTAAATTTAAGCTGTTGAGAATAAAGCAGTTGTACAGTTCAATCTCCAGCAGTGGCAGATATTTTCTCTGACCGACGAAGCTCCGGGGTTTACCCCGCCTCTAAAAATTAATCCAATAGATTATTTCTGGAAAGTAAAGGCGACCTGGCGTGATGGCGACCACGTCACCAAAAATATGCCGGGCCAATGGAAACATATGGTCAAAAACAGCATTATCCCCATATGTCTGGCAATGTGTGGAGGGAACCTTTACTAAGAGAGAGAGAGGAGTCTGTAAGGTGAGGATTGATATCAGGATGGATTTTCGCTGCTACAATGAGAGATAAAATCATTGCAGTAGTTTCGCTGCTACAATGAGAGATACAATCATTGCAGTAGTTTCGCCGCTACAATGAGAGATAATGTCATAGAAGTAGATTTGTGCTAGAATAATAGATACTATCTTAGCAGTAGTTTCACTGTTATAGTTCGTTTCAAATCATGTGCCCAACTTCAAAACGCTATTACTCATTAAACATTTGTTAAAAACTGTTGAAATTTTCCAAATGTTATTAGAATGCAAAAGACCCTTTAAATGTATATTTAACAAATATCTTGCAGCTGCAGTTTTCTTAAAGCGGCGAATTTCTTTGATGTTTGCCAAAATTGTAAATTGTGAACCCCTATAGAATAGAAATTACCGTAGTTGCTGGTCTGTGATTAATTTTCACTAGGTAAAGGCGTGGCCGTAATGGGGAAATAACTGGATAAGACAAAACACCAGGAGAATTATTGTCTGCTCAGTTCGAGGACGGACGATAATATCAAGGTATACCTGTATGTCCAATTTTCATAGTTGTGTGGTCCTGAAAAGGACCGTTTGTTGAACTAATTTAAGGTAATATAGGGGCCAACATTGTTGGGGCTATATACTTTCATTCTGAATCAGACGAATCTAAAAGATTAATAACTGTTTGGGGTTGAACATTCCACAAACCATCATTTTTCCAATATTCCTCTTTCTGTTTTAAGACGTAGTCTTCACATTTAGCCCAATAATCTTTGTCTATAATTTAACCCAATAATCTTTGTCTATATTTAATAAAGCGAGATTAGCAAGAGTCTTTACATTGCATATTTTGAATGTTGTATTTTCATCTGCCACTTGTCCTTTTAATTTTGCCCAGATTAGTTCTATTGGATTTAAATGAGCATGGTAAGGTGGCAGCCTCAAACTTATACGACCGTGCTCTTGGATAATCTTATCTATTTGAAAAATTTTTGTCCTTTGTTTTTGCTTTACTAGAGATAGTAATTCAGTTTTAAGTACATGTTATTAAATTGTATGTGCTCCTTTGTGAGCCATATCTTAATAGCATCTTTTGTACTGGATGACGTCGGGACTTTATCTTCAAGTGCAACAATGTTGTGGTACGCTGCATTGTCCATTATTAGGCAAGATGGTCGATCTAGTGATGGGAGAACAGAATTTTCAATCCAATGTCTAAATATGTGACCATTCATCTCAGAGTGATAATCCCGATTGTCTATGGATTTTGAAAGAAAAATGAGCTCTGCATTCTGTATTAGTCCATGTTGTCGACTACCTGCATGAGCAATTATCAAGCGCTGTCCTTTGCTGCTAGGTATTAATCTCTTAATCTTTCCATCTGATGACTGCCATTCCCTTTGGTTAGTGTGGTGAGCATTGATCCATGTTTCATCCAAGTACAGAATATCATAACCTTGCTTGTGCACCTCTTTTACTTCACGTAAGTACTTGCTTCTCATGACTACTATATGTGGCTTCTCACAGATGATGTTTCGTCCATTGGAATACTTTCTGAATGTAAAGCCTGCAGCTCTCACATTCCTCCATAATGTAGACTTTGATATTTCAATACTGTTGTTCTTTTTCAGCGATACTTTGAATTTTCTTATTGTAGCAGTTTCATTCATACCCAACATTTTGCGAATTTCACTTCTAATAAGTTCACTGTCGAAATTATCCAACATTTTTGCTCTTCCTTGTGATTTTGTATATTTGGAACATTGACGGTCACGTGCTTGAATCCAGCGATTAAATGACCGTTTAGATAAATCCAAAATGTGTCTTGTCCTATTCTCATGGTTTTCTAAAGAATGAAATAATCTTCCTCGTTTAGCCTCTTTGCAAAAATAGCCATACATTTTTATTGCGATGTTTTGTAAACTGCAGAATTTCATTTTAAGACTCATGATAAATGTTAGCGTTCCACGTCTCCATCGCTGAATGAACGGAAATGGAACACACAATGTCTCGTGTTTATTACAAGTGTCTAATTGTGTCAGAAAACCCACGTTGAAAGCGTGCAAACACGTCAATTTGACCGTGTATGGATTTTTACTCGCTATTTTTAACTTAAATACTGTAAACATTAAGTTTTGACTACATCAATGGGTCGTTATATATTTATATAAATCAAATAAGCAACAATAATAACCAAGTGTTTTTTTTAATGAAATTAATTCCCTGTTGGGTTCTAATCATTATAACTTTACATGCAAATTTTGAAGAACTTACAAAAAGCGTTTAAAAAGATATCGATTTTAAAAGTTGGGCACGGGTTATGAAACGGACTATAGAATGAGAGATAATATCATAGCAGTAGTTTCACTGCTAGAATGAGAGATAATATCTTAGCAGTAGTTTCGTGCTAGAATGAGAGATAATATCTTAGCAGTAGTTTTGTGCTAGAATAAGAGATACTATCTTAGCAGTAGTTTCGCTGCTAGAATAGAATAGCAGAGATATACTATCTTAGCAGTAGTTTCACTGTTAGAATGAGAGATAATATCTTAGCAGTAGTTTCACTGTTAGAAGGAGAGGTAATATCTTAGCAGTAGTTTCGCTGCTAGAATGAGAGATAATATCATAGCAGTAGTTTTGTGCTAGAATAAGAGATAATATCTTAGCAGTAGTTTCACTGTTAGAATGAGAGATAATATCTTAGCAGTAGTTTCGCTACTAGAATGAGAGATAACCATCTTAGCAGTAGTTTCGCTGCTAGAATGAGAGATAATATCTTAGCAATCGTTTCGCTGCTAGAATAAGAGATAATATCATATCAGTCGTTTCGCTGCTAGAAGGAGAGATATTATCATAGCAGTAGTTTTGCTGCTAAAAGGAGAGATAATATCATAGCAGTAGTTTCACTGCTAGAATGAGAGATAATATCATAGCTGTAGTTTCGCTGCTAGAAGGACAGATAATATCATAGCAGTAGTTTCACTGCTAGAATGAGAAATAATATCATAGCAGTAGTTTCACTGCTAGAATGAGAGATAATGTCATAGCAGTAGTTTCGCTGCTAGAAGGAGAGATAATATCATAGCAGTAGTTTCACTGCTAGAATGAGAGATAATGTCATAGCAGTAGTTTCGCTGCTAGAAGGAGAGATAATATCATAGCAGTAGTTTCGCTGCTAGAAGGAGAGATAATGTCATAGCAGTAGTTTCGCTGCTAGAATGAGAGGTAATATCATATCAGTCGTTTCGCTGCTAGAATAAGAGATAATATCTTAGCAGTAGTTTCGCTGCTAGAAGGAGAGATAATGTCATAGCAGTCGTTTCGCTGCTAGAATAAGAGATACTATCTTAGCAGTAGTTTCACTGTTAGAATGAGAGATACTATCTTAGCAGTAGTTTCGCTGCTAGAATGAGAGATACTATCTTAGCAGTAATTTTGCTGCTAGAATATGAGATAATATCATAGCAGTAGTTTCGCTGCTAGAAGGAGAGATAATATCATAGCAGTAGTTTCACTGCCAGAATGAGAGATAATGTCTTAGCAGTAGTTTCGCTGCTAGAAGGAGAGATAATATCATAGCAGTAGTTTCGCTGCTAGAAGGAGAGATAATATCATAGCAGTAGTTTCACTGCTAGAATGAGAGATAATATCTTTGCAGTAGTTTCACTGCTAGAATGATAGGTAATATCATTGCAGTAGTTTCGTTGCTAGAATGAGAGGTAATATCATATCAGTCGCTTCGCTGCTAGAATGAGAGATACGATCATAGTAATAGTGTCGCTGCCAGAATGAGAGATAATATGAAAGCAGTAGTTTCGTTGCTAGAATGAAAGATAAGATCATAGCAATACAAAGCGTACATGCTAACTGCTTCCATTATGAGAACAGAGATGTCAGACACTGATGGTCTGCTCTGGTTTTCTGAGCTGTCTTTCAAGATCATTGTGAACACAATGCATGCTACGATGAGTCCAGGAACGGTTGGCTCCATCAAGAATGGCTGGTATACTAATGTTCCTTACATTCAATAGATGGTGGAGACTACAGTCCTGCCCAATCGAGTGTTCTTTATAGTCCAGTCTTGTATCGAGGGCACCACTAATGGTAAAGTTTGAAGTTGAGTGGAAAGAAATTGTGAAGGTTCGCTTTAACCGTTTTTGTGAAGAACAACGCGATAATTGATGAGATCGTGAAAATGAGAATTTATAAAAACTGGAGTGGGGCACGAGTAGGATGAGGCGACTGAAAGGACCGGTTGAAAGTGTGTATAAACAGCAAGCTATTTTTTTTTGTGTCGTTTGTTAGAAAGGACTGAACACTTCTGGGGTCTGATTTGAGTAGAGTTAGATCGATTTCACTAAACACGTAATAACAAAAATATGTATTATGTAATACCAGTATGTGATACTTATAATAATACAACAATACTTATCTTAACATAACATTATTTGTCTAAGTAAGCAAAGGTTCCCTCCACATCTTGCTTGGCGTATGGGGAATACGGTGTTAGTGTCCATTTTGTTCCCATTACGACGACATATTTTTGTGTAAATTGGTCGGTTTTTCGCCAACCCGCATTTGCTTCTCAAAAACATCTTAGGCAGTGGCGTAGCTAAAGGGAAGGGGGAGAAGAGGGCCAAGCGGGGCATCTGTCCCTGTTCGCATCATCTGGGGACGCCAAATTGATGTTACATTATTCCAGAAACGCTGGCAATTTTACAAAACTTCTGAAGCTTGCTGCAGACAGAGTTCGATCCAGTCATGAAGGGCCAGCTTTTGTACTTGCAGCAAAATCCAGGATCAACTACGTACCTCTCAGCAGAAATACAAAATGAGTTCATCCAGCTTTTACCATCCACAGTTAGTAGAGAAAACTCGTAAAAACATCAAGAGAGCCAAATACTATGGAATAATGTTTGATTCAACTCCTGATGTTGCTATCCAAGAACAAATGTCTGAGACAATTAGAAATGTAGATATAAACTTTGAGGAAAAGACTGTAACTGTGAAGGAGTCTTTAATAGGGTTTATCCTGCCCATAATAAAAATTGTGGCAATTGATGTTTATTTTTCGCGGTTAACTCTTCGATGTGAGAGACTGAAAGCTGACATTGGGTGTATCAGTGAAGTCAGAGTCAGAAACTCGTTGGCGTACCAGACTAGGAGCTGTTAAACCGATACATGATCAACTAGAACACTTGGTAGAACTATTGGAAAATATTGTAGATGTTCATGATGAACGTTCAGATACATGATCATGTAGAATTATTGGAAAATATTGTAGATGTTCGTGATGAATATTCAGATACATGATCATGTAGAACTATTGGCAAATAATGTAGATGTTCAGGGTGAACATTCAGATACATGATCAACTAGAACACTTGGTAGAATTATTGGAAAATATTGTAGATGTTCAGGATGAACATTCAGATGCATGATCATGTAGAACTATTGGGAAATATTGTAGATCTTCAGGATGAACATTCAGATACATGATCATGTAGAACAATTTGAAAATATTGTAGATCTTCAGGATGAACATTCAGAAACATGATCAACTAGAACACTTGGTAGAACTATTGGAAAACAGAGCAGATGATCAGAATGAACATTCAGATACAAGAAGTGATGCAATTCAGTTGTTACATCGGATTTTAACATTTCAGTTTTTGGTTCTTCTTGGGTTCTGGAATAGTGCCCTTGCAAAGGTTGACCGGGTTCAGAAAAAGTTTCCCACCACGCCATGAATTTCCATATTGCGGCTCAAGATATTCAGGCTTTACAAGGGCCTTTCCTAGAAAACAGTGACCAGATGTGCTAGAATTATCTTGAAAAAGCGAAGGAACAGTGCAGTACCTGTGATGTAGGGATCACAGCAGAGGATGTAGGGATCACAGCAGAGGATGTAGGGCTCACAGCAGGGGATGAAGCGGTCACAGCAGGGGATGTAGGGCTCACAGCAGGGGATGAGGGGGTCACAGCAGAAGATGTAGGGGTCGCAGCAGAGGATGTAGGGATCACAGCAGAGGATGTAGGGGTCACAGCAGGGGATGTAGGGGTCACAGCAGAGGATGTAAAGGTCATAGCAGAGGATGTAGGGGTCACAGCAGAAGATGTAGGGGTCACAGCAGAGGATGTAGGGCTCACAGCAGAGAATGTGGGGGTCACAGCAGAGGATGTAGGGCTCACAGCAGAGGATGTAGGGGTTACAGCAGAGGATGTAGGGCTCACAGCAGAGGATGTAGGGCTCACAGCAGAGGATGTAGGGCTCACAGCAGAGGATGTGGGGCTTACAGCAGAGGATGTAGGGGTCACAGCAGAGGATGTAGGGCTCACAGCAGAGGATGTAGGGCTCACAGCAGAGGATGTAGGGCTCACAGCAGAGGATGTAGGGCTCACAGCAGAGGATGTAGGGGTCACAGCAGAGGATGTAGGGCTCACAGCAGAGGATGTGAGGCTCACAGCAGAGGATGTAGGGGTCACAGCAGAGGATGTAGGGCTCACAGCAGAGGATGTGGGGCTCACAGCAGAGGATGTAGGGGTCACAGCAGAGGATGTAGGGCTCACAGCAGATGATGTAGAGGTCACAGCAGAGGATGTATGGGTAACAGCAGAGGATGTAGGGCTCACAGCAGAGAATGTAGGTTTCACAGCAGAGGATGTAGGGGTAACAGCAGAGGATGTAGGGCTCACAGCAGAGGATGTAGGGCTCACAGCAGAGGATATGGGGCTCACAGCAGAGGATGTAGGCTCACAGCAGAGGATGTAGGGTCACAGCAGAGGATGTAGGGCTCACAGCAGAGGATGTAGGGCTCACATCAGAGGATGTACGGGTAACAGCAGAGGATGTAGGGGTCACAGCAGAGGATGTACGGGTCACAGAAGAGGATGTAGGGGTCACAGCAGAGGATGTAGAGTTTACAGCAGAGGATGTAGGGCTCACAGCAGAGGATGTAGGGATCACAGCAGAGGATGTAGGGCTCACAGCAGAGGATGTAGGGGTCACAGCAGAGGATGTAGGGCTCACAGCAGAGGATGTAGGGATCACAGCAGAGGATGTAGGGCTCACAGCAGAGGATGTAGGGGTCACAGCAGAGGATGTAGGGGTCACAGCAGAGGATGTAGGTGTCACAGCAGAGGATGTAGGGATCACAGCAGAGGATGTATGGGTAACAGCAGAGGATGTAGGGCTCACAGCAGAGAATGTAGGTTTCACAGCAGAGGATGTAGGGGTAACAGCAGAGGATGTAGGGCTCACAGCAGAGGATGTAGGGCTCACAGCAGAGATTGTGGGGCTCACAGCAGAGGATGTAGGGCTCACAGCAGAGGATGTAGGGGTCACAGCAGAGGATGTAGGGCTCACAGCAGAGGATGTAGGGCTCACATCAGAGGATGTACGGGTAACAGCAGAGGATGTAGGGGTCACAGCAGAGGATGTACGGGTCACAGCAGAGGATGTAGGGGTCACAGCAGAGGATGTAGAGTTTACAGCAGAGGATGTAGGGCTCACAGCAGAGGATGTAGGGATCACAGCAGAGGATGTAGAGCTCACAGCAGAGGATGTAGGGGTCACAGCAGAGGATGTAGGGCTCACAGCAGAGGATGTAGGGGTTACAGCAGAGGATGTAGGGGTCACAGCAGAGGATAAAGGAGTCACAGCAGAGGATGTAGGGGGTCACAGCAGATGTAGGGCTCACAGTAGAGGATGAAGGGCTCATAGCAGAAAATGAAATGTTACAGCTGATAAAAAGTATAATTGACAAAATACACACAGAAATGGGAAACAGATTCATCAGCTTGAAGAAAGTGGACTCTAGTTTTGGCTTTCATTTAGACATAAAGGAACTGATGTGCCCAACTAATGAAAGTAGCTTGAAATAGAGATGCATGTTTATTTAGCAGCTTTTATGTTACAGACTTGGATGGCTTGGAGATGTTCAGTGAAATAATGGGCTGCCGAATACTACTCAAGATAAGGACTGATGTTAAGATTTGGACATCAGAGGACCTGCTTCGCCTCATTGTGCTGTATGGGGATGATGTGTTTCCAAATCTGAGAGTTGGTCTTCAGATCTTACTGACTGTTATTCATTGACAGTTGTGAATGGGCTTCTAGTTGAAACTGATCCTGTCCTATATGAGACCATCCATGGGACAGGAAAGATTGTCAGCCTTGACCTTGCTGAGTGTAGAGCGGGAGGTTCATCATCATCGAGTGCCGTCTCCGCAACGAAGGTTGGCTACCATGGAGCGACATTCTGCTCTGTCTCTTGCTTCTGGTGCAGGTTGTCATAGGCTGATTTGTCCATCTTTTGATGTTACTCGTCCATGTTAGTCTTGGTCTGCCTCTGCCTCTTTTACCTTGTATTTTCCCCTCCAGCATTACTTTTAGTAGGCTGTTGTGTCTTTTAACATGGCCTAAAAATAGCATTTGTAGCGGGAGGTTACCGACAGCATAAACTTTGAGGAACTAATCGATAAATTTCCAGCAGCAAAGGCAAGGAGAATTTCTCTTCGATGTTACATAATTACATCTAAAACATTAGATCAAAATATTTCATTTACCTTATGTTAACTTTTCAAGTTATTATAACCAAAGTAGTGTTTTAAGTTTTCACAATGTTATATTTGACTAATATTTTAGTATTAAATAATTTTGCATTAATTTTTATTATGCTTTCTTGTTTCTTGAGTCTGTCTTTCCCTGTTATTCAATTATTATATCTTCAAAAATCATTGTTGCCTTAATTATTTTACTTTGTTTATTCTTTCCTTTCATACCCTAAAACAAGACACGAAATGCAGGTTTTGATGTTTTAATACTCAACAATTTCCAGGAAAGCATGACAGACGCCCTTGTGGCTCACATATTGTCACCAGGGGTCCAGGAGTGGGCACGGAAGCTGACTTTGTCTTCTTTCCCTAAAATCCTAGTTACGCCTCCGATCTGAGGTACTCAATTTTTTAGGCTGGGTGAACCCCGGAGCCTTCTCGGTCCCAAAAATTCGCCTCTTCTGGGAATTGAACCCAACCTTTCTGATCAAGACGAGAGCACACTAAGCATCGGCCACCTCATCGCAGCATAACATTATTTAGCATCACCTTCTTATTTTCAGCTCCATGTGGAGCATAGGTCTTCAACAAACGCTTTCCTGGCCGTTCTGTTTCTTGCTATTCTTTTAAGATCAATCAATGTCTTCCCCATCATTTTCATCTCTGCAGATCCTATCCTCTTTCGCCATCGTCTTTGTTGTATCGCTTTGCCTACTGGTATTTGACTGTTACTTTCCCATAATTCTACTTTACTGATTTTGTCCTGCCATTTCTATCCTTTTATTCTGCGCAAACACCATTAATCATTCATCATTGTGTTACACTATTTACTACTCACCATTGTGCTTAATATTACTTATCATACTATTGAGTTATTGAGTTATTTGCGGGTCATCATCATTGCACTCCGAACATGTCCATAGGTGCTCAGATCCCCTCCTCAGCAATTCCCTCAGTGTCCAGCGACTGACGACTCCAGTTCTATGTTGGTTATGATGTATAACATATAACTTATCATACTATAGATTACTTAACATTCTAACCTCAAAATGGCAATGATATTGATCTGCCGTCGAAAACTCTTCCCATTTGGTTGGTACCCACCTTAAGCTAATTTTCACACTTCTATCCATGTTCTATTACGTCACTGTTCTATTTCTAATACCACACGCCTAGAGCTTTCGCTACGTGTTAGGGAGTTTATTTCACTTCATAAAGAAAAAAAACCATTGCATGTCAGGACTGGAACAGACATTCACTTTGACCGGTTTAATCAACTCGATCGCTTCCCTCATTCTCCCTCACACATTTTTCTTTCCACATTCTCCCTCACACATTTTTCTTTCCACATTCTCCTCACCTATTCTTCTCTGCAAGTCCTTTCACATAAATCGTTCTTCCCACATATTCGTTTCTGTAATCTTTCCCTCACACATCTTTCTTCCCACATATTAGTCTATGTAATCTTTCTCTCACACATCTTTCTCCCGACATATTCGTCTCTGTAATCTTTCCCTAACACATCTTTCTTCCCACATATTAGTCTCTGTAATCTTTCCCTCACACATCTTTCTCCCGACATATTCGGCTCTGTAATCTTTCCCTCACACATCTTTCTCCCAACATATTCGTCTCTGTAATCGTTCCCTCACACATCTTTCTCCCAACATATTCGTCTCTGTAATCTTTCCCTCGCGTTTTTCTCCCAATTTCTTTTCTCGTACATTATTCTCTGAAAAATCTTCCCAACACATTCATCCCACAGTTTTACTTCTTCAAGACAACTCATCATTATCTATACATCCTTTTGAACTCATTCCCTCGATCATACCCCCCCCCCCAACTCAAACACACACACATACACACCGGCTTATTGATCTTCCTCCTCTTGTTATTTCCTTGTAGGTTTCAAAATAAGAACCATTTTGAATTTATTTATTTTTTATATGTCTTGAACAGAAGTATGAAGCTGTCTCCATTCGGCTCACTAATCGCGTCTGGCTGCCCCCGTGGATCCCTCGGTAGTGATCTTATCATATTATCTCATTCTCTTTAGTCTGTGCAAGAACGCACTCATGAAAGTCTTCATTTTCATGATTGCACTTTTTACTGCTCTCCAGCTTCCGGGTTTTAAAGAAAAGTACTAACTTGACATTTCAACTGAAGATTCGTTTCTTAGAATTGTTTTTAATTTACTTTGATTTCCATTTATTACATCATTAGTTTTGCATTATTTGTCAAGTTTCGCCATATATGAATGTTCTTTTGTCCAAGATAATTGTTAACATGTTTTATTACAATAATTTATTCAACAAATAGCTGTATTTTAGGATGTATTTACTGTTAAAATGAATAGCACTGCTTTTAACGGCTTTATTCGATTTGCTAGATGCTACACTCACGCATTGTAGAGCTCAATTCGGCAGCATTGCTCTGTCTCTGTAGACTTGCATTCTGGTTTTCACTACATTATGTATGAACTATCGTCTGGGTGGCGTTTAAAACTCGTTATGTTTAGTACAACTGACAGTCAATTTATTTGAATTCAGCAATAGTACTCTTATTTCTGTGCCAGTTTGTGTTTTTCACTACTCCAGAACTTTACTTCTTTTATAGACACTCAATCAAAGGGATTTCTCTCTCTCTCTCTCTCTCTCTCTCTCTCTCTCTCTCTCGCTCTGCGATCAGGACTCAATCAGAGTAGGACTCCAGACTCTCGCACGAAGACAGCTGTTTGTTTAAGCCTGTTAGATCCACTCCGATTGAATACCTGTTAAAACGTTGCACTGTGTTCTGCGCCAGTGGCCCAGTGAATCCGATTTCAGCCAGCATTTTGTTCAGGTTTGCTTTCCTTAGCCTTTGATTGTCCCCAATCTTCCTGCAAGGCAGCAGATGATCTTTTCTGTAGGGGGATTCTACCCTTAGATGGTCGGCCTTCCCAGGTTTACGAGCACCATCTGCCCGAGTCACTAGAGGTGACTAACACAGCAATGCGCCTTGTAATATGAGGAAACTGCAACTAGGAACACTTTTCATGCACAGCCTCCGACTGTTCCCGCCGCCTATCCCCATATACCGGTAAGTCACGTCCTCTTGAAAATGATGATCGTCGTAGCACTTGATGATGTGAGGCCATCGTTGATGACTCCAATTCCGAACATATAGAAACACAGTCAGACGTCAAATTTTCCCCGTCGCACATCAAACAGCAGACTGTAAGATTTAATGGGATTTCATTGTGGGCTTTAATTTATTTGCTTCAAATTGCATTTATGTTTTTTTTTCCATTCTATGAAACCAGTCATGTTTCTAGTTTATTGTGTGTGTAGTGTGTATATTGCGTCCGTTACACGAATGCGAGTTTCCAAAATAAATCGTTGTAAAAAACAATAAGGTTCTCTCCCCTGCTGTGCTAGACGAATGGAGAATATTGTGTGTAGTGACCATATTTTTCCATGACTGTGGCACATTTTTGAATGGTGTAGTCTGTATTACGTCATGACGCCTTTCTCTTCTCTCTTCTACCTTTCAGCTCCCTGTGGAGCATAAGTCTTCAATAAACACTTTCCAAGTCGTTCTGTTTCTTGCTATTCTTTTAAGATCATTCCATGTCTTCCCCTTCATCTTCGTCTCTGCTTCTGTCTGTCTTCTCCAAGAATTTCTTGGTCTTCCTCTTTGTTTTTTTTTCCTCTGGGGATTCCAAAAAAAGGGCATGTTATGTAACACTCTCAGTTGGCTCCATGTTTGTGACGTTTTTTCGGCTTTTTTACAGTATGGGATTGCCAGTCCCATGCCCAACCCAATATAACGCCTTTACTTCCCAGAAAATTCTCTTTGTACCCATTGTTAGTGGCTGGGTGAACCCAAGAGCCTTGCCCAGTTTGAGAAAAAATCAACCACTTCTAAGATTTGAACCCAGACTTTTCTGATCAAGATGGGAGCACACTGTTCACTCGGCCACCGAGGCTCCCTAATTATTGTATGTTGGCATTAAAATCGCACCAGTATGATCGAAGTTTTCATAATTCCTGTCCTGCCATCGCTGCATAGTTGAAAGTCATGTGTGTAGGTGTCAGATACAGCACTAGAAACCGGATAAATGGCATTTGTCGTCATCACGTGGTGTAATTTTAGGCCTTGGTGATCATGTCTCTCCACAACTTGCAATCAAATTATTGTTTGCTTTTGTTGTTTACGATGAGTTTTCCTTTTATCGTTGGCCTCTTTTAGAAAATCATCGTTACTATTTTCTGCTATTCTCAATATTTCATTTTTGTAAAACCACAGTATTGTAGCATTATTATAATATGCTATTATAATATAATATTATATTAACCACATAATAGCCTCGAATGATTTCTGATTTCTTGTTTGTCTTCCGATTGCCTCAAATGTCTTCACTTCCATAAGTCTTGACTAGCATTATATATAACTCGCAAGAGCTCTTGAGTATTTAGGCTTTGGACTATTTAGACCCTAAAATCTGAAGTCAAATCAGGACGCAAGAGCCTATTTTCTTATCTCATTCTCAAAAATGGTTCACAATATATTTGTTAATTACATTATCAAAAATGGGTCGCGTAATATATTGGTTCGCTATATTCTCAAAAATGGGTGGCGTAATATATTGGTTCACTACATTCTCAAAAATGGGTGGCGTAATATATTGGTTCGCTATATTCTCAAAAATGGGTGGCGTAATATATTGGTTCGCTACATTCTCAAAAATGGGTGGCGTAATATATTGGTTCGCTATATTCTCAATTATTCAATGTTATGCGCCTACTAACGAAGCTGATGATGAAGTTAAGGATGATTTTTATAACCAACTGCAACAACTTATAAACACAATACCAAAACACGATCTTTTAATTGTAATGGGAGACTTCAACGCCAAAGTAGGACAAGATAACGCAGGAGTGGAACATGTGATGGGGAGAGAAGGCTGTAATACAACAAGTCAGAATGGAGAAAGATTAATAGAATTATGTTTAATAGAAAATTTAGTTATAGGTGGGACATTATTTCCACATAAAAATATCCACAAAACAACATGGATATCTCCTGATGATAGAACATCAAATCAAATTGACCACCTATGTATTAAACAACAATTCAGATCATCATTAATAGATGTAAGAGCATACAGAGGTGCTGATGTTAATAGTGACCACAACCTGTGCATTGGGAAAATAAGATTAAAATTTAGAAACCAACAGAAGAGGTCAATTACACATAAAATTGATAGTCATAAACTGAAAGATGAAGCAATAAAGGAAAAGTTTAACATAGAGCTAAGTAATTGTTATTCAGCACTTGGTGAAATAGACTTAGATATCAATGAAATGTGGGACTCACAGAGCAAAATACTAATGACAGCAGCAGAAGCAAGTGCTGGACTGAAGAAAATGGAAAAACGAGCTTGGATCTCAGACACCACATGGAAATACATCAAAGAAAGAAGAGAAGCGAAGAGAGCCATGACTAATGTAAAGACAGATCTTGGAAAGGTTCTGGCAAAAGCAACATACAAAGAATTAGACAACAAAGTGAAAAGTTCGGCAAGAAGAGATACAAGAGCTTATATAGACAACTTGGCAGAGAAAGCAGAGACAGCTGCAATTACAGGAGACAGCAGAACTCTTTATACTGTACAAAAGATGCTGACAAACACCTATACATCCAGTGGAACACCAATTCTAGACAAATCTGGATTAATGCTAACAACAAGCGCAGACATAAAAGCCCGTTGGGCGGAACACTTCAAAGAAATTCTTAACCGTCCACTACCTCACAGTTTAATAGATTTTGAAGCTGAAACACCAGCAGCAGAATTAGATGTAAATTTAGATGACTTCACCTTGAGTGAAATAGAAACCACCTTAAAGCTAATGACCAATAACAAGGCTGCTGGAGAGGATAAGTTAACAGCCATAATTTAAAACATCTCCAAAAAATGTTCAACATCATTTGGAAAACAGAGAAGACGCCTCATAAATGGAAAAAAGGAATCATTGTTAAGATCCCAAAAAAGGGCAATCTTAGAGATTGTAACAATTGGAGAGGCGTGACACTTTTGTCAGTTGCCTCAAAATTATTCTGTAAAATCATCCTAAATAGAATAAAGGATTCAATAGATACAGTAATGCGTGAAGAACAGGCTGGGTTTAGAAAAGGGAGAAGCTGTCTTGACCACATTTTCACTCTACGACTTATATTGGAGGAACACATTGAAAAGCAAAAACCTTTTGTACTTAACTTCATCGACTTCAAAAAAGCATTTGATAGTATTCATAGAGATTCTTTGTGGAAAATTCTGAAGCAATATGGCTTACCATCAAAAATCATAAATATTATCAAAGACATGTATGATGGTTACACATGTGCAGTTCGAACAGAGGAAGGACTGAGCGAATGTTTCCCAATAGA
Organism: Megaustenia siamemsis; assembly: GCA_032433765.1. NCBI lineage: Eukaryota > Metazoa > Mollusca > Gastropoda > Stylommatophora > Ariophantidae > Megaustenia > Megaustenia siamemsis. The sequence continues at coordinate 59,910,869 of JAVIAB010000051.1, forward strand.
AACTGGGGTTAAACAAGGATGTATTTTATCGTCAGTATTGTGTTGTGTTCTTTATTTGTAAAGCTGTCACCATACCTTGGAGTGTTTAGCACACCCCACCATTGGCTCCCTGTATTTTATCGCCCTTGTTATTTGGAATTGTTATGGACTTCATAATGAAGAAATGCTGCACTGGTAATAAAGGCATCGAATGGATACAAGGAGACCATTTGGAGGACCTGGACTTTGCTGATGACATAGTTCTCATCAGCAATCAGATAAAAACGATGCAGGAAAACACAAATGAACTATCATCAATAGACAGCAAAATTGGGCTTGAGGTCAATCATGAAAAGACTAAAGTCATGAAAAGTTTAATTCCAACAAGTGACAAAATATACATGGAAAACAAACCAGTAGAAGAGATCGATCACTTCATCTATCTTGGAAGTCACATTGATCGAGAAGGGGATACGAGCAAAGAAATTAGAATCAGACTGGCTAAAGCAGCAATGTCTTTCAGAAGCCTTGAAAAGTTGTGGAAATCAAAACTCATTAGCACAAACACAAAACTTAGGCTATTCAAATCAAATGTACTATCAACCCTTACGTATGCGTGTGAAAGCTGGAAAACAACAAGAGATATAGAAACAAAGTTGAACGCATTCGAAAATAAATGTCTAAGGAAAATACTTGGTATAGAATGGAACGAATTCAAAACAAACGAGGAAATTAGAGAAATCGCCAATCAACCACTAATATCTTCAGTAATAAAGAAAAGACGATGGTCATACGTTGGACATGTGATGAGAAGAGATAATAATCGAATAGCAAAGCAAGCCCTCATATGGGAAACAACAGGTAAAAGAAAAAGAGGAAGACCCAGGGAGACACTGAGAAGAACATTGATGAGAGAGGCAAGAGCAGCAGGAATCGGCTCCCTCAATGAGATAGAACTGCTTGCACAGAACAGAGACAGATGGCGAGATTTGATAAAATATCTTTAAAAGAAAACTGCTAGAACAAAAATTCATATAGGTGAAGGTGTATCTTGGTCTACGCCCTATGGGCCGGTTACGGCTCGAAAGGTCAATAGATAGATAGATATTCTCAAAAATGGATCGCGTGTAATGTATTCGTCCACTTCATTCTCAACAACGGGTCGTGTAACATATTTATCAAATCATGAAATGCAGTCTTTTCAAGATCAACTCTACAACTCATTTCTGTTGTACATCTACCATCTGAGATTAGCATCGATTCCAAATATTATAATTTATTGAACTGTTTTAATACTGACCTAGTTAATTTAATTGAGCATTTATGCCATTCTTTGACTTACTGCTGTCGAGGGTCAGACCTCTGTGTTCGTTTCAACAACCAAATTATCTGTCATTTTACACTTTAACATTTCACCCTCAACGATTACGACTGCGTCATGAACATATCACAGATCAGTTATCGTATGACCAACGACTGATAGCAACATGGTGCTTTGCTTTATTGGTTTATTATAATTTCACTTTACAGATGAAGTAAATCTGGTAATAAAATGCAAACTCTTGTTCTACATATTGAATTATTTCCAATCGGTTACCATTAATATAAAAGAAAGAAGAATAAAGTAAAAAGCAAGAACTGAGCCATTCTCCAAATGTAATGATGAAAAATATAGTCTTAAGTTAAATTAGATAATATAATAGAGTGTAAAAAGAACACAGCGAAGAGCTAAACCTATATCTAAATATACAGGAAACCAAGATAATGTTCACTGATAAAAAGCCAACTCAAAATCATCATCAACAGTAAAGAACTTGAAACTGTAACAAACTGTGGATATCTGGGATTTGTAGTAGCTAACAAAGGAGATTGCCAGAAAGAGATCAAAAGAAGATTAGCCATAACAACACAAACATTGAACGCCATGAAGAACATGTGGCACAATACCAGCAAGGCAGTCAAATTAAAATTACTGATTAAAATCTTCCCGAAAACAACATATGGTTGTGAATTACGGACAATCTCGCTAGCAGCAAGGAAGAAAATCGATTCATTCTAAACAAAATGCAACAGAAATATCCGTAAAATTCCTCGGATAATGAAAAAGAACAATGAAAACATTTTAACAGAATTAAACATGTCAAAGAACTGGCTTATAAACACCATTCTGCAGAGGAAATAAATAATATGGCCACGTCAAAAGACACAGCGGGCTGGAAAGAACAATAATGGAAGTGATTGTTCCTTGCGACGCATCAGGGACAGACCAAGAAGAAGATGGTTAAATGACATGAAGGAGACCTTGAAGATGTCAACAGAAGAAGTGGGAGATCGGCTAGAGAATTTTTTCAGACGAGCTGGGGTAAATAAAATGTTCTTCTTCAAAGGACACACGACCCGTTGATATTGGTGTGAAGACTGCATGTTTTTTTTTTAATTACAAAATGGCCAGCACTACATCGGGCGCCGTCTTTCTTTCCCAGTAAAAGCAAAAATATGAGGTATCCATATCAGACCTGGTGAACCTCTAGTCAATTCTGGCAATGAACTCGACATCTTGTCCACCATTTACTAACCGACATTCTGTCGCAGAAAAATAGGAGTGCGGACAGTTAACGTTACAAGTGGAATCTAAGAATTATGGAAATAGAAGTATGCATACTCCATAGATTTTGGAAGCAGTAATCTCTGCAGTATGTGCCATTTTGGCACGCAAGGTTTCTGTTTTTAAGATTGTGGTTCTGCTCTATGTGCCGTCTTCGGCTCGAAAGGACAATAGATAGATGCTCCATAAACTCTCTATCATTACACATTGCTGAACAACCAAACATTATATTTAGTCATCAAATGGAATACAATAAACAAAGATTACATTTTTGTGGAACGCTTGGGATTGTGGGGAAACTATGTGCATGTGCACACATGCAAGGTTCAGAGACAAACCTTACTACCGCTTTATCCCATATTACTCTGGGTCACTGAGGCAATATTGCTATCCGCAACCAGCTTTCTAACATTCTCAGTATTTACAACGTTTCGCCAACTTTCTCACAAAATGTGCCTGATGCTGCTCGTCAACGTTCTGACAGTTTATTCTGCTCTCCAAAATTATTCCAATCTCTCTGATGCTTCTCGCCAACATTCCCACGACCTCTGTTATGCTACTCGCCAACCATCCCACAATCTCTGTTGTGCTACTCGCCAACCATCCCACAATCTCTGTTATGCTACTCGCCAACCATCCCACAATCTCTGTTGTGCTACTCGCCAACCATCCCACAATCTCTGTTATGCTACTCGCCAACCATCACACAGTCTCTGTTATGCTACGCGCCAACCATCCCACAATCTCTGTTATGCTACTCGCCAACATTCCCACAATCTCTGTTATGCTACTCGCCAACATTCCCACAATCTCTGTTATGCTACTCGCCAACATTCCCACAATCTCTGTTATGCTACTCGCCAACATTCCCACAATCTCTGTTATGCTACTCGCCAACATTCCACAATCTCTGTTATGCTACTCGCCAACTTTCCCACAATCTATGTTATGCTACTCGCCAACTTTCTCACAATCTCTGTTATGCTACTCGCCAACTTTCCCACAATCTCTGTTATGCTACTCGCCAACCATCCCACAATCTCTGGTATGCTACTCGCCAACCATCCCACAATCTCTTTTATGCTACTCGCCAACATTCCCACAACCTATGTTATGCTACTCGCCAACATTGCCACAATCTCTGTTATGCCACTCGCCAACATTCCCACAATCTCTGTTATGCTACTCGCCAACATTCCCACAATCTCTGTTATGCTACTCGCCAACTTTCCCACGACCTCTGTTATGCTACTCGCCAACCTTCCCACAATCTCTGTTATGCTACTCGCCAACCATCCCACAATCTCTGTTATGCTACTCGCCAACATTCCCACAACCTCTGTTATGCCACTCGCCAACCATCCCACAATCTCTGTTATGCTACTCGCCAACCATCCCACAATCTCTGTTATGCTACTCGCCAACCATCCCACAATCTCTGTTATGCTACTCGCCAACATTCCCACAATCTCTGTTATGCTACTCGCCAACCATCCCACAATCTCTGTTATGCTACTCGCCAACATTCCCACAACCTATGTTATGCTACTCGCCAACATTGCCACAATCTCTGTTATGCCACTCTCCAACATTCCCACAATCTCTGTTATGCTACTCGCCAAAATTCCCACAATCTCAGTTATGCTACTCGCCAACATTCCCACAATCTCTGTTATGCCACTCGCCAACATTCCCACAATCTATTATGCCACTCGCCAACATTCCCACAATCTCTGTTATGCTACTCGCCAACTTTCTCACAATCTCTGTTATGCCACTCGCCAACTTTCTCACAATCTCTGTTATGCCACTCGCCAACTTTCTCACAATCTCTGTTATGCTACTCGCCAACTTTCTCACAATCTCTGTTATGCTACGCGCCAACTTTCCCACAATCTCTGTTATGCTACTCGCCAACCATCCCACAATCTCTGTTATGCCATTCGCCAACATTCCCACAATCTCTGTTATGCTACTCGCCAACATTCCCACAATCTCTGTTATGCCACTCGTAAAAATTCCCACAATCTCTGTTATGCCACTCGCCAACATTCCCACAATCTCTGTTATGCCACTCGCCAACATTCCCACAATCTCTGTTATGCTACTCGCCAACATTCCCACAATCTCTGTTATGTCACTCGCCAAAATTCCCACAATCTCTGTTATGTCACTCGCCAAAATTCCCACAATCTATGTTATGCCACGCGCCAACATTCCCACAATCTCTGTTATGCCGCTTGCCAACATTCCCACAATCTCTGTTATGCCACTGGCCAACATTCCCACAATCTCTGTTATGCCACTCGCCAACATTCCCACAATCTCTGTTATGCCACTTGCCAACATTCCCACAATCTCTGTTATGCCACTCGCCAACATTCCCACAATCTCTGTTATGCCACTCGCCAACATTCCCACAATCTCTGTTATGCTACTCGCCAACTTTCTCATAATTGCTTTTATGTTGCTCATCAACCTTATCACAATCTTGATTATGCTACTTTTCCACTTTCTCTAATAAATTTCTGCTACTCGCCAACCTCACAATATCTGCTATAGGCCCCTACTGCTCGCCAACCTTCTCCACAATATCTATCATGCTGCTCGCCAAAGTTCTCTAATAATTTCTGCTGCTTACCAATCTTTTCACAATATCTGCCGCTCCTGCCTGACAACTTTTTCACAATTTCTGCTGCACTGCACTAATTTTCTCATAATCGCTCTGCTTGTTACTCTCAAATTTTCTCACAATCTTTCTGATGGGGCTTGTAAAAGGCAAGATCTACAGACTCCATAATGCTGTTTTCTATTTTTTTACCTTCCGCGCTTTCATTTCGTTCTTCTGGACAAACTGGAAATATATTACCATAGTGAGTTTGATTTTCTTCAGAGGGTCTTCAAATGGTTAACAAGTACCTATGTTTATGTTGTAATTCTCTTCGTTTGTTACTTGACTCAGATATCTGATACATGTGATTTTCCTATAGCGTCTCATTGAATAGCTTTTATCATTACTTTTCTGCATGGTTCTGATGTCAGGATGCCTTTCTCGCAAGCGAATAGAACAATAGGTATTAGTTGTCATAACCAACTTAACTGTCCTGCAACGTGCTAAGACCCCAACAATCATGACGATGCTCAGAATTTGAAGACTAAGATGGCTGGGGTACGTCCAGCGAATGGAAGAATAACGCATCCCCAAGTAAACACAATATGGTGAACTAACACACGGAAAAAGACAAATCGGCAGACCTAAACTACGATATAGAGATATCTGTAAATCATCTCTGAATGACTTCTCCATTTGTGAAAATGACTAGGAACATCTGGCTAGTGATCACACATCATTGAGAGCATGCATAAGGAATGGTATAACATCATTTGAGACAGTGCTAAGGCAAAACTTAGAAGAGAAAAGACTCATGAAAAAGGATGGAAAACCTTGTGGATCAGTGGGCCTGACTTGTTCATTCTGTGGCTGTGTGTGTTTGTCAAACATTGGTAGAATTAGCCACGAAAGAAGCTATTCGACAAAAACAAAACCTCAACAACAAAAAATGCACAATAGCCTCTACTGGACCGTCTGACAAGACGAAAAAGGCCATATATATATATATATATATATATATATATATATATATATATATTACTAGTCAGCTATATTTTAGTGATGAAAGCAGGCAAAGCTCCTGGACCAGATAATATAACTAAAGAAGAGATTGAAGCCATGGGTGATTTTGGAATAGAAATAACAAAAATATTGAATGATATCTACAACAGCGGATATATACCAGACGACATGCTCAAATCAATATTCATAGCCCTACCAAAGAAATCGGGTGCGATTGAATGCGATGATCATCGCACAATAAGCCTTATGAGTCAAATGACTAAGATATTACTAAGAATCATCATGCGAAGAGTGCGAAACAAAATCGGTCCAGAAATTAGCGATGAACAGTGTGGTTTTGTTAGAGATAAAGGAACAAGCAATGCCATTTATATCATAATATCTTTAGTAGAAAGAACCATAGAGGTGAAAACAGATCTATACCTATGTTTCATAGATTACACCAAGGCATTTGACAAAGTAAAGCACCAAGAAATAATCAAAATTTTAGAAAGCATAAACGTAGACAGCAAAGATCTAAGAATAATAAAGAACATGTACTGGCAACAAACAGCGGCCATATGAACTGGAAACCAATTGGGAATGTTTCAACAAATAAAACAGGGTGTTAGACAGGGTTGCGTGCTGTCACCAGATTTGTTTAATATTTATAGTGAGATTATTTTAAGATCAATAAGGGACATGCCTTGAATAACAATTGGAGGGCATAATATAAATAATCTTAGGTATGCTGATGATACAGTCTTAATCGCTAAGAGTGAAAATGAGTTACAAGAAATGTTGGACATTATAGTGAAAGAAAGCAAAAATAAAGGACTCAGCCTTAATAGCAAAAAGACAGAGGTAATGGTAACAACAAAGAAAAAGACATCACCTCAGTGCAAAATAAAGACAAGTGGAACAATATTAAAACAGGTAAATGAATTTAAATATTTGGGAACTTTGTTAACCTCATACGGAAGATGTACAAAAGAGGTGAGATGCAGAATGGCTCAGGCAAAAGCAGCTTTCCAAAAAATGAGGAAGATACTGTGCAATCCATTTTTGACAATAGAAAAAAGAAAAAGAGTTCTAAATGTTACGTAGAGCCAGTCTTAACATATGGATGCGAATTATGGACAATAGGGCAAAAGACAAGAAAATCACTGCAGTCTGTAGAAATGCGGTTTTACAGAAGAATGTTGAGAGTAGCATGGATAACTAAGAAGAGTAATGAGGATGTTCTGAGAGAGGTCAAAGCAAAAAGAGAGCTAATTTCCAATATTAGGAAGAAAGAATCATCATTTTTGGTCATTTAATGAGAAGAGAACAACTGGAATATATTGTAACAACTGGAAAAATTTAGGGACGAAGAGATAGAGGGAAGCAAAGAGAAAAAATAACAGACAGCTTAAGAGAATGGCTTGGCGAAGGTCAAAAACAGAAATGATAAATAGCTGCCGAGATCGAAAGTTGTGGAGATACATGATCACCTACGCCAGTAGGCCCGGTACTTGATGATGATGATGATATTTTAGTGATGTCTGTTCTGTACTCAGGACAGATCGATCTTAGACTGCATCAATAACATATAATTTTATATTCTTTTCACTCAATATGAAAGACACAAATGGCTTATAAAAAGTGAAGTTGCTTTAACAATGGATTTGCTGTTTGAGAAACACAAATGACTTAATTAAGGTTAATGTTGTTGCTCTTCTTCAATTCCTTTAACCCATTGTCTTCCAGCGTAAAGAGAATAATTTGTGGTGAATTGCTTTTTAGTTGGATTCTTTTGTTGTCACATTTAAAAAAAATATTTCTAGCAATCTATTCATCTTTTTTGTGTGTGTTCGTGAAAAGACAAATTTATACAGTTTAACAATTGGTTAGTGCAAGTAACAAGTAGTTGACGAATTGGCTTTACATATCAAAAATTGTTAGTAATTTCACAGTCTGTTTTTGCTGATTGTTTTAATAGAAAGATTGCCTAATTTTCTTAAAATGACATAAAAACATAAAAGTGCCCGTAAATTACTTTGCATTGTGATTTACTGCAGGATGTGATATTTGCGCTTTTCAGTCCAGATAGTTCGACAAAGCACATTTTTTAAGAGCTGGACTTTCTGCTCCACTAGTATTTTTTTTTTCTGTGGGGTCAACACTAGAAGTTGGAATAGATACTCATTAGAGTTAGCTTACAAATCCCTGCAAAAACAGCCAACTATAAGCCTCTGATTGCAGTCACCTCAGTCGCTGCAATAGTCGGTTAGCCCCTTTCTATGACTGAAGCTCTGAAGCTAATCAAATTTTAAACAATAAATTCCTGACTTTATTTCGGTAAAAACAAAGTAAACGCACAACATTGAAGTTTTGCTCTCTCCAAAATGTCCCCGTTAAATAGGAAACAGGCCAATAATTGCAGTGCTGCGGTGAAGCTGGTAGCAAAGAGCTAGAAATGGGGTGTAACGTACCTAAAATGTTTGTTTTATCATTTTATTTTCATCCCTCTTTATATTTCTCCTTGATTTATGTTTCCTCCTGATTATACTGATCATATATGTAGTAGAGTTTATATTTATTCCGTTGTCCGTTTGTGTTATTCTCGTTTTCTGAAGAAGGTCGTATGTAAGCTGAAACGATAGAATGTTATTGTGTTCCTTTTTTGTAAACGTGTCACCATAACTTTCAGCATTGAACCTTACATCCCACCACTTGTCCCTGTTTAATCAGTGAAGCTAAAATGCCCACATCATAAGATATGATATCTACTGTACCTATTGGTGGTAGAACGATCAAGGAGTGAACTAAATGATCACAAAATTCTCTAGCAATATAAAATATCAGCACAAAAAAGATGCTCTTCGTTCTAGACCTGGCACAGGCGGCTAAAACCAACAGAAAAAAATAAAAGAAGTGAAAGAGTAGCCAATCAAATGGCAAGGTTTTCCTAAACACTGGCCAGGCAATAAATACAAACATGATTCACTGAAGCGCGATTTATTTACATGTAAAATAACACCAACTGTGACTGTATCATAGGGATTTGCGCTATATGTTAACACACAGCCATCTATAGTTTTAACAACCTGCGAGCAGAGAGGGAAATCACGGAATCACCCAAAATGTGTGGCTTATTCAGTTATGCGAGCTATAGACGGTTGACATTATTTACACACAGCCGCCCCTGATCGCATAGCTAAGTACGTCACAAATATTGGGTGATTGCTTTCAGACCACTGGCCATGGTAAATTACATATGGCTGTGGTCAACATAATAAGCTATATATGTATTCATTTTTTTTATTGTAAAAATAATTATTGTTGAATGACTGTGTGTTGTGTAAGGAGAAAATGGGTTAGCGAGATGAACAGACCTGCAAATACGATAGTTGAATGATCCCATGGCTTCGTATCAAAATGATGGCGCATTACTTATGGATATGTTGCTTTGTGAGCAACGGACAACGGCGGTGTGTTTGCCGTACGCGACACGGGAATCAATAATTGTCCGTAGCTTTTACTCTCAATGTCATTGCGACGATCATCAATAATTGTGCAGCATGTTTACCGTTCTGTCGTTCTGATCATTGACACGACAAACGTATCAGAGCCTGGAGGGAGAGATAAATTTGATTTTGTTTTTTACCTTCCGTTATATTAATGCTGTAGGCAGAATATTTTGCTGTTGCATGGATTGCCAGTGAAGTACGGTCTCTAAGCCGATGGAACAGTGAAGTGGGGAAGGATGTCTATGTGTACATGTGTGTGTGAATTCATGGAAAATGTGTGGGAAAATGCGTGTTGAAGAAACATATGCAACACGCCAATGTTTTGGGGAGATAAGTGAGGAAGATTGTGTGAAAGATGCTCGTATAAGATTTGTGGGGAAGGATGTGTGAAAGATGCTCGTAGAAGATTTGTGAGGAAAGATGTGTGAAAGATGCTCGTAGCAGTTTTGTGAGGAAAGATGTGTGGAAGATGATCGTAGAAGTTTTGTGAGGAAAGATGTATGAAAGATGCTTGTAGAAGATTTGTGAGGAAAGATGTGTGAAAGGTACTCGTAGAAGATTTGTGAGGAAAGATGTGTGAAAGATGCTCGTAGAAGTTTTGTGAGGAAAGATGTGTGGAAGATGATCGTAGAAGTTTTGTGAGGAAAGATGTGTGGAAGATGCTCGTAGAAGATTTGTGAGGAAAGATGTGTGAAAGATGCTTGTAGAAGATTTGTGAGGAATGATGTGTGGAAGATGCTCGTGGAAGATTTCTGAGGAAAGATGTGTGAAAGATGCTCGTAGAAGATTTGTGAGGAAGGATGTTTGAAGATGCTTGTAGAAGATTTGTGAGGAAAGATGTGTGAAAGATGCTCGTAGAAGATTTGTGAGGAAGGATGTGTGAAAGATGCTCGTAGAAGATTTGTGAGGAAGGATGTATGAAAGATGCTTGTAGAAGATTTGTGAGGAAAGATGTGTGAAAGATGCTCGTAGAAGTTTTGTGAGGAAAGATGTGTGGAAGATGCTTGTAGAAGATTTGTGAGGAAAGATTTGTGAAAGATGCTCGTAGAAGTTTTGTGAGGAAGGATGTGTGGAAGATGCTTGTAGAAGATTTGTGAGGAAAGATGTGTGAAAGATGCTCGTAGAAGATTTGTGAGGATGTGGTGTTCGCAGTAGGATTAGCGTGTAATGACTTGTGTGAAACACACTAATGAATGTGAGAAAGGATCTGTGAACATAGATTTTGAGGACATCTATTTGTTGGGAATTATTTAGAAATAATATGAGAGGACTATTAGGCGCTATTTTAAAGATTTGTGAGATGAAAGGTGTGAGAAAGAATTTTTGAAGTGTTGTATGTTAGAAACTCGGAGACAATGTCTAAGGAAAGATACGTGGAGTAATATGTGTAAGTAAAGATATGTGATGTAAGGCGTATGGAGAAGATTATATAGCAGTAAAGGATAAATGTTGAACCATATGTGGGGAGTGATGTTTCCCGAAGAGGAGTGTATATTCATAGACGCAATTTGTTATCAATTTTTATTGATTGATTGACATAATAACATAACACATTGTTTTTTATTCATACTTTAGTTGATTTTCTCGTGCGTGCGTTTCCATGCAGATAAAATATATATGTGCATCTTCTATTATACGTTCAAAGTGAATAGAAGTAGCTGTAGCTTAAAATTTAAAACATTGTGGTTAAAAATAAAATATTGCAATCCCCGAAACTCTCAGATTTGCCAAACCTTTGATCTTCTTTTGATGCCTCGGTAGCCTAGTTGGGTTAACCACTCGACTGGACTATCGACGTTTTGACAACCGGTGTTCGATTCCCACTGGAAGCAGTGTGAGTTGTGCTCGTAGTTGGAAATAAAAATACCCTCGCTGTCGACTAAGCCGCTGACAGAAATGGGTACCAGAGTAGTACTCTGGGAATGTGAGGAATGCCGCCTTGCATTGTGAGTTTCGATGCTTGAAGCGACACTATCCAGAAGATTCTGAACACTTTGGATAGGCGGCCGAGCAGATATGGGTGGAAACTCGCGTGCTAAGACGCCGATTCAAGTATCGTACTTTACCTTTACCTTACTTGATCTTCTTTGTTAGGAACATTATTCTACTAAAATATTTTTTTTTCGTTCGACAGCTTTTACCTCTGACGAAGTCCCTAGAGACTAGGAACTGAATTTTGCGTGTTAATCCATTTTTTCCTGGCAGCCGTGTGCACAGGGGGTCCCTCTCCGCACAGGCAGATAACTCCTATATATATATATATATATATATATATATATATATAATTAGAGAGAGAGGTACTCATATTTTTTCCGTCCATGAGTAATTGACGTTTCAAGCCGGGCATCGCTGCTGAGAATGAGGGGCAGAGAGAAATCATAAATAAAAATCCCAACCGGTGTAGCCGGGATTTGAACCCACAACCTCTCTGTCTCGAGGCCGGCGTCTTGCCTCGAGACCAACCTTTCCTCCACTAAAATAAATAATAGATAAATTTTTGAGTTAACTAACAATTTTGCGTTTTGTGTGTGATGTCACACATTGAAATCATAAATTATCAATTTTAAGAATGAGGGGAATACATTAGGCACAGGACGGCCTAATCCACAAATGTTGACAAACGTCAACGATTATAGCAATAATGCCACTTTGAAATGAAAACAACAGCTGCGAACAGCCCTCAATCGCAAACGTGAGTAGTATACAAGGGTCCATTTGATTAGCATTTGGCCCGTAAATTAACAAAGATATATAGTGTGGCGCGCGGCGCGCATAAAGCGTGTGGCGCAGGGGGAGTTAACCGTGACATTTCGTGTCGAGGTATTGACCTCTAGTCCCGGTGACCCGGAAGTGACGTGTTTATGTCTGGTGTGTGCTGACTTTGGAGCGCTTGGTGTACTTGAGCGATAGTGATAGGTTAGTAGATTATACAACATCAATGAAAAACGATCAATATAAGACAGAAGACAAAGATATATTTTATTCTTTTATTATCTCAATAGGTGTATAACATACATTGATATTATATAACATTACAAAAATATTCAGTACATTGAGTCAATATATAGTACATGGATAACATTTATTTATAGCTATGTAGTTGGGTGTCTGCTTAGCTCTATGTCATAAATGAATCATAAGGGGTGAAACTGTTAGAGATTGCTGGGTAGTCTAAGCTGGTAGTGTAAAGAGTTAAATATCTAGAGGAGTTGTCGAGACGTTATCATCAGCTACCTTTCTTTTTATATAGAAATAGGAAAGAGCATTTCTTGTTTGACTGTAGGAAAATATGGAATTATTTAAGACTTTGAAACCTAAATTTTTCCCACCCTTGGCCTTTTGCGTGGCGAGAACCGCTAAAAACATATCTTTATCTAATTTGTTGTGTTGCTTGCTTAGCCCTTTACAACTGATTTTATCGTAATCCCCACTACAATGGTACGTCTTACTACATAAGCTAACAAGAGCTGTCCCTTCGTACTCTAGTTTAAAAAGCCCGGGCGTTCGTTTGGTGTACGCTTTAACACCCTTACAGTTTATACAGTCTGTTTTGCTAGTATGTTCATCGCAGCGATGGGTGTATGGAGGTCGCCTAGTGTGTAATAAGGGCTGTATAGGGGTCGTCTAGTGTGCCGTGATGGGTCAATGGAGGTCGGCTAGTATGTCGTGATGGGTGTACGGAGGTCGTCTAGTGTGTCATATTGGGTGTATAGAGGGCGTTTAGTGTGTCATGATGGTTGTATAGGGGTCGTCTAGTGTGTCATGATGGTTGTATAGGGGTCGTCTAGTGTACCGTGATGGGTGTACGGAGGTCGTCTAGTGTGTCATATTGGGTGTATAGAGGGCGTTTAGTGTGTCATGATGGTTGTATAGGGGTCGTCTAGTGTGTCATGATGGTTGTATAGGGGTCGTCTAGTGTGTCATGATGGTTGTATAGGGGTCGTCTAGTGTGCCGTGATGGGTCAATGGAGGTCGGCTAGTATGTCGTGATGGGTGTACGGAGGTCGTCTAGTGTGTCATATTGGGTGTATAGAGGGCGTCTAGTGTGTCATGATGGGTGTATAGCGGTCGTCTAGTGTGTCATATTGGGTGTATAGAGGGCGTCTAGTGTGTCATGATGGGTGTATGTAGGTCGTTTAGTGTGTCATATTGGGTGTATAGAGGGCGTTTAGTGTGTCGTGAGGGGTGTATGGAGGTCGTCTACTGTGTCGTGAGGGGTGTATGGAGGTCATCTAGTGTGGTATGTGTGGTGTATGGCGGTTGTCTGGTATATCATACTTTAATCAACCAATAAGAAAAATGAAGGAACATTACATTCAACATTACTTATCTTAACTACTTTACATCAATACAGTTGAATAACGTGTTATCGTTAAGTCTTACCATACTTTAAGAGAAAACATTCAAACTTACAGCGTAAAATATAGTCTCAATCATCTACACCGAATATAACCTGTTATCGATAAGCCTTAACATACGTTAAGAGAAAACAAGCCAACTTACTGTGCAAAAATCCGCTAGTGTGAACAGTAACTTTCCTTGAATCAACCAAACTTATAACGCCGTCTAGTTTAAATATAACCTGGTAAGAAATGAATAAATTAGCCAATCAGCGAGTGACTATGCCAACATCGCTTGATATCGGGATTAACCAATCAGAAAAGAGTATTAACATAGGAGGCGGGGCGAAGAAATGGCTGACAGGTGGATTAACCAATCAGAAAAGCGCGTTAGCCCAAGCGTAGGTAGTGGCTGTCGGGTCAGCAGTGGGGGAAAAATGCGGGGTGGTGGGTTACTTGAACTCGTTTTGACCCCTGAGGCAATTCCAGAAGAGTTCTATGACCTCATTTTGACCGCTGAAGGCTTTAATACCAAGGTTTCCCACTTCAACGAACGACATACATCATTAAAGGTGATTACTTCAGCTCTTAGACTTTGGAGTTCCATATCTTTATCACTTCAACGAATGACAGACAACAGTAAAGATGATCATTTCAGGTAAGAAAACTTAGTTCCAAACCCTAAAATTTTGGTTCATACTCACAAAGTTGAACACAAACTCTACAAATTTAGGCCCAAAGTTGTAATTGTTAGACACGAAAGTCGTAAATGTTATATGCAAAGTCCAAAAGTTTGTCAAAAAGACAACCCAAACTCAAAATAGTTAGATGCAAAGCTCAAAAATGTATATGCAAAGTCCAAAAAGTTACTCCAAAAGACAACTAATATAACACTTAACCCCAAAATTTCGTCTCATAACCAAAAAGTTGAACTCAAAACCCTAAAAATTTAGTCCCAAAGTGATACTAGTTCGACACAAAAGTCGTAAATGTTATATACAAAGTCTAAAAGTTTGTCAAAAAGACAACCCAAACTCAAAATAGTTAGACACAAAACCCAACAATTTATAGGCAAAGTCCAAAAAGTTACTCCAAAAGACAACTAATGTAACTCTTAATCCCAAAATTTCGGCTCATATGCACAAAGTTGAACACGAACTCTACAAATTTAGTCCCAAAGTCGTAATTGTTCGACACAAAAGTCGTAAATGTTATATACAAAGTCTAAAAGTTTGTCAAAAAGACAACCCAAACTCAAAATAGTTAGACACAAAACCCAACAATTTATAGGCAAAGTCCAAAAAGTTACTCCAAAAGACAACTAATGTAACACTTAACCCCAAAATTTCAGCTCATATGCACAAAGTTGAACACGAACTCTACAAATTTAGTCCCAAAGTCGTAATTGTTAGACACGAAAGTCGTAAATGTTATATTCAAATCCAAAAGTTTGTTAAAAAGACAACCCAAACTCAAAATAGTTAGACACAAAACCCAACAATTTATAGGTAAAGTCCAAAAAGTTACTCCAAAAGACAACTAATGTAACACTTAACCCCAAAATTTCGTCTCATAACCAAACAGTTGAACTCAAAACCCTAAAAATTTAGTCCCAAAGGGATACTAGTTCGACACAAAAGTCGTAAATATTATATACAAAGTCTAAAAGTTTGTCAAAAAGACAACCCAAACTCAGAATAGTTAGACACAAAACCCAACAATTTATAGGCAAAGTCCAAAAAGTTACTCCAAAAGACAACTAATGTAACACTTAACCCCAAAAGTTCGTCTCATAACCAAACAGTTGAACTCAAAACCCTAAAAATTTAGTCCCAAAGTGATACTAGTTCGACACAAAAGTCGTAAATGTTATATACAAAGGCCAAAACTTTATCAAAAAGACAACCCAAACTCACAATAGTTAGACACGAAAGTCATAAATGTTATATGCAAAGTCCAAAATTTTGTCAAAAAGACAACCCAAACTCAGAATATTTAGACACAAAAGACCAAATAGTTACATTCAAAGTCCAAAAGTTTGTCAAAAAGACAACCTTAACTCAAAATAGTTAGACACAAAACCCAACAATTTATATGCAAAGTCCAAAAAGTTACTCCAAAAGACAACTAATTTAACAACAAGCCCTAAAATTTCGTCTCATAACCAAAAAGTTGAACTCAAAACCCTAAAAAGTGTCCACTTATCAACCAAAGTCTTTAATACAGCTGAGAAAACCCTAATAAATAATTACAATTTACTAAAAATGTTGCACTTGATGATAGTTGCGACTGTGTCTAAATCATTATTGAAAATATTCATAGAACTCTAGTAAAAGCCAAACACACTAAAACACCACATTGAAAGAATGAACTTAAAGTTCACGCCCCTGTCACAACTCTGCTAAGAAAAGTACTGCAAAGCATGAAAGTTATGTCCCCTGCTATAACTCTACTAAACGAAAGTATTACCAAACATGTAGGTTACACTCCTACCATAACCCACTAAGAAAAACAAGATTTTGCTTAAAATACCACATTTATGATTGTTACGCCCCTTGACCCTTTATGAGGGGACGCCCATGAAACTGTTAGAAATAGTAAATTTACACTCTAGGGTTACTCCAAACTTTATATTAAGCATCCCCATAGCAAAAATTTACTAAAAAACCACTTTTATGAGTGTTGCCCCCTTACCCATTTTTGGCGGTTACGCCCATGAAACTGTTAAAAATAGTAAATTTAACAGCTAGACATACCCCAAACTTTATAATAAACATCCCCGTATCAAGAATTTACATAAAAACAACTTTTAAAATTACTACCCCTGTACCCATTTTTGGCGGTTACGCCCATGAAACTGTTAAAAATAGTCAATTTAACATCTAGACATACCACAAACTTTATATTAAGCATCCCCGTATCAAGAATTTACTAAAAAAATCACGTTTGAAATTACTACCCCTGTACCCATTTTTTTTTGCGGTTACGCCCATGAAACTGTTAAAAATAGTAAATTTAACATATAGACATACCCCAAACTTTATATTAAGCATCCCCATAACAAAAATTTACATAAAAAATCACTTTTGAAATTACTACCCCTGTACCCATTTTTGGTGGTTACGCCCATGAAACTGTTAAAAATAGTAAATTTAACATATAGACATACCCCAAACTTTATATTAAGCATCTCCGTATCAAGAATTCACTTAAAAACCACTTTTATGAGTGTTGCCCCCTTACCCATTTTTGGCGGTTACGCCCATGAAACTGTTAAAAATAGTCAAATTAACACCTAGACATACCCCAAACTTTATATTAAGCATCCCCATAACAAAAATTTACATAAAAACAACTTTTGAAATTACTACCCCCGTACCCATTTTTGGCGGTTACGCCCATGAAACTGTTAAAAATAGTCAAATTAACACCTAGACATACTCCAAACTTTATATTAAGCATCCCCATAACAAAAATTTACATAAAAACAACTTTTGAAATTACTACCCCTGTACCCATTTTTGGCGGTTACGCCCATGAAATCGATAAAAAAATTGAAGTTTAACCTATTGGCATACATCAAACATAATATGTGACACGCCCATGTATCAAATTTGCCTAAAAAATCAACCAAAAATTAGTAGTATATAGCCAGTGATTGACCAGGAAGACTCTCATATAAGGAAAAACGGCACCAAAAAATGTGCTTCCATGTACGGGCAGACTCTCATATAAGAATTTATGTGCGGCTGGAAGCACATTTTTTGGTGCCGTTTTTCCTTATATGAGAGTCTTCCTGGTCAATCACTGGCTATATACTACTAATTTTTGGTTGATTTTTTAGGCAAATTTGATACATGGGCGTGTCACATATTATGTTTGATGTATGCCAATAGGTTAAACTTCAATTTTTTTATCGATTTCATGGGCGTAACCGCCAAAAATGGGTACAGGGGTAGTAATTTCAAAAGTTGTTTTTATGTAAATTTTTGTTATGGGGATGCTTAATATAAAGTTTGGGGTATGTCTAGGTGTTAATTTGACTATTTTTAACAGTTTCATGGGCGTAACCGCCAAAAATGGGTACGGGGGTAGTAATTTCAAAAGTTGTTTTTATGTAAATTTTTGTTATGGGGATGCTTAATATAAAGTTTGGGGTATGTCTAGGTGTTAATTTGACTATTTTTAACAGTTTCATGGGCGTAACCGCCAAAAATGGGTAAGGGGGCAACACTCATAAAAGTGGTTTTTAAGTGAATTCTTGATACGGAGATGCTTAATATAAAGTTTGGGGTATGTCTATATGTTAAATTTACTATTTTTAACAGTTTCATGGGCGTAACCACCAAAAATGGGTACAGGGGTAGTAATTTCAAAAGTGATTTTTTATGTAAATTTTTGTTATGGGGATGCTTAATATAAAGTTTGGGGTATGTCTATATGTTAAATTTACTATTTTTAACAGTTTCATGGGCGTAACCGCCAAAAAAAAATGGGTACAGGGGTAGTAATTTCAAACGTGATTTTTTTAGTAAATTCTTGATACGGGGATGCTTAATATAAAGTTTGTGGTATGTCTAGATGTTAAATTGACTATTTTTAACAGTTTCATGGGCGTAACCGCCAAAAATGGGTACAGGGGTAGTAATTTTAAAAGTTGTTTTTATGTAAATTCTTGATACGGGGATGTTTATTATAAAGTTTGGGGTATGTCTAGCTGTTAAATTTACTATTTTTAACAGTTTCATGGGCGTAACCGCCAAAAATGGGTAAGGGGGCAACACTCATAAAAGTGGTTTTTTAGTAAATTTTTGCTATGGGGATGCTTAATATAAAGTTTGGAGTAACCCTAGAGTGTAAATTTACTATTTCTAACAGTTTCATGGGCGTCCCCTCATAAAGGGTCAAGGGGCGTAACAATCATAAATGTGGTATTTTAAGCAAAATCTTGTTTTTCTTAGTGGGTTATGGTAGGAGTGTAACCTACGTGTTTGGTAATACTTTCGTTTAGTAGAGTTATAGCAGGGGACATAACTTTCATGCTTTGCAGTACTTTTCTTAGCAGAGTTGTGACAGGGGCGTGAACTTTAAGTTCATTCTTTCAATGTGGTGTTTTAGTGTGTTTGGCTTTTACTAGAGTTCTATGAATATTTTCAATAATGATTTAGACACAGTCGCAACTATCATCAAGTGCAACATTTTTAGTAAATTGTAATTATTTATTAGGGTTTTCTCAGCTGTATTAAAGACTTTGGTTGATAAGTGGACACTTTTTAGGGTTTTGAGTTCAACTTTTTGGTTATGAGACGAAATTTTAGGGCTTGTTGTTAAATTAGTTGTCTTTTGGAGTAACTTTTTGGACTTTGCATATAAATTGTTGGGTTTTGTGTCTAACTATTTTGAGTTAAGGTTGTCTTTTTGACAAACTTTTGGACTTTGAATGTAACTATTTGGTCTTTTGTGTCTAAATATTCTGAGTTTGGGTTGTCTTTTTGACAAAATTTTGGACTTTGCATATAACATTTATGACTTTCGTGTCTAACTATTGTGAGTTTGGGTTGTCTTTTTGATAAAGTTTTGGCCTTTGTATATAACATTTACGACTTTTGTGTCGAACTAGTATCACTTTGGGACTAAATTTTTAGGGTTTTGAGTTCAACTGTTTGGTTATGAGACGAACTTTTGGGGTTAAGTGTTACATTAGTTGTCTTTTGGAGTAACTTTTTGGACTTTGCCTATAAATTGTTGGGTTTTGTGTCTAACTATTCTGAGTTTGGGTTGTCTTTTTGACAAACTTTTAGACTTTGTATATCTATCTATCTATCTTTCGTTCGCCTGAAGCATTGTCTATATCTGCAATGTCGTTTCCTGTATAAATGTTACTGTCTTTTGTAATTCTTGCAGTGGCCCATATAGTTTTGTCTGTAGTGTTGTATCTATGGGCCAATGGATTTTCCTCAGTCTACTATATTCAGTGCAGTCTTGAAGTATGTGTTCAGCAGTCTGGGGCGCCTGTCCACATGTACAAGTAGTTGAGGTGCCGATCTTGAATTTTGTATACATGTGACTATGGAGTCGATTGTGTCCTGTTCTGAGACGTATAATGATAACTTGTTCATATCTATTCATATTATAAAAGGCATCCTGATTTGGGGCTTGTGGTCCTCTGATTGATTTGATTATCTGTTTCTTATGATGGTATGTAACAGGTGTATCTAGTTGTGTGCCTGTTGAACCTTCCTTTGCCAACTGATCTGCTTTCTCATTTCCTGGTATTCCACAGTGAGATGGGATCCACTGCAGGGCAACCCTGTGGTGCTTGCAGAGTTCAGTCAATAAGGTCTGCAGATGTGGTAATTTTCTGGATTGTAGTGCCTGGAGTACTGATCTTGCATCTGTCAAAAACACTACAGGCTGCGGGCTAAGATTAATGTTCAGCAGTTTTTCTATTGCTAACTTTATTGCTTGTATTTCTGCATCATAATTGTGACAATATTTCCCTGTTGCTATTTTATTCATATCCCTAGTGTTATTTGGGTATTCTATATATGCACCTGCTCCCCCATTTTTTACTGCATTCTGTGCTGATCCATCTGTATACACACGAATCCATAGGTCTTGTGGGTATTCTTCATCCAGGAAACTGAGAGTTATTGTTTTTCGCTGTAGACTATTCTGTTCCTCTTTATCAACTATTCCTTTCACTTCTGTCCGTATTTGAACTGATAATCCAGATTCCTCTGTCCAGGGAGTCTGTTCTGGTATGGGCAGTAGGGGGTTAACAGCTCTTGGCATGTCTGGTGTTTGTCTACTAATACGCTTGGCTTGGTGGATAAAACTGCTTCTCTTAAGTCGTCCCAATGCAAGATTTTGGAATCGGTCCTTCATTGGATGTCTCGGCATGCAAGCAAATTTTTCTGCCTGTATCAGCACCTTTGTGTCCCTCCGTTCTCTCAGTGCTGGTATCCTCCACAATTTCTCCATCTCTAATATTGGTGTTGATTTCATTGCTCCTGTGATGACCCTAAGTGCCTGGTTTTGTACTTTATCCAGTTCTTGAAGTGTGGTGTTTGATGCTGAACACCATGCAGATGATCCATATTCTAAATGTGGGCGTATACTCTGTTGGTAAACTTTACTGAGTATTTTCCCACTCGCACCCCACGTAGTTCCACACAGCTTTCTTAGAATAGCCAATTTTCTCCTTGCTTTTTGGGTTGCCTTATTTATCTGCTGTTTCCAAGATAGTTTGTTATCAAATGTAACTCCGAGATACGTAGCCTGTATGTCTTCTTTCACAGGCTCATTGTTTATATAGATGGCTCCTGCTTTTTGTTTTGGGGAAAGAGTGAAAAGTGTAGTACTGCATTTGTCTGTATTGATGCTGATACACCATCTATTTGTCCATGAATTCAGTGCATTCATAGCTCTTTGTAACAATTTGGAGGCCACTGTTGCATACTCCTCTGTGCACCACATTACCAAGTCATCTGCATACATTGCCACTTTGATACCATGTGGTAGTTCAGTAACTAGGTCATTGATGTAGATCAGAAAAAGTGTTGGAGATAGTACCCCTCCCTGTGGAACGCCCTGGCGCAGTAAGACCTTCTTACTCTTAAGACCATCCAGTTGCACTCTGGCTCTCCTGTTATGCAGGTATGCTTTGACCCATTTGTACATCCTGCCATTTACTCCATAATTTCTCAGTTTCTTCAAAAGCCCTTCCTTCCATACCTTATCAAATGCTTTCTTTAGGTCTATCCATGCTGCTAGTACCAGTTTCTTTTCTTGAAACGCATCCTCAATTTCCTGGGAAAGATAGGTTGCCTGATCTTCGGTAGAGTAACACTGTCTAAAGCCTGCTTGTTGTGGGACAAGGAGATTTTCACTTTCCAGGTACCACTGCAGTCTGAGATTGATTATACGTTCCATTGTTTTACACAAACAGCTTGTAAGGCTGATTGGTCTATAGCTGGATGTCATTGAACCATCTTTTCCTGGCTTTAGTAATGGTATCATAATTGCTTCTCTCCATGCCTGTGGCACTTTACCTGTGATCCAGCAAATGTTGTAGATCTGCAGTAGTTTTGCTTTAGCTGCAGTTCCCAAGTTCTTAATCATTTCATTAGACACTCCATCACTACCTGGTGACTTTTTCATTTTTAATTTGGATATTGCCAGCTCTAGCTCTCTTTGTGTAATGGGTATTTCCATGACTTCATGTGCAGTCTCTTCTTGTCTTGCATTTTGTTGTTTTAGACGGGTCTCTTGACGTTTCTCTAGGCTAATTTCAATATTGTTGTCATTTGCAAAGGAGTCTGCAAAGTGATTTGCTGCATGTTTACCTGTTAGAATGTTTCCATCCTTCTTCAGTGTAATTTTTGTGTTCCCTTCTGTACCCTCATCATTCAGCTGTTTTACAAGCTTCCACACTTTTCTTGTGTCTCGTTCTAGATTCATGTACTCTGTTTTCTCTTTCCAACTTCTCCGTCTGGCTTGTAGTTTAGCCCATTGAAATTTGGCTTTAGCATGCTGATAGTTATTGTGGTGTTCCTGGCAGGGGTTATTTTCTGCTTGTTTTCGAGATGTTTCCATGTCATTGTGCAGTTGCTCTAGTTCACTATTCCAGTATGGTTTGTAGTGTTTCCGTGCCCCTCTGGGTATTGTTTCACTGGCAGCTTGTATTATTAGTCTACTGAATTCATCAACTATTTTGTTGATGTCTCTGTCTGTATTTAGATCTTTAGTCAGTACACTGGTGTAATGTTGATACATTTTCCAGTCTGCCTTTTTGTAATTCCATCTGGAGAGAGTGCTGCTCTCCCTGACGGCCTCATTTTGCACCACTAAAAAGACAGGTCGGTGGTCGCTGCCTCCAAGTTGTTTCCCAACAATACGTGTGATATTCCAATCCAGGTCTGGTGAATGGAAAGCAAGGTCTGGTGTAGATGTGGTATGCCATGATCTGGAATAGAATGTTGGTGGATCTGTTGCCTGGTTTAATAGTATAAGCCCATTGTCATCCTGCCAATTTTCAAGTTCTTCACCTCTCTTGTCCATATCTTCATAGCCCCAGCTCTGTGAATGGCTGTTAAAGTCTCCACATACAATTATTCTTTCTTTTAATGTAATTGTGTCTAGTGCTAGTGGGCGGTCACTCGGACAGTAGTAGTTTAGTAGATGGAAGTCTGTATTTCCTGTCCTGAGGTGCAGTATTTGATATTCCGCCCCATCCATATACACTTCAATCTGACATGCATTAATGTTGTTCCTTACAAGAGTCAGTATTCCGCCCTTTTGTCTGTTTTTCCTGTCAGATCGGTAGCACTGGTATCCCCTAATCTTCAAGGCTATGTCGTTGTTTAGATGGGTTTCCTGCAAACAGCATATGCTTACTTGTTCTTCATGCAGGATATTTTCTAATTCTATCTTTTTACTGTACCCATCTCTTTTGCTGTTGATGCCTTCAGCATTCCAGTGCATTATTTTGAGTGGTCTTATTTTGGGTTGGCCAGTAACTCTATTCTCTCGCCCCCTGACTCCACAGAGCGATTGAGAAGGACATCCAGTAATATAGGTTGGGCCCTTTCGAGGCTGAGGGCCCGGCGCTGCACCTGCCTGAGTGTCCATCACAGGGCGAGTGCCATATCGATTTGCAGTTATAGGCATGCTTCCCATTGGCGTGAGTGCGTGGCATCCTGATTTTTGTAGTGCGCCTTTTGGCTGGTTGCCTCCGACTTCAGCACTTAAAATTGCTAGAGCAGACTGTGGTCTTGCACGGGTGTAGGAAGGCCTGGCCAGTCTTGGTTTTCAGTCCCTGGTGACTGTTAAGCCCCATCCCCACGACAAGGAGCTGGCCTTGATGGGGAGACTTTGTATATAATATTTACGACTTTTGTGTCGAACTAGTATCCCTTTGGGACTAAATTTTTAGGGTTTTGAGTTCAACTGTTTGGTTATGAGACGAAATTTTGGGGTTAAGTGTTACATTAGTTGTCTTTTGGAGTAACTTTTTGGACTTTACCTATAAATTGTTGGGTTTTGTGTCTAACTATTTTGAGCTTGGGTTGTCTTTTTAACAAACTTTTGGATTTGAATATAACATTTACGACTTTCGTGTCTAACAATTACGACTTTGGGACTAAATTTGTAGAGTTCGTGTTCAACTTTGTGCATATGAGCTGAAATTTTGGGGTTAAGTGTTACATTAGTTGTCTTTTGGAGTAACTTTTTGGACTTTGCCTATAAATTGTTGGGTTTTGTGTCTAACTATTTTGAGTTTGGGTTGTCTTTTTGACAAACTTTTAGACTTTGTATATAACATTTACGACTTTTGTGTCGAACAATTACGACTTTGGGACTAAATTTGTAGAGTTCGTGTTCAACTTTGTGCATATGAGCCGAAATTTTGGGATTAAGAGTTACATTAGTTGTCTTTTGGAGTAACTTTTTGGACTTTGCCTATAAATTGTTGGGTTTTGTGTCTAACTATTTTGAGTTTGGGTTGTCTTTTTGACAAACTTTTAGACTTTGTATATAACATTTACGACTTTTGTGTCGAACTAGTATCACTTTGGGACTAAATTTTTAGGGTTTTGAGTTCAACTTTTTGGTTATGAGACGAAATTTTGGGGTTAAGTGTTATATTAGTTGTCTTTTGGAGTAACTTTTTGGACTTTGCATATACATTTTTGAGCTTTGCATCTAACTATTTTGAGTTTGGGTTGTCTTTTTGACAAACTTTTGGACTTTGCATATAACATTTACGACTTTCGTGTCTAACAATTACAACTTTGGGCCTAAATTTGTAGAGTTTGTGTTCAACTTTGTGAGTATGAACCAAAATTTTAGGGTTTGGAACTAAGTTTTCTTACCTGAAATGATCATCTTTACTGTTGTCTGTCATTCGTTGAAGTGATAAAGATATGGAACTCCAAAGTCTAAGAGCTGAAGTAATCACCTTTAATGATGTATGTCGTTCGTTGAAGTGGGAAACCTTGGTATTAAAGCCTTCAGCGGTCAAAATGAGGTCATAGAACTCTTCTGGAATTGCCTCAGGGGTCAAAACGAGTTCAAGTAACCCACCACCCCGCATTTTTCCCCCACTGCTGACCCGACAGCCACTACCTACGCTTGGGCTAACGCGCTTTTCTGATTGGTTAATCCACCTGTCAGCCATTTCTTCGCCCCGCCTCCTATGTTAATACTCTTTTCTGATTGGTTAATCCCGATATCAAGCGATGTTGGCATAGTCACTCGCTGATTGGCTAATTTATTCATTTCTTACCAGGTTATATTTAAACTAGACGGCGTTATAAGTTTGGTTGATTCAAGGAAAGTTACTGTTCACACTAGCGGATTTTTGCACAGTAAGTTGGCTTGTTTTCTCTTAACGTATGTTAAGGCTTATCGATAACAGGTTATATTCGGTGTAGATGATTGAGACTATATTTTACGCTGTAAGTTTGAATGTTTTCTCTTAAAGTATGGTAAGACTTAACGATAACACGTTATTCAACTGTATTGATGTAAAGTAGTTAAGATAAGTAATGTTGAATGTAATGTTCCTTCATTTTTCTTATTGGTTGATTAAAGTATGATATACCAGACAACCGCCATACACCACACATACCACACTAGATGACCTCCATACACCCCTCACGACACAGTAGACGACCTCCATACACCCCTCACGACACACTAAACGCCCTCTATACACCCAATATGACACACTAAACGACCTACATACACCCATCATGACACACTAGACGCCCTCTATACACCCAATATGACACACTAGACGACCGCTATACACCCATCATGACACACTAGACGCCCTCTATACACCCAATATGACACACTAGACGACCTCCGTACACCCATCACGACATACTAGCCGACCTCCATTGACCCATCACGGCACACTAGACGACCCCTATACAACCATCATGACACACTAGACGACCCCTATACAACCATCATGACACACTAGACGACCCCTATACAACCATCATGACACACTAAACGCCCTCTATACACCCAATATGACACACTAGACGACCTCCGTACACCCATCACGGTACACTAGACGACCCCTATACAACCATCATGACACACTAGACGACCCCTATACAACCATCATGACACACTAAACGCCCTCTATACACCCAATATGACACACTAGACGACCTCCGTACACCCATCACGACATACTAGCCGACCTCCATTGACCCATCACGGCACACTAGACGACCCCTATACAGCCCTTATTACACACTAGGCGACCTCCATACACCCATCGCTGCGATGAACATACTAGCAAAACAGACTGTATAAACTGTAAGGGTGTTAAAGCGTACACCAAACGAACGCCCGGGCTTTTTAAACTAGAGTACGAAGGGACAGCTCTTGTTAGCTTATGTAGTAAGACGTACCATTGTAGTGGGGATTACGATAAAATCAGTTGTAAAGGGCTAAGCAAGCAACACAACAAATTAGATAAAGATATGTTTTTAGCGGTTCTCGCCACGCAAAAGGCCAAGGGTGGGAAAAATTTAGGTTTCAAAGTCTTAAATAATTCCATATTTTCCTACAGTCAAACAAGAAATGCTCTTTCCTATTTCTATATAAAAAGAAAGGTAGCTGATGATAACGTCTCGACAACTCCTCTAGATATTTAACTCTTTACACTACCAGCTTAGACTACCCAGCAATCTCTAACAGTTTCACCCCTTATGATTCATTTATGACATAGAGCTAAGCAGACACCCAACTACATAGCTATAAATAAATGTTATCCATGTACTATATATTGACTCAATGTACTGAATATTTTTGTAATGTTATATAATATCAATGTATGTTATACACCTATTGAGATAATAAAAGAATAAAATATATCTTTGTCTTCTGTCTTATATTGATCGTTTTTCATTGATGTTGTATAATCTACTAACCTATCACTATCGCTCAAGTACACCAAGCGCTCCAAAGTCAGCACACACCAGACATAAACACGTCACTTCCGGGTCACCGGGACTAGAGGTCGATACCTCGACACGAAATGTCACGGTTAACTCCCCCTGCGCCACACGCTTTATGCGCGCCGCGCGCCACACTATATATCTTTGTTAATTTACGGGCCAAATGCTAATCAAATGGACCCTTGTATACTACTAACGTGTATGGTGCGTGCTTCAGTTTTACCTTGTTACAATTTGTAGTTTACATAAAACTCTCTTCCACAGATGGGTTTTGATTGTTGTAGTCAATCATTGTCTTCCTTTCAAGTTTTTGTTGTCCTTAGGTGATATCGCATTTATCTGCGAATCTGACCACAACTCTAATGTTATTTGACCATTTTGGACAGTTCTTCGTATTTGTTTTCACAGGAAGTAATGTCAATAATTAAGCTGTTTATAGACATCACGGCAGATCCTTTAAAAAGGTTTCTTCTGTCCACCCACCGGTCGATTGCCGTCACTGAACTTACCGTACGGGAGCCGTTTCGGAACGCCTTCATCAGACAAGTAGACAACATCTCAAGGCTATTTCAATAGTGCTTCTCGCATTGTAATTTTGTCTTTAGAGCATTCAATGTCTGCTCATTAACCTACAAAGTTACATTAAACAGACTGTGGTAAAAAGCTTATATGGAAGCAAACAAGTTTTCTTGACAACCTACAAGTAACTGTTCCTTACTGTTATCTTATTAAAAATAGTAAGATAATATTGCAGTTGAATGCAGTGACTTTAGAACAATAAGCCTAATGAGCCATGTTACAAAAATCTTGCTAAAAGTTATACAAGGAAGGATTCAGAATAAAATCAATACTGAATTAGATGAGCAGCAATTTGGATTTAGGAAAAATAGCGGGACAAAAGAAGCCATATTCTGCATGAGAACATTAATCGAAAAGTACACAGATGTAAACAAACCAAAAGTGCTACGAAGATCATCATTTTCGGGAGGACGCGAACTTCCATGGTATATGATGGATAGGCCGCAGGAACCATTGAAGGCTATGTCTGAAAAGTGTTCCTTCTTGCAGTTTCCTCATATTCCAAGTCCGGCTTGTTGCAGGAGATACTGAGTTAAGTGTTCTGTGCACACTGTGAGCTGTGTGTCTCATCCGTTTTGATCCTGTTTCGATATCCCGCTTGTTTACGATGAATGATGATATCGTATGACAGGGAACAGTTGGCTGAGTTCACTTTCTGCGCGGTTTAGCCTTATGTCTTTTGGCGTGTGCTGAGACTGCTACGATGGGGACTACAGTTACCTTTCTTTGTTTGGGATATGTGTTAGTAATTCGGATGATTCCACTGGCACGGGCGATCGAGCAATTTTGGATTTTAATTCGTTTGCAGTGATATCGAGGCCTACCATAACCAATAACCAATAACAATAAACAAACCAATATATGCCTGCTTCATAGACTACACCAAAGCTTTTGATAGAGTACACCACAAACACCGAGTAGTACCGAGGGGCCTCGGTAGCCTAGTTGGGAAAATCACCCGACTGGACTACCGACGTTCGGACAACCCGTGTTCGATTCCCGCTGGGAGCAGTGTGAGTTGTACTCGTGGTTGGAAAAAAAAAAATACCCCCACGGTCGACCCAGCCGTTGGCAGAAATGGGTACCAGAGTATTACCCTGGGAAGGTGAGGAATGTCGCTTCGCATCCGAGTTTCGACGCTTGAGGCGACACTATACAGAAATCTCCGAACATTTCTGGATAGGCGGCCGAGCACATATGGGTGTAAATTCGCGTGCTAAGACGCCAGTTCAAGTCTCGTACTTTACCGTTTACGGTTCTTATTCAGGGCAAGCCCCATAACCTTGCGAGAGAGCTGATGGCGTTATTGCCCATATTTTTTAACATCTACAATTTGTTGGGGTAATCTGGTTAGTACTGCTCCTTTAGAGCCCTTGCCATCTTGATACACGGTTGGTAGCAAGCAATCATTATTAGTCAGTAGTTTGGTAAAATATTAGTGTCTTATGTTTGATGCTGTTTTTGCTGGAAAGCTTCTCCCGTGGCTGCTTCTATCAATATTGGATAAACAAATTCAAGCGCAAAATAAACCAGATGCATTCATGATGCCAGGCCTCGTATCCTTTCTCCTGCGCCTTTTGCCTTCTGAATGTAATATCAACACTGCCTCGAATCTTGCTGTGGCGTTTTTTTAAATAGTTATTTGTGTTCTCCATGTGATACGATCTACAGCCAGATCCTTCTAGTTTAACCTGTGCTGTTTTTTTTAATTGCATAAATTCCGTACTCATTTAAGGCTGGGTGAACCTAGAACTTCTCAGTAACTAATGTTCTATCGCGCTTCCGTTCAATGAACGCTAACAAAAAATGTTAAGCATGGCTGGGACAACCAATAGCATACAGACACTGCTGCCGCTGCAAAAAGAAAGTTACAAATAGTAGTTTTTGTCTTACATTTTTTAAATTTTCATTAGTTATGCTATATTTTAATGCACAGAGCGTGCTTCATTGCTTCTGCCTGTATTAGTTGGTTATTATTTTTTTTTTTTTAATTTTAGATCGGTCGATATTTTTTGTAGGCTTTGAGGAAGAGAGAGAGAGATGGAATATGAAATATGATGTGGGAAATGTAATAAAATGTAAAACCCAGTGGCGTTGTGGTTAGTGCGCTCGCTTGCTGACCTGAAGGTTCGGGGATTAAATGACAATTCAAGCACATTTTTTCCGACTTAAAAAGCTCTTGTTCTACCCCGCTGAGAATAGGTACCAGAGCGTATTAATGGCCCTAGCATCGCATTGATTCTGCAACCAGTTACATACCATCAGAAGAAACAGATAATCAAATCAATCTGAAGACCACAAGCCTTAAATCAATATGCCTTTCATAGTATGAGTAGATGGGAGTAAGTTAGCATTATACGCATCAGAACTGGGCACAATCGACTCCACAGTCACATGTATACAAACTTCAAGAAGGCACCTCAACTACTTGTACATGTGGACAGGCGCCCAAGACTGCTGAACACATACTTCAAGACTGTACTGAATATAGTAGACTGAGGAAAATCCATTGGCCCATAGATACAATACTAGCGACAAAACTATATGGGCTGGAAGAATTACAAAAGACAGTAACATTTATACTGAAGACGACATTGCAGATATAGACAATACTTCAGGCGAACGAGAGATAGATGGACTGGTTATGCACACCAAATCTATGCTACTTTATCATCATCATGTGTCACACCTGGTGACGTAGGCGATCGTGCCATTTCACAATTATCTGTCCTCAGTCCATCGTATCAGTTCTGTTGGTGACTGTTTACCGCTTTACAATATAAAAACTTTCTACTATGTTTCCTCTTTGTCGTTCTCTCTTCTCTTGGATTTTGCCAGTTATTGCTAATATATAGCATACTAAAAGTATTAACAAAATTAATAGGCAGCGATAATGTGATTGCTCATGCAAACAATTGACGAAATGCATTACTGCTTTAGCCTCCTGACATGACATTAGAATGCAGACAGGAAACCTCACTCGAATTTTCATCGGTGAATATAACGTAGATGTGAAATGAAGATTAACTTGTCGTGGGATTTGCCTTTAAATGAAATATGGAAATACCCCAGGGGAAAAATGCATTTCTGCTTCAGGATTAAAAAAAAAAAGAAATTATAACGAAATAAAATGTAGAAGAATTTAGAAAGAAACTTTCATACAAATAAAGTTTAGTTTACGCATAAAACGTATGTTCAGCAAAATATCTGAAGTATTTCCAAAAAAATATTTATATTTGATTCAAATCGACAAAAATATTCTTCACTTTAAATAATTTCGAAAGGAAATTAAATTAAGTAAACCCATTCAAATTACGTGCAAAAACTAACGTATCAAAGTAATGAATTTACATAACTTAACTCAGCGAAGGAAAGAATTTACATAAAATTAAGTAAAGTAGAAAGAATTTAAATTAAAATATTTTTAATCGTTGCGTAAAAATAAGTCAATTGTTTGTTTGTCTTCTAGTGCATCGAGTGCACGGAGTTATATTATCTCTTAGACCAAGGGTGGCAGGCTGCAATAGCTTTCTTGACTTCGAGGGTTCTGTTGGGAGAAGTTGGAACTTGTCCTGTAAAGTGATACTTGCAGTAATAAGTGTTCCATTTCAATAGAATTACTGAAAAACACAGCGATCTTTGCCTCCGTCATCCTGCTCAGACAAAACAGTGAGACCAACCAGAAGCTCTAGAGAGATCATGATCTGCTGAGAGGCTGAGACTGAGGAACCGACCGAAGGTGGCAGGGTTTAATCCACAGCCGACTATAAATTGTCTTAGGCCTGCGGGTTGAGAGGAAATTCCTGGAAAACTTCCAACTGGCCTACGTTCTCAGCTTTGCTAACTGGGGTGGTTGTGTGTAGAGTGACGTCTGTAGCTTCTGAAGTTGAATAAGTCTCGAACAGAGATGGTTGTGTGTAAGAGTGACGTCTGTAGCTTCTGAAGTTGAATAAGTCACGAACAGAGATGGTTGTGTGTAGAGTGACGTCTGTAGCTTCTGAAGTTGAATAAGTCACGAACAGAGATGGTTGTGTATAAGAGTGACGTCTGTAGCTTCTGAAGTTGAATAAGTCACGAACAGAGATGGTTGTGTGTAGAGTGACGTCTGTAGCTTCTGAAGTTGAATAAGTCACGAACAGAGATGGTTGTGTGTAGAGAGACGTCTGTAGCTTCTGAAGGTGAATAAGTCACGAACATAGATGGTTGTGTGTAGAGTGACTTCTGTAGCTTCTGAAGTTGAATAAGTCACGCTAATTTGAGGGTTTTCCGGGATTATTTTCTGCACGCGGGTTTTAGCAAATATATAGTTGGTTGTGATTGAGCCCTTCCTACTACCCAAAAAAGTATAAGACAACAAATAAAATGTTATAATAATAACTTTTAATTAACAACAATTTAGCAAACATTATGATAAAGAAAGGAAGGAAGGGGGAAGGGAGAAAATGAAGAAAGAAAGAAAGAAAGAAAGAAAGAAAGAAAGAAAGAAAGAAAGAAAGAAAAAAAAGTAAGAGAAAAAGAAACAAACAAACAAACAAACAAAGAAAAAGAAAGAAGGAAAGAAAGAAAGAGAAAAAAGAAAGAAAGAAAGAAAGAAGAAAGAAAGAAAGAAAGAAAGAAAGAAAGAAAGAAAGAAAGAAAGAAAAAGAAAGAAAGAAAGAAAGAAAGAAAGAAAGAAAGAAAGAAAGAAAGAAAGAAAGAAAGAAAGAAAGAAAGAAAGAAAGAAAGTCCACTGAAATGAGATTTACCATACAATTCATTAACACTTTAAAAACTCTTGAGCAATCTTTTAGAAATATGACAGTTGTCACAATAATAGTTCTACAGATGAAAAGCACTCTCTAAAAAAATAATTTAGTTAAGGATTACAATTTAATTTATGGAAAGAAAACAATGAAAAACAAATAATAAAATTATTATAATAAAAAATATTTTCCTTACAAAAAAAAATTAAATTTCAGCAGACAAAAGTTAATCAAGTATTTCATTAATAAAATAATGAATCTTAATAGAAATAATTCACCCTTGAAAAAAACAGTTTCAATGAGGTAACAACGTCAAGAAAATATTTACAAGATGATAATGGTTGATGCTGCTAGAAAAGAGAGAAAGTTGTAACTTTAGATCAACCCGGATACTCAAAATAATTTAAGCGGAGGTGAAGAAAAAGTCGAAAAAAGATAAGAGGAGGAAGGGAAGGAGGAGGATAAGAAGAAAGGAAGGAGGAAAAGAATAAACTGAAAAGCGTAAGTTGGTCGCCCGAGCCAACATCAATTTATCCCGAGCTGCCACAAGGTCCACCATTGTCACGAGTCCTGCTTAACGTGTACTCAAAAACGATCACAGAATAACAACTGTATGGTAGGGGTAGAACTACGACTTTTGCTGATAACATTCTGGTACATCGATATAAAGATACCAGACAGCTTAAGAGAATCGCTTGGTAGAAGGTCAACAACAGAAATGATAAATAACTGTCGTGATCGAAAGTTGTGGAGGGACATGATCACCTACGCCAGCAGGGTTGGTACTTGATGATGATGATATCGACATGAAGGGACAAAATCGTCTCAAACAGTCAAAGAGGGAAACCGTCTCCACGCTGCAAAACGAACCCGATCGCATTTCTTCCTGGTCTGAAGTATCGGGTGTCTATGTTAATCCTAATTATAGCATAAGTTGCATCGTTCTCCCTTGACAGTCATAATATCGTTAACACCCAAACACCGGTGGGACGAATGGGAACTGACGATTTGAGACGAGGAACAGGTCAATGACGTACTTAGGAGTTCAATTTGATCGCAATCTAAAGTTGTAGGGACCACGTCGACCATGTGATAACAAAAGCCCGCAAAGGATTAGCCGCCATGAAGGTCATAGTAGCTGTCAACATCGAGCAGATATACTTATTTTTCTGTTACAGTGACTAGTCCTCGCACCAATCGAGTATGCCCCAGCAATCCTCATTGTCAGTACGACACAAATTAACAGGAAGGAGAAAATACAGAGTGAAGCTATGCGCATTATCTTGGGGTGAACATGGGAGACTCCCTGTGTAACAATGAAGTATCTTTTTGATTTTCCAAACATGGATGACAGGATCAAATTCTTGAGGGCGCGAACATACCTGAAGAGAGGTGCAGATAAAGAGCAC
The DNA here is from genome assembly GCA_032433765.1 of Megaustenia siamemsis. Lineage (NCBI taxonomy): Eukaryota > Metazoa > Mollusca > Gastropoda > Stylommatophora > Ariophantidae > Megaustenia > Megaustenia siamemsis. The sequence goes on from JAVIAB010000051.1 coordinate 59,944,634, forward strand.
CCATATGCACCAAGAACGCAACACGGAAAAGTGACAGACTAAGTAAAGGCAAATCAAAACTGTGTGGGCCGCGCAGAAACTGTCATCAAACAGGTCGCTGGGCTTATCAATATCAACACTGGAAAGGAGTGGAGTGGATACCTCATCATTCAGAGGCACAGGCTCGTGTACACACGTATACAATCTTTGTCACACTCGACAGGAAATGTAGGGAGCAGGACCCAGTCGTGGTCAATGTGAAGATCAAAGCTCCAATCTGGGATAACACCGATCAGGAAGATGCAGTCAATCTATTTTGGCGGATCTGTAATAAGAAACTAAAGGAATGCATGGGCATTTACAGCACGCTCGGCAGGCGGAACAGTCAAGGAAGACAGTCGTGCATGCTTTATGACCACGAGTTGCACGATGATGGCAGTGACTAGGGCGTTCTTCTGTCACAAGACTACACCCCCGCCTGTATGCTAAGTGATTCGATGAGCACGGCAAGAAAGGTGGAGGCTGACTGGACGCAGGCAATGGGTAGAGTCATTGCAGGAAGCAACAATACGTAGAATAACCTTTGTCTACATCACTGGACATGCGAGAGTACGGGGAAATTAAAGAGCGGACATTGCTGGCTAGTCGTCCTGCTGTCGCCGAAGACGGTCAACCAATGAAACGGAGGAAATCATCAATGCCCACCGAGACGGGGAAGGGCACAAGACTTCGACAACCGTGAGTGGGCATCACACCTTCGGATGAAAGAGATGGGAGTTAAGATGGGTACAGCTAGAAACGAGAAACTTACTGGGCGTATAAGAAGACTTAACCAACACGGAACTGGAGTCGTCAGTCGCTGGAGCTGAGAAGGAGATCTGAGCACCTATGGTCATATTCGGAGTGCAATGATATGACCCGCAATTAACTTAATAACTCAAAAAGAAAAAAAAGAAAAGAATAAGTAGGAGGAAGTAAATAAGGAAGAAAAAAATAAAAATAGAAGGCAATTTTATTAAAGTAATCCGCAGAGTAGGTTTTTTTCCATAAAAATAATTGTAAAAAGTAAATAATTTCAATAAAATTAATTCGAGAAAATAAGAGCTTAAATTAAAAAATTTCAATAACTAAAGAAATTCAAAGAATTTAATTCAGTAGTTAAATTAATCTCCATGTAAAACATACTCATTAAAGAAAACATCACCATCATATGCTTTGCTGCGCCATTTAATCAACATTTTGAGTAGTTCAAAATTCCACATAACCTTTCTTTATTCAGATATTTCCATTTTGTTTTCATCTGTATTGTTTGATTTTAATCTTTCAAGTTGTCATTAATTCTTTCTAAAATTGCAAAGTACAATGTATAATCCAATAGCACTTTCATTGTCTTCTTCCCTCCTTCCCCCTCCTCCTCAATCTATCTCTCTCTCTTTGTTTTTTTAATTGTTGTTTTCATTAAAATTATTACACTTTTTAGCTGTCCACAATTATTTTGAGATTACTATTCTCAGATTGTACAAGGTCAACAACAGAAATGATTAATAGCTGCCGAGATCGAAAGTTGTGGAGAGACATGATCACCTACGCCAGTAGGCCCGATACTTGATGCTGATGATGATTCTCAGGAGTCAAACATATTTCTATTAAAATCTGTCCTGCTGTTTTAACTTAAGGTATACAGTGGTAATGATAGGTTTATGAAAACGTAAGTTTAAAAATAACGGTGGATTTATGAAAAACCTACACCTAACGTTATTTTAAGTAAAGAATACTATATATATATATATATATATATATATGGTCAGTCGAAGGCCCCGGTATCACTGCAAACGAATTTAAATCCATAATTGCTCAACCGCCCGTGCCAGTGGAATCATCCGAATTACTATCTCATCTCCCAAACAATGAAAGGCAGCTGTAGTATCCATCATTGCAGTCTCAGCACACGCCAAAAGACATAAGACGAAACCGCACAGAAAGTGAACACAGTCATCTGTTCTCCATCTTACGATATCATCATTCATCGTAAAAAATTAGAATATCGAAACATGATCAAAACGGATGGAGCACACAGCTCACGGTGCGCACAGAGCACTTAACTCAGTAGCTCCTGCAACAAGCCGGACTTGCAATAGGAATATGAGAAAACTGCAATAAGGAACACTTTTGAAACGTAGTCTTTAATGGTTCCTGCCGCCTATCCACCATAGTGACCGGAAGTTCATATATATATATATATATATATATATATATATATATATATATATGAATTCATGTAAGACGCGACCACACATAAAGTTAATTAAGAACTAATTAGAATTTAAAAGAATATAGTCGAAACTTCCGTAAAATGAAATTATTTTTCAGAAGTTGAATAAAATGAAATAAATGTGCTGAGAAATAAACTCCAAACACAAATATATGAAATACATACAAATAATATGATATGCATAATGATATACATTCGAATAATAAAATATAGTATTTGGCATTAACACTGTTCTGTTTCCCCAAAGCGGATAATCAAAAACACACTGACTTACGTGTGGCACACTAAACCATGGTTCAGGGTCGACCTCTTTCTCTAGCCTCCAAAGCAAAAATTCGATTGATTTCAACAAAACACGAATGCAGAACACTCACGCAGAGACCGAACCGAATAAAGTGAAAGAATAAAGCACGTTTCGTCTGCTTTCTAATATTATGGGTTTCTGAATTGTAGACGTCATGTCTGCTAGTCTCTAGATATAATGAAAGCAAGACTGACTGATGCTAATCTCATTTATTTGCTTCGCTGATAGTCGCCATAGAATCCAATTATATTACCATATTTCCTTGCCGGAAACACATATCTTCTGTGCCAATGAAATAAATGAAAAAGGCGATCGAGTATTCTTTATTTCTGAATATTTTATGTCATTTGCTTTAGTTTATGTTTACAAGTTTCTGCGTGTTATTGTGTGTGGGGTTATTTGCGTGTTGGTTGTTAAGCTAGATATATATGTGTGCAGAAGAGAAAGAAAACCTTACTAATAGATTTGGCTAGGAATTTATAAAGACGAGCACATTGGGAGAATAAATAAGGAAAGTGCTCATGTGTTTGTTGTTGATTCGACAATGAAAGATGGTTGGCTCTTTTTTCTTTTACATATTCAACTTTAGATGTGATTGATTTATTGTTGATTTATTGATTCTCAAAATTAAATATGATTAAATTATTATTCATTCAGCTGTGGAAATGATTGGTTTGCCGTTAATTCAACAATGGAAAGATCCGATTGGTTCGTTATTGATTCAACAATGGAGTAAGAGGATTGGTTTGTTATTGATTCAACAATGGATTAAGAGGATTGGTTTGTTATTGATTCAACAATGGATTAAGAGGATTGGTTTGTTATTGATTCAACAATGGATTAAGAGGATTGTTTGTTATTGATTCAACAATGGATTAAGAGGACTGTTTGTTATTGATTCAACAATGGATTAAGAGGATTGTTTGTTATTGATTCAACAATGGAGTAAGATTATTGGTTTGTTATTGATTCAACAATGGATTAAGAGGATTGTTTGTTATTGATTCAACAGTGGAGTAAGATTATTGGTTTGTTATTGATTCAACAATGGATTAAGAGGATTGTTTGTTATTGATTCAACAATGGAGTAAGATTATTGGTGTGTTATTGATTCAACAATGGAGTAAGATGATTGGTTTGTTATTGATTCAACAAGTGATGATGATTGGTGTGTTATAAATTCAACAGTGGTGCGTGATTGGTTTGTTATTGATTCAACAAGTGATGATGATTGGTGTGTTATAAATTCAACAATGGAGTAAGATGATTAGTTTGTTATTTATTCAACAACAGATGTGATTCATATATTATTGATTCAAAAATGAAGATGGGTGGTTTATTATTGATCCAGTAGTGGAGATGACGGATTCGTTATTGATTCCTTAATGAAGTTATGATTGATTTATTAATTCACAAGTGGAAAGAGTGACTTGATGGAGAGCGACTGTAGGTATTCTCTTTTCGGCGATGTCGTCTGAAAATGTCCCCCATGCAGCCGACTTGACTCGCACTGGAGTTCTACCTTGCTGACGTCAATACTGAGAATACAAAATGGCTGCATCCTGCAGTGTTTTTTTTTAGAGACTAGCGTCGTACTTAAACCGTTTCGGTTGCTTGTTTGTTTAAAATGAGTGTTTCACAGGAAGCTGAAGGAAGGAAGTGACTGTGTATTCTTTTATCGATGGAAGTCGTTTAGAATCGTCGCCCGTGCTGGTGTTAGGTCTGCACGAAGTCGAACTTGTCAACAGAATCTGTCAACGTGCGTTGACAGGAGCTGTTATGCGGTGGGGCGGATGTGGGAAATTTCGGACTTCTGTAAAACTGATTACATGAACAGACCTTTTTTTCCCCTTTCTATTAAAATTCTGTGGTCCTGTCGGTAAATTATAGCAGGGATTCATCTTTTTGTGTTTTGTCTTTTGTGACACTTTTGTAAACATTTTTTTACGAAGTTAACTTTATACAACTGCTGCCTTCTTAGGGCTATTTTCATTGCTTAACAGAAAATGAAGTGCAGATATTGTAGAGTAATAGAGTGGCCATGAATTATGCTTTTTATGTGCTGGGACCGTTGGTTCCGTACTTCTTTGTTTTGATCTCTATTTTGATAACCGGATGATTTAGATACAGTTAAGCTACTTTTACCAAAAATAATATCGATCTATGTACACGGTTTAATCAAGATAATGTATCAATCAGATGGCACTTAATAAGATTGGCTAGATAATTTGTGGATATATATGTTGAGCTGTAATCAAAAGCGAAATTTTCATGGAAATAAAAGCCATGTTTATGAATATTTTAAGACCCCCTATTGCTAACGTCTAAACTAATTAGATTTAAAATGCGATAGCAACCAGTTACAAAAATAGATGTGCCAATCTGCTGAGAGAAAAAGAAGATAAAAAACGACAGTCACGCTTCGAGTGGCAGTTGTAATATTTCCCATTAAATCACCGAAGACAGTTGAATACTTCACATTAAATCACCGAAGACAGTTGAATACTTCACACTAAATCACCAAAGACAGTTGAATACTTCACATTAAATCACAAAAGACAGTTGAATACTTCACACCAAATCACCAAAGACAGTTGAATACTTCACATTAAATCACCAAAGACAGTTGAATACTTCACACTAAATCACCAAAGACAGTTGAATTATCATCATCATCAAGTACCAGGCCTAGTGGCGTAGGTGATCATGTCTCTCCACAACTTTCGATCTCGGCAGCTATTTATCGTTTCTGTTGTTGACCTTCTGCCAAGCCATTCTCTTAAGCTGTCTGTTTTTTTTTCTCTATGCTTCCCTCTATCTCTTCGTCCCTCAATTTTTTCCAGTTGTTACAATATATTCAAGTTGTTCTCTTTTCATTACATGGCCAAAAAATGATGATTGTCTCTTCCTAACATTGTAAATTAGCTCTCTTTTTGCTTTGACCTCTTTCAGAACCTCTTCATTACTCTTCTTAGTTGTCCATGGTATTCTCAACATTCTTCTGTAAAACCACATTTCTACAGACTCCAGTGATTTTCTTGTCTGTTGTCCTATTGTCCATGACCCGCATCCATATGTTAAGACTGGCTCTACGTAACATTTAAGAACTCTTTTTCTTGTTTCTATTGTCAAAAATGGATTGCTTAGCATTTTCCTAATTTTTTGGAAAGCTGCTTTTGCCTGAGCCATTCTGCATCTCACCTCTTTTGTACATCTTCCGTCTGAGGTTAACAGAGTTCCCAAATATTTAAATTCATTTACCTGTTTTAATATTGTTCCACTTGTCTTTATTTTGCGCTGAGGTGATGTCTTTTTCTTTGTTGTTACCATTATCTCTGTCTTTTTGCTATTAAGGCTGAGTCCTTTATTTTTGCTTTCTTTCACTATAATGTCCAACATTTCTTGTAACTCATTTTCACTCTTAACGATTAATATACTGTATTATCAGAATACCTTAGATTATTTATATTATGACCTCGAATTGTTATTCCAGGCATGCCTCTTATGGATCTTAAAATAATCTCACTATAAATATTAAACAAATCTGGTGACAGCACACAACCTTGTCTAACACCCTGTTTTATTTGTTGAAACATTCCCAATTGGTTTCCAGCTCTTATGACCGCTGTTTGTTGCCAGTACATGTTCTTTATTATTCTTAGATCTTTGCTGTCTATGTTTATGCTTTCTAAAATTTTGATTATTTCTTGGTGCTTTACTTTGTCAAATGCTTTGGTATAATCTATGAAACATTGGTATAGATCTGTTTTCACCTCTATGGTTCTTTCTACTAAAGATATTATGATATAAATGGCATTGCGTGTTCCTTTATCTCTAACAAAACCACACTGTTCATCGCTAATTTCTGGACTGAATTTGTTTCGCACTCTTCGCATGATGATTCTTAGTAATATCTTAGTCATATGACTCATAAGGCTTATTGTGCGATGATCATCGCATTCAATCACACCCGATTTCTTTGGTAGGGCTATGAATATTGATTTGAGCATGTCGTCTGGTATATATCCGCTGTTGTAGATATCATTCAATATTTTTGTTATTATTTCTATTCCAAAATCACCCATGGCTTCAATCTCTTCTTTAGTTATATTATCTGGTCCAGGAGCTTTGCCTGCTTTCATATTGCGCAAGGCGTCTTCCACTTCTTCTCTGAGTATTTCTGGTCCTTCTACATTATCCGTAATATTTACTTCCGTTCGTTCATCATTATAAAGATCCTTAATGTATTCTGTCCATCGTTCCCTTATATTTTCTTGATCAATTAACAGTTCTCCTTTCTTTGATCTTAAACATCCAGTTTTTGATTGCGTTTTTCTTCCTGTTATTTCCTCAATTTGTTTGTATATTGCTTTAGCATCTCCTTTATGTTGCAATTCGATCTCTTTGCATCTGTCTTATAGCCATGCTTCTTTTGCTTCATTGCATTTTACTACAATTTCTTTATTTAATCTCTTATACTCATCTTTATTTTCTTTATTTCTTCTTCTTGTATCCATTAGCTGCAAAATACCATCTGTCTTCCATTTCTTTCTTGAATTTGTCCTCACTGGTGGTATGAACTCTTTTGATGTTTGTTGCATTGACTCTTTTAGCATTTCCCACTGTTCATCAATGCTTTGTATCTTCTCTATTGCATTGTACCGGTTCTGAATTGTAATTTTATATTTGTCTTCCAGCTTCTTGTCTGATTTTAGTAAATCTAAATTTAACTTGATGTTAATTAAGACTCGTTTTGTTCATTTTAATTTTACTCTAAGCTTTCCCACAACTGGTACATGATCACTATTGCAATCTGCCCCTGGTCTAGTTTTCACACATACCAGACTGTTTCTAAATCTATTGCTTATCATTATATAATCAATTTGATTACGTGCGTTGTCCCCTGGGCTTTTCCATGTCCACAGACGTCTTGGATGTTGCTTAAACCAGGTTTCCTATCATCATGTTGTGTGTTCTTGCCCAGTCAATAACTTCCTCACCTCTTTCATTCCTCTTGCCTAAGCCATAATGACCAACTACTTCCTCAACTCTTTCCTTTCCTACTTTTGCGTTAAAATCCCCTAGAACTATGGTGTTTTCATGTGGTTTGCATTTATGAAGTGCCTCATTTAACTCGTTGTAAAATTTATCAATTGTTTCCTCTAGACTGTCTGCTGTTGGTGCATAAACTTGTATAAGATTTATGTCTATTGGTTTTCTATTCAATTTCACTAAAAGGACTCTGTCAGATATTGGGTAAAAGCCTTTCACTGTTCTTGCTCTTTCTGCATCCAAGATGATACCTATTCCTCTTTGATGTTCAGTACCTCCAGAATAGATTATTTTATGTTTATCAGAATATATCTCCCCTGATCCGGTGTATCTCATTTCGCAAAGGCCCAGTAATTGTAAACCCATTCTTTTCATTTCTTGTATATTTTCTAGTTTACCCTTCTGCATGAGTGTTCTCACATTCCAAGTACCTATCTTTAGAGTTTATTTTATCTTTATTTTGCTTACAGTAGCTTGATGACGATCGGGTATCACCTGTAGCACATGATATCCCCTACTGAACGAGGGTTTTCCATGGGAATCCCCCTGAACGTTGTTGTCGTTATGTCTAATGTTGTGGCGATTCATGATTATACAAAGAAATTACGACGGTGGTTTTCTGTTGCCTTCCGTCGGTTTGTTTACGGTTGGCTCCGCTAGCCTTTGACTAAAAAGTCTCACCCACAAGGCAGTGGGAGTTGCTTTACTTCGGGGTACCCTCTCTTAGTCTTTTACTCTCCCGAGCTTACCTGCAATGCAGCAGGGCAGCCACATGTTGTACTGTTTACTGCATACAGCAGCAGGTAACAGTTGAATACTTCACATTAAATCACCAAAGACAGTTGAATACTTCACATTAAATCACGAAAGACAGTTGAACACTTCACATTAATCTATCTATAGAAATGTTTATCTTCTTATTAATCTACCCAAAGAAGTAACAAAACTGAACAGTCACATTATGTCATATATATATATATATATATATAGTGTTTCATTTTGTATATTTTCAGGTAAAGCTGCATAAAATAGATGTAGCCAACACAATGTCAAACTTGTAATTTCACTAGACTACGACATGACTGAATTTTGCACTCCCACCATGTGCTCAATGAAGTAAACACTCCATCTAAATATTCACAATGTAAGAACCATATAACAGCAATGGCGTCCCGTTTGTACAGCAGCAATCTTGCTATCGACAATCAACAAGAGAGAAATGGATCGAGTCAATCTAGTCACAGACAACATCGCCGTTCTCATATTGACAACAACCTCGCTGCTGGTTTTGGTGGAAGCAAAGCCAAGTCACACGGTGGTAGAGACACCGCATCCCTTCCTCGACCTGATAAATCCTCCAAACATTCTAGCGCTCTCTCGCGAGAAGAAGACACGTCGAAGAAATACAGCACTCTCCCTCGAGATGAAACCTCTTCCAAACGATACAGTGCTATCTTGGGAGAAAATACTAGCTCAAAACGACACACTGCATTAGGAGACTTTAACACTGATCACAGCGGTCATGAAGTTCAGTCACGCATCGAGAGTAATTCGAGCCACAAATCTCGTGCGAGTGCACCTAATAATGATTATTTCTCGAACCGTTCTTCAAGACACCACCACATTGATACTCCCGATCGAGCCAACGAATTATCTCACAGGCATTCTTCAAGACACCACCACATTGATACTCCCGATCGAGCCAACGAATTATCTCACAGGCAATCTTCAAGACACCACCACATTGATACTCCCGATCGAGCCAACGAATTATCTCACAGGCATTCTTCAAGACACTACGACAATCATATCTCTGATCGAGCCAGCGATTTAACACAAAGACGTTATGCAAGACGCCACGACAACGATGTTGACACTGATCGAGTTAAAGAAATATCTCAAAGACACTCTTCAAGAAACTATTCAAACGATGTTACTGATCGAGCGAACGATTTACCTCAAACACGTTCATCAAGACACTGTAAACACGATGCTATTGATCAAAGCAACGATATATCTCACAGGCGTTCTTCGAGACACTACGAAAACGATACTAGTGATCGATCCAGCGATTTCTCTCACATGGGTTCTTTACGAAATCTCGAAAACGAATCTGAGCGAGTCAGGAATTCCGTGAGATCAAATAATAGATATACCGATCTCGCCACTGATGTTAATCTTTCATCATCCAAACAACAGGGAAAATCGGAAGAAAGCAGCTCTCATGTTTATGATCGAGGATTGAATGAAAGAAACGATTGTCACGCAGAGGAAATGTCTCGAGGGCAGGTTAAATCGTTCTCTGAACATTGTGCACCAAACAGCGTGGTCAACGGCTTCAAACATTATGATCATGAATCTCGCCTTTTATCAAACAGAGATTCTGAACATCCCGGATCAAAATCAAATGAAAAAAATGGATTTAGGGATCACGAAATTATTGACAAAGAATATCGTGATAGAAAGAGCCGCACGAAGATACGAGACGACGGCAGAGATAATTACCGAGAGACGCATGAGCTACACAAAAACAACTCTCAATTTCTCGCTGAGAATTCCGACATTTTCTCAAGCGGGCGAAGTCACTGCCATAATTTAAACAAATCAAACAATGAGACTACCATAAATAGCCGAGGATTGAATGATAAAGAGAGCACACGAATGGAACAAAGCGGTTCCAGAAGAGTTCATGGACATGATAGTTCTGGGCGAAGAATGTCTCCGAGTGATTATGGACCTTCAGATGACCACAAAGAAAATGCATATTCTACAAGTCGTCGCGATGACAGACATAGGTCTCATAGACCTAGAGAAAGTTCTGAAGTCAGAGATAGATGCGTGAACAGTAGCAGGGATCAAAGTTCGAGAAGAAGGAGTAGCTCAATGACAAGAAATGAAGAAGACAGGCATAGCACACATAGAGAAACAGGTAATGGCAAGCCTTACTCTTATTACCACTCATCTTCTAAGCAAAATATCGCAAACGACGAATTGGAGACGGCCTATAGCTACTCAGCGGAGGCAAAGAACGTGCATAATTCCAAATCAAGGCATAGAAGTGAGCAGAGAAATAGTTCTTCAACTCAAAAGTCGCACAGAAGAGGTAGTGTCACATCCCAAAGCGATGAAGTTAGAAATAATATCATTAGACAGTCGTCAACTTCGACGAGTGATGTATCCAAGGACGCTTCACACGCAGGAAGTATTGAAGAGCGCAAGCGTCAGCGCAGACCAGTAACGTCAGACAATCGTCAGAGTAAGGAACAATCTAAAGATGAACACGATACTCGCGATATTACTGCACATGTTGGTAAAGGGAGTCGTCAACTTTCTGAATATCCCGACACAGAGACAGTGGTTTGTCATAGAGGATCGTCCAGCAGTCGACGACGAATCACTGCCACGCCTGACGAAGAGCAGGAAGTAGTTAACGCATCGTTGTACAAGCAAGACAGCAGCCACAGTCGACGGTCCTCTTCATCACGATCAAACCATGACACGGGTTTTGCCTCGTCATCCTCCTCGCCGCGACGCGATGACTCTCAGTCCAGACTTCAATCAGATGTCTCGCCGTCTCCACACGTCGAGGATGACTCTTCAAAATCGCGTACGGATGACTCTAGACAACGTCGTAGATCAAATATGATTACAAGTAACAGCCTGGATGTTCCAGGGGCGCCTCTACGGAAAGAACAATCACTGTCTTCAAGTGGCAGGGGCGATTCTAGTTTTGAGGAACCTTATACAGAAGGGACTCCAGTTAAAAGCAACAAAAAGATGACAAATGCTCAAAGTAAAGAACGAGGCGTTGTAGAAAACGTAACATCATCCAGCAGTCGTATTTTCAAACATGAGAGAAGAGATCATTCACGGCTTGACTCGAAGATGTCTGCAGCAAATGTTACAGAAAATCTTATTGTTTCCAAGGGCACTGGACGCTCTAACCTGAGCATAGGGAAGGAAAATGAATCTCCAAAAGTGTTATCCAAGGGAGATCTATCGGAAGTGTCCAGTTCGACATCAACTCTGAGAGATAGCAACGTCACATCAAAAACATCAATATCTGACAGCATCTCTTCTCTTTTAGGACGAGGCAATAAATATCAACAGTTCAGGTCAAACCAGCCAGAGGCCACGACATCTCCCACCTCGATTAGCGACAAATGGCGCAAACTAAGGCAGGGAATACTTCCCGATAGAGAGCTCATGTCCGACACACTGAAAGAAAAAACAGCAGCGGTAACGATATTCTATGCTGCTGCGGCCCGATTTATGAGCTCCCTCCCAGGTGTCCCGAATACGTTGTCCAGGAGTATGCAATCCTCGTTTACTTCAACAGCAAACGACAATTCTACCTCTAATATCAACAATAAAGAAAACACAAATTCTTCAACGAAAGCAGAAGATATTGTGGCAACTCAGGTTGCATCAGATACAACATGTATACCCAATGAAATCTCTTCTGTACATATCAAAGTCGACAAAACGATGTCCTCTTACAGCATCAAATCTGTTGAGGCACCGAATGGTTTGACCTCTCATCGTCCCAGCGTGATCTCTACAACATGCACATTGTCCAGTCTCAACAAGAGAATCAGCGCATATACTTTGATGACGGAGAAGAGATTAACCCAGGTTCTGTTTCTAGTGACCATTTGGTAAGTAAAACAATGATTGTGCGTATTTGCTCTTAAACTGTTGAGGCTTGTGAAGAAACGAGCAAGTGGTTACTCTCCGCGGTAGAGAAGGGAAGTCTAAAGTGTTTCATTGTAGAAACTCGAGCTTCTATCCTCGGCTATATAAATACAAGGTGTTAGTTTCAACTGCCGAGTCGCAGCTGTAGAAAATTGAATATTTAGTCCAATCACTGTAAAAGTTAAACGTTAGTCCAGTTGTATAAAAGGGAAGAATCAGTTGTAGCTGTATAGAAGTGAAGAGTCAGTCTTTACTGTATTGAAGTGAAGAGTCAGTCTTTACTGAATTGAAGTGAAGATTCAGTCTTTACTGTATAGAAGTGAAGATTCAGTTTCAGCTGTGTAGAAGTGAAGAGTCAGTCTTAGCTGTATAGAAGTAAAGAGTCAGTCTTAGCTGTATAGAAGTGAAGAGTCAGTCTTAGCTGTACAGAAATGAAGAGTCAGTCTCAGTTGTATAGAAGTGAAGAGTCAGTCTTAGCTGTATAGAAGTGACGAGTTAGTCTCAGTTCTATAGGATCGCTGTTTTTTGCTGTTCCTGTGTGACATTCCCTCCATTTTCTCAAGAACTCCTTTTTCCCTAGATCTTTTATATGACCTGTTTTGAACCTGGAAGTTCACCCTGAAAAGGTTGCTAATTCGCCATCCTAAACCCAGCATGTGATTATGATGTGTACATACTTATCTTATAGAGACCAGTTTTGGATTTAGTTTTGATTTTGGATAACTGGAACTGCACTTTTACTTTATTTAAAGAATGCTGAGATGCAGAATAGTTCCGGTAAAAGCAGTTTCCCAAAAAATTAGGAAGGTTCTGTGCACTCCATTTTTGACAATAGAAATAAGAAAAAGAGTTCTTAAATGTTATGTAGAGCGTCTTAACATATGGATGTTAATCATGGACAATAAGATAGTCGACAAGAAGTTCGCTGGAGGTTGTAGAAATATGGTTTTACAGTAGAATGTTGAGAATACCATGGTCAGCTAAGAAGAGTGATAAAAACGTTCTAAAAGAGGCCAAAGCAAAAAGACAGATAATTTCCAATATTAAGGGAAAACATTCATAATTTTTTTGGCCATGTAATGAGAAAAGAACAGCTGGAATATTTTGTAACAACTGGAAAAATCGAGCGATGTAGAAATAGGGAGAAGCAAAGAGAAAAGATATCAGACAGTTTAAAAGAATGGCTTGGCAGAAGGTCAACAACCGAAATGATAAATATCTGTAGAGATAGAAAGATGTAGAGTGACATGATCACCTACGCCAGTAGAGAACTGTACGTGATGATGATGATGAGAAGCTGGATATCTCGCGCAAGATATAGAAAACCTCAAAGTAGCTGAAAGAATGCTGACTCAAAAAAGATATTTTTCATTGCAGTTACGAAGTGCGAATATTCGGTTATTTAGTCGAATCCTTACCGGGCTTCGAAGAACTACAGGCGTGATCGAATTCCCTCCCCTGTATAATCGCTCAACGCGTAGCGACTGTCAACTTTACCACCTCCCAGCTTTGTGATGTCACAGTCCATCTCAAACAGCGCAGAATGATGAAAGGAGACAAATGAGTGTGTCAAAAACATTGTGAAGAGAAAAATGATCTAGCTAAACAGAAAACTGAGGTAATGTCAACTGACAAAATGAATAAAAACCAACACAAAATCATCATCAACTATGAAGACCTTGAAATTATCAATCTATTATATCAATTATCAAATTATAATCTTTGATCTGTAGTAGCTAACAAGCAGACTGCCAGAAAGATATTATAACACTAGCAAAAGCAACACAAAAATTAAACGACAGGAAGAACATGTAGCACAATAATACTTCTACCTTTTTAGCTCCCAGTGGAGCATAGGTCTTCAACAAACACTTTCCAAGTCGTTCTGTTTTTTGCCATTCTTTTAAGATCATTCCATGTTTCCCCATCATCTTCATCTCTGCCTCTATCAGTCTTCTCCAAGAATTCCTTGGTTATCCTCTTTGTCTTTTCCCCTGGGGATTCAAAAAAGGGTCTGTTGTATAATGCTCTCAGTTGGCTTCCGTAGTGTGTGTCCTCTCCAGCGCCATCGTCTTCGCTGTATCTCTTTATCCACTGGTATTTGACTTGTACATTTCCATAATTCTATGTTAGTGATTTTGTCCAGCCATGTCCATCCTTTTATTCTGCGTAAGCATCCGATAATGAAAGTCTGTATCTTCATGATTGTCAATTTTGTTGTTCTCCATGTTTCACAGCCATATAATAGGACCGAATTAACATTTGAGTTGAAAATTTTTATTTTTGTATTTAACCTAATTTCTTTGGATTTCCATGTTTCCCAGTGCAAAGAAAGCTCCTCTTGCTTTTGATATCCTTATTTTGGTATCATTTTCTGTTCCTCTCTCTTTATCTATATTACTGCCCAGATATATGTAAGATTGTACGTTTAGTAGAGGTATTTCCCCTAGTTTTATTTGGTTATTGCCAACTGTATTAATTCACATAATGTTGGTCTTATATCTATTAATCTTCAGTCCTAGCTGTTGTGATCTCTCATCAAGTATGCTCATTTTATCATGCACCTGTTGATGGCTGTGTGATAGGAGAGCTATGTCATCAGCAAAGTCTAAATCATCAAGTTGTTTGGTCAGTGACCACTGGATCCCATTTCTGTTTTGAGTTATTTTCATAATCCAATCTATGGCCAGTAGAAAGAGAAATGGAGACAGAAGGCATCCCTGCCTTACTCATGTTCTTATTTCAAACGCTTCTGTAAGCTGTCCTTCATGCACCACACTACATGTCGTTCCTTCAAACAATGTTTTTATCAGGTTAATAAACTTTATGGGGATTCCGTAATGACTCAGCAACTTCCAAAGCATTCTTCTGTCTAAACTATCAAATGCCTTTTTGTAATCTATGAATCCAATATAAAGTGGGGGTTTTAGTTCTAAACTTTGTTTCAACTATTATACGTAGAGTAGTTATTTGATCAGCACATGATCTGTTCTTCCTAGACCCTGCTTGTTCATCTCTCAAATGTACCTCTATGGCCTCGTTTAGCCTCTCCAGAATGATTCTGCTTAATATTTTTCCTGGCACTGATAGTAGCATAATTACCCTATAATTTGTGCACTCCTGTAAACTTCCTTTCTTTGGTAGTTTGATCATATAACATTCTTACCAGTCTTTAGGTATTTCTTCTCTCTCCCAAATTTTATCTAATAGATTATGTAACATCTTGGTAGATGTGTTAATAACTGCTTTGATGGCTTCCGAAGGAATTTCATCTGGTCCTGTGGCTTTGCAATTTTTAAATAGTTTGATGGCTTTCATTATTTCTTCTTTGCTAGGTTTTCCGCAGTTAACGTGTAACTCTTCTTCTGCTGGTAGTATATCTGGAGGATTATTTGAGCCGGGTCTGTTCAAAAGTTCTTCAAAGGGCTCTTTCCATCTCTCCATTTGTTCCTTTATATTACTAAGCAGATTTCCTTTCCTATCTTTAATAAAGGCATTGATTTGTTTGTATTTTGCACTTAATTTCTTTGTGCTGTTGTACAGTTCTTTCATATTCCCTTTATTTGCTGCTTCTTCTGCCTCTTTAGCTAGTTCATCTATATATTTCCTCGTATCCCTTTTAATACATCTTCTCACTTCTTTGTTCACCTCTGTGTAAGCTTCCTGTGTATTAGCTTTATTACTTCTCATTTTGCTTTTTTTTATGTCTGCTTTCTTGTTCTTTCTTTCTTTAATTTTATCCAGGGTCTCTGCTGTCATCCATGCCTTATTCTAACGTTCTCTTTTCCCTAGTGTTTCTTCACATGTTCTTTCCATATATCTTTTACCTGTTTCCAATGATCTTCTGTATTTATTGTATTTTGTAGTTGTTGAAGGAATTGGTATGTGTTTGATATTGTGACTGAGAATTTATCTTTATTTCCTTGTTCTTTAAGAAACCCTACATTGTAATACTTTCTACCCTTATTCGCTGTAGTATACCTTTTCAGTTTAATTTTAAGTTTGGCTAACAGAAGATGATGATCAGAAGCTACATCTGCTCCTCTATATACTTTTACATCCTGTAAAGATGACTTAAACTTACTATTAATATATATGTGATCAATTTGATTTTCCGTTCTATGATCTGGTGACACCCATGTAGCTTTGTGTATTCTTTTATGTTGGAATATTGTTCCTCCTAGGCTCACTTGATTAAGGGCGCAGAAATTCACAAATATCTCTCCATTCTCGTTTATATCTCCAAGTCCATGTTTTCCCATAATCTCTTCGAAGCCTCTGTTGTGTGATCCTACTTTAGCATTTAGGTCTTCCATCAAGATTATAATATCCTGGCTCGTCTTGCATCCATCTGACAGTGTAGCTATTTATATAAATCATCTTTGACTAAATCATCTTTATCGTTGGTTGGTGCATAGCATTGGATAATGTGTAATTTTATGTTGTTTTTGGTTGTTTTAAATGTTGTTCTCATTAATCTCGGTCCTACTGCTTCCCATTCTATTAGTG
This sequence comes from Megaustenia siamemsis, assembly GCA_032433765.1. NCBI lineage: Eukaryota > Metazoa > Mollusca > Gastropoda > Stylommatophora > Ariophantidae > Megaustenia > Megaustenia siamemsis. The sequence goes on from JAVIAB010000051.1 coordinate 59,961,445, forward strand.
TCTTCTGTGCATTCCTTGATAGCATTATAGCTACCCCTTCACTATGTTGTGCTCCAGGTTCCTGGTGTACTGATGATAAAATCATCTCTCCTGTATTTAGTTTTATTCTTTCCGTTCCTAGCCATCTTGTTTCACATATTCCCAGAATATCTATCTTGTAGTTTGTTATTTCTGCTGCTACCTGCGCAGCTTTTCACTGTTCGTTTAGGGTACGTACAATCCAGGTGCCAATTCTGGAGGATTTCCTGGTAGACAAAGGGTGAGTCGCCGGACTCCTTACGGCTTTCTCCGGCTTGCGTCATAAGTCTCTTAGACAGAGAACCCTTATCTTTCCTGGATGGCGGATTTACTTTTTCTCTCTTTGACTTGTCCATGTTTGTGAAGTTTTTTCGGCTTATTTATTTACAGTATGGGATAGCCAGTCCCATGCCCAACCCTCCTTTCTCACCTCATACGAACATGCCTGGTAGGGTACAGTGCCGCTATTCTTTACTCCCCTTTCGGGCCCCGGCAGCGCACGGGCGAGCACAATAATAGCAAGGTAGTAAAATTAAAATTACTCATCACTGAGTGCCGTCTCCGCATCGAAGGTTGGTTACCATGGAGCGCCATTCCGCTCTGTCTATTGCTTTGATGGTGCAATTTGTAGCTATTTCAATAGGCTGATTTGTCCATCTTTTGATGTTACTCATCCATGTTAGTCTTGGTCTGCCTTTGCCTCTATTACCTTGTATTTCCCCTTCCAATATTACTTTTAGTAGGTTGCTGTGTTTTTTAATATGCCCCAAGAATTTAATTTGTCTTGTTCTACATGTGTTTAGTAGTTCTCTTTTAATCTTTAGTTGTTTTAAAACTTCATCGTTTGTTTTCTTTTCTTTCGTTCCAATTGTACCTATTCTTCTATAAATCCACATTTCAAAGGCTTCAATTTTCTGTTCTGTTTTCTTGACTATTGTCCATGTTTCTGCACCACACAGGAATATTGAGAAGATGTAACATTTTGCTATTCTTAGTTTTAGCCCTGGTGTTATTTGTTTTCATGTTAGTTTACGGTTGGTGAAAATCCAAGATGGCGGGTGTTTTTATATTCGGAGTGTAGACTGTGTGATTAATGTGATTAAATATAGTGTTTCCAGCGGGATATAATTTTCAGAAAGTTGTGTAAAGTGTTCTACCAAGGAGGAGGATAAGAACTGATAAGTACTTTTTTAAATGTAACCAACTAAAGTTTTATATTTAGACCGTAAAAGATCGCATGTGAGACCTTAGCGATCACACACGTGGGGGGAAACATCAGCCGGGCTAAACCCCCATCGTGTGTTTCTCTTAAACTAAGCCCTTAACTTACGACTGACTTAGCAGGTCGGTAAGGGATAATTGTATTTATGCTCAGAGAAATACATAGAATATGGAGATCAAAGTAGCAACGATAAACATATGCGGGATAAAAATAAAGAAATCGAACTTATAGAAGAAATGACAAAAAGGAAAATTAAAATACTAGGATTAGCGGACACCAGAGTAAAAGGACAACAGATAAAGAAAACACACATGAACTACACGAAAATATTCTCGGGAGTCGACAACACAGAAAGAGCAACACATGGAGTAGGTTTTATCATCGACCCAGAACACGCAAAGAACATTCTAGAAATAAAATACTATTCAGAAAGAATTATCTCAATTAAACTACTAGAAGACGACCGAAAAACAAATTACATTCAAATCTATGCACCATGCAACAACAATGAAAGAGACAGCGAAGAATTCTACGACACATTGAGTGAAATTATTAACAAGATTGACGAAAGCGACGACATGTTAGTGATGGGAGATTTTAATGGAAGGCTTGGGAAACGCAACAGTGAGAACAGTGACATCTTAGGACCCTTTGGCGATAAAACAGCTGAAATAAACGAAAACGGAAGCAGACTGCTGGAACTATGCAATCAAAACAATTTATTTATCACCAACACATTCTTCAAACACAGAGAGTCGCAAGTATACACCTGGTACAAATGGAATGACACAACATGCAGAAGCCAGATAGATTTTATACTAACAAGAAAAGAGAACAAGAAAAGAGTAACCGACAGTAGAGCAATCCCAAATATTACAGACGACACGGATCACAAGATGGTTATGATCACACTAAGACAGCCAAAAATAAAGAGAAAACACGAAAACAAACAAAAGAAGCGAAAAGAACAGACAATAAAAATAAAACAATTAAACGATCAAGAAACAAGGAAAACCCTAGAAGAAAAACTCAGAGAGGAATTCAAGAAACTCCCTAACGAAGTATGCACAGTAGAAGAAGAGTGGAAACAATTTAAGGAAACAGTAACTAACATCTCTAAAACAGTTTGTGGAACGAAGCTAAGAACAAGAGAAGGGAAAAAGAGCACCCCGTGGTGGAACGAAACAATCAGAGAAGCAATTAAAGAAAAGAAGAAACTGTTTAAAAATTGGAGGGAGAACAAGAACCAAGAAAAATATGAAAGATATGCCTTAGTTCGAAAAAGAGTTAAAATGCTGATCAAAGAAGCTAAGCAAAGGAATTGGACAGAATTCGGACAAAACATGAGCAGGGACTTCAAGACAGCCATAAGAGATTTCTACAAAGCAGTAAAAGCCACAAGAGCGAGAAAAGAAAACCATGATCCTACTGAGCTGATAAATGACAAAGACGGACAACCAATATCAAACAACCAATGTATGCAACAGAGATGGAAAGAATATTTTGAAGACCTGTTAAACATACCAACTACCAACAAGACAACAAAAACCACACTAGAACTCACAAATACTGAACCCAACATCATGAAAGAGGAAATAGAAGAAGTAATCAAATATGCACCAAGAAACAAAGCACCAGGGATAGATAACATTCCAATAGAAATAATAGCAGCAGCGGGAGAAACAGGAATGCAATGGCTGCACAGAATATTTAATGCAGCATGGCACCAACAACAAGCCCCAGAAGACTGGCAACAGGCAATCATCATACCAATATGGAAAAAGAAAGGTAGCAAAAGAGACTGCAATCAATATAGAGGTATATCTCTGCTCAGCCATGTAGGAAAGCTATACGCCAAAATCTTGGAAAAAAGACTGAGACCAATAATAGAACTACAGTTAAGCGATTCTCAAATGGGGTTCCGAAAAAACAGAGGATGTACCGACGCACTATTCACACTAAAACAGCTTGCAGAAAAAACGACAGAACACAACCAAAACTTATACATAGCCTTCATTGACCAGGAAAAGCATTCGACAGAGTAAACAGAGAACAACTGTGGGAGATACTAACAACATACGGAGTAAGCCAACATCTAACCAACATTATTAAAAGTCTCTACGCCAACAGCAGCTGCAGGGTCAGAACAGCAACAGGCTACACAGACCACTTCGAAGTTAGATCAGGTGTAAGACAGGGGTGCGTACTATCCCCCCTACTGTTTATTACATACATGGACCATATATGCAAGCTAGCCAACCCATCAGAGACAGAGGAGATCAACGAGCTTCTATTTGCAGACGACCAGGCACTAATACATGAAACAATAGAAGACCTACAAGAACACTTAAACAAACTCAACATCTTAGGAACAAAATACAACATGAAAATCAACATCAACAAAACAGAAGTCATGAATGTCGCCAAAAATAAACAGAACATCAACATAACTATAGAAGGCAGACAACTAAAACAAGTAGAGGAATTCAAATACCTAGGAAGTCTAATGACAAACGATAATTCCCAAACAGCAGAGATAGAATCAAGATGCAACAAAGCTTGTCAAATCATCGGACAGTTATCACCACTATTGTCCAACAAGGAAATAACTCTGGAGGCAAAACGAGCACTATACAATACAATCTTCATTCCAACGTTGTGCTACCAATGCCAGACCTGGACTCTAGATGCAAGAACAATAAGAAAAATAACCTCTACAGAGATGAAATGTGTTAGACGAATGACAGGAAACAGTCTGAGAGATAAGATCAGAAATGTAGAACTGAGAAAAAAGCTAGGAATAGCCCCAGCCATAGAATATATAAGGAAACAACAGATAAAATGGTTCGGCCACGTGACAAGGCAGAAAGAACAAAACACAACACAACGAGCCTTCAACAAACGTTGTGAGAACAACAGACCCAAGGGTCGACCACGAAAAAGATGGATCGATGGAATATTAGAAGCACTAGGAAACATAACAGCAGCAGAGGCGAACAGAAGAGCAAAAGACCGCAAATTATATCTCCCCTCGACGCTGAAAGGCAGATGAGGAAGGAAAGAAGAAGAAGAGGAAGAAGATGTTAGTTTACTTTTCTTAGCATTAAAATTACTTCTTGCCATAACTATTCTTTTGTTTATTTAAGTTTTACATTTTCCATCACTGGTTAGAGTATGTCCCAGGTAGTTGTAGCTCTGAACTGTCTCCAGGTGTATTCCTGCAACTTTGATATTTAATTGTAGGTCTTGAGAATTTTCTTTGTTTATGATCATAGTCTTAGTCTTTTTGATATTCATTTCTAATCCATATTTTTTGCTTGTCATGTTTATTTCGTCTATAATTGTTGTAAAATTAATAAGGACTTGTATGTTCTCGATAGCAAAATACGGCTATGAATTAATGACAACCTCTCAAAATGCACGGACGAAAATCGATTCCTTTGAATCAAAATGCTGCAAAAAAAAAAATCCTTAAGATACCTTGGATAATGATAAAAAGCAACGAAAACATTGCAAGACAAGATTTAAACATTAAAAATAGTTTGCTAGTAAACAACATTAAATAGAGGAATTTAAAAGGTTATAGCCGCGTCAAAAGGCAAAGCAGGCTGGAAAGAAAAATAATAGAAGGCTTGATTCCCGGGCGACGCATCAAGGGCAGACCTAGAAAATAGTGGTTGTAAAACGTCAAGTAGACCTTAAACATGACAGCAGATGAAATGGGAGATCTAGCAAGAGACAGAGATCCTTTTAGACGGGCTATGGTAAGTGCAACGTTCTGCAAAGGTTATGCAACCAGATGATGATGATTTTTTTTTGGTATCACGTCACTCCAGAATAGAACCCACGCTCCCTTTATTACCTTAAACTAAAACAGAACACGCGCTCCATTTACTGCCTCAAGCTAAAATAGAACACATACTCCCTTTATTGCCTCAAGCTAAAATAGAACACACGCTTCATTTATTACCTCAAGCTAAAATAGAATACATACTCTCTTTATTACCTCAAGCTAAAATAGTATCCATGCTCCCTTTATTACCTCAAGCTAAAATAGAATACACGCTCCATTTATTGCCTCAAGCTAAAATAGAACACATACTCCCTTTATTACCTCAAGCTAAAATAGAACACATACTCCCTTTATTACCTCAAGCTAAAATAGAACACATACTCCCTTTATTACCTCAAGCTAAAATAGAACACATACTCCCTTTATTACCTCAAGCTAAAATTGAACACACGCTCCATTTATTACCTCAAGCTAAAATAGAACACATACTCCCTTTATTACCTCCAGCTAAAATAGTATCCATGCTCCCTTTATTACCTCAAGCTAAAATAGAATGCACGCTCCATTTATTGCTTCAAGCTAAAATAGAACACATACTCCCTTTATTACCTCAAGCTAAAATAGTATCCATGCTCCCTTTATTACCTCAAGCTAAAATAGAATACACGCTCCATTTATTGCCTCAAGCTAAAATAGAACACATACTCCCTTTATTACCTCAAGCTAAAATAGAATACACGCTCCATTTATTACCTCAAGCTAAAATAGTATCCATGCTCCCTTTATTACCTCAAGCTAAAATAGTATCCATGCTCCCTTTATTACCTCAAGCTAAAATTGAACACACGCTCCATTTATTACCTCAAGCTAAAATAGTATCCATGCTCACTTTATTACCTTAAGCTAAAATAGTATCCATGCTCCCTTTATTACCTCAAGCTAAAATAGTATCCATGCTCCCTTTATTACCTCAAGCTAAAATAGAATACACGCTCCATTTATTACCTCAAGCTAAAATAGTATCCATGCTCCCTTTATTACCTCAAGCTAAAATAGTATCCATGCTCCCTTTATTACCTCAAGCTAAAATTGAACACACGCTCCATTTATTACCTCAAGCTAAAATAGTATCCATGCTCACTTTATTACCTCAAGCTAAAATAGTATCCATGCTCCCTTTATTACCTCAAGCTAAAATAGTATCCATGCTCCCTTTATTACCTCAAGCTAAAATAGTATCCATGCTCCCTTTATTACCTCAAGCTAAAATAGAATACACGCTCCATTTATTGCCTCAAGCTAAAATAGAACACATACTCCCTTTATTACCTCAAGCTAAAATAGAATACACGGTCCATTTATTGCCTCAAGCTAAAATAGAACACATACTCCCTTTATTACCTCAAGCTAAAATAGAACACATACTCCCTTTATTACCTCAAGCTAAAATAGAACACATACTCCCTTTATTACCTCAAGCTAAAATAGAACACATACTCCCTTTATTACCTCAAGCTAAAATTGAACACACGCTCCATTTATTACCTCAAGCTAAAATAGAACACATACTCCCTTTATTACCTCCAGCTAAAATAGTATCCATGCTCCCTTTATTACCTCAAGCTAAAATAGAATGCACGCTCCATTTATTGCCTCAAGCTAAAATAGAACACATACTCCCTTTATTACCTCAAGCTAAAATAGTATCCATGCTCCCTTTATTACCTCAAGCTAAAATAGAATACACGCTCCATTTATTGCCTCAAGCTAAAATAGAACACATACTCCCTTTATTACCTCAAGCTAAAATAGAATACACGCTCCATTTATTACCTCAAGCTAAAATAGTATCCATGCTCCCTTTATTACCTCAAGCTAAAATAGTATCCATGCTCCCTTTATTACCTCAAGCTAAAATTGAACACACGCTCCATTTATTACCTCAAGCTAAAATAGTATCCATGCTCACTTTATTACCTCAAGCTAAAATAGTATCCATGCTCCCTTTATTACCTCAAGCTAAAATAGTATCCATGCTCCCTTTATTACCTCAAGCTAAAATAGTATCCATGCTCCCTTTATTACCTCAAGCTAAAATAGAATACACGCTCCATTTATTGCCTCAAGCTAAAATAGAACACATACTCCCTTTATTACCTCAAGCTAAAATAGAATACACGGTCCATTTATTGCCTCAAGCTAAAATAGAACACATACTCCCTTTATTACCTCAAGCTAAAATAGAACACATACTCCCTTTATTACCTCAAGCTAAAATAGAACACATACTCCCTTTATTACCTCAAGCTAAAATAGAACACATACTCCCTTTATTACCTCAAGCTAAAATTGAACACACGCTCCATTTATTTCCTCAAGCTAAAATAGAACACATACTCCCTTTATTACCTCCAGCTAAAATAGTATCCATGCTCCCTTTATTACCTCAAGCTAAAATAGAATGCACGCTCCATTTATTGCCTCAAGCTAAAATAGAACACATACTCCCTTTATTACCTCAAGCTAAAATAGTATCCATGCTCACTTTATTACCTCAAGCTAAAATAGAATACACGCTCCATTTATTGCCTCAAGCTAAAATAGAACACATACTCCCTTTATTACCTCAAGCTAAAATAGAATACACGCTCCATTTATTACCTCAAGCAAAATAGTATCCATGCTCCCTTTATTACCTCAAGCTAAAATAGTATCCATGCTCCCTTTATTACCTCAAGCTAAAATTGAACACACGCTCCATTTATTACCTCAAGCTAAAATAGTATCCATGCTCACTTTATTACCTCAAGCTAAAATAGTATCCATGCTCCCTTTATTACCTCAAGCTAAAATAGTATCCATGCTCCCTTTATTACCTCAAGCTAAAATAGTATCCATGCTCCCTTTATTACCTCAAGCTAAAATAGAATACACGCTCCATTTATTGCCTCAAGCTAAAATAGAACACATACTCCCTTTACTACCTCAAGCTAAAATAGAATACACGGTCCATTTATTGCCTCAAGCTAAAATAGAACACATACTCCCTTTATTACCTCAAGCTAAAATAGAACACATACTCCCTTTATTACCTCAAGCTAAAATAGAACACATACTCCCTTTATTACCTCAAGCTAAAATAGAACACATACTCCCTTTATTACCTCAAGCTAAAATTGAACACACGCTCCATTTATTTCCTCAAGCTAAAATAGAACACATACTCCCTTTATTACCTCCAGCTAAAATAGTATCCATGCTCCCTTTATTACCTCAAGCTAAAATAGAATGCACGCTCCATTTATTGCCTCAAGCTAAAATAGAATACATACTCCCTTTATTACCTCCAGCTAAAATAGTATCCATGCTCACTTTATTACCTCAAGCTAAAATAGAATACACGCTCCATTTATTGCCTCAAGCTAAAATAGAACACATACTCCCTTTATTACGTCAAGCTAAAATAGAATACACGCTCCATTTATTACCTCAAGCTAAAATAGTATCCATGCTCCCTTTATTACCTCAAGCTAAAATAGTATCCATGCTCCCTTTATTACCTAAAGCTAAAATTGAACACACGCTCCATTTATTACCTCAAGCTAAAATAGTATCCATGCTCACTTTATTACCTCAAGCTAAAATAGTATCCATGCTCCCTTTATTACCTCAAGCTAAAATAGTATCCATGCTCCCTTTATTACCTCAAGCTAAAATTGAACACACGCTCCATTTATTACCTCAAGCTAAAATAGTATCCATGCTCCCTTTATTACCTCAAGCTAAAATAGTATCCATGCTCCCTTTATTACCTCAAGCTAAAATTGAACACATACTCCCTTTATTACCTCAAGCTAAAATAGTATCCATGCTCACTTTATTACCTCAAGCTAAAATAGAATACACGCTCCATTTTTTGCCTCAAGCTAAAATAGAACACATACTCTCTTTATTACCTCAAGCTAAAATTGAACACACGCTCCATTTATTACCTCAAGCTAAAATAGAACCCAAGCTCCCTGTATTATCGCAAGCTAAAATAGAACCCACGCTCTCTTTATTACTATATTACTCCCGTTTTCATGCCAAGCTGAATAATAACTCACACTCCCTTTATTACACGAAGCTAAATAATAACACACACTTCCTTTATGACGTCAAGCTAAATAATAACACACACTTCCTTTATGACGTCAAGCTAAATAATAACACACACTCCATTTATCACGCCAAGCTAAAATAGAACCCACACTCGCTTTTTCACGCCGATCTAAACAATAACCCACATTTCCTTTAACCCGCCGATATTAAAAAAATAACCCACACTTGCTTTTGTCACTATTTTGATCTAAATAATAACTCACACTTCCTTTATCACGCCTTGATCTTAACAATAACCCACACTTCTTTTATCACGCCAATATTAAAAAAATAACCCACCCACGCTTTATCATGATCTTGATCTAAATAAAAACTCACACTTCCTTTATCACGCCTAGATCTAAACAATAACCCACACTTCCTTTATCACGCCAATATGAAAAAAATAACCCACCCACGCTTTATCAAGATCTTGATCTAAACAATAACTCACACTTCCTTTATCACGATCTTGATCTAAACAATAACTCACACTTCCTTTATCACGCCCTGATCTAAACAATAACCCACACTTCCTTTATCACGATCTTGATCTAAACAATAACCCACACTTCCTTTATGAAGATCTTGATCTAAACAATAACCCACACTTCCTTTATCACGATCTTGATCTAAACAATAACCCACACTTCCTTTATCAAGATCTTGATCTAAACAATAACCCACACTTCCTTTATCACGATCTTGATCTAAACAATAACCCACACTTCCTTTATCAAGATCTTGATCTAAACAATAACTCACACTTCCTTTATCACGATCTTGATCTAAACAACAACTCACACTTCATTTATCACGCCCTGATCTAAACAATAACCCACACTTCCTTTATCACGATCTTGATCTAAACAATAACCCACACTTCCTTTATCACGATCTTGATCTAAACAATAACCCACACTTCCTTTATCACGATCTTGATCTAAACAATAACTCACACTTCCTTTATCAAGATCTTGATCTTAACAATAACTCACACTTCCTTTATCACGATCTTGATCTAACCAATAACTCACACTTCCTTTATCAAGATCTTGATCTAAACAATAACTCACACTTCCTTTATCAAGATCTTGATCTAAACAATAACTCACACTTTCTTTATCACGATCTTGATCTAAACAATAACTCACACTTCCTTTATCACGATCTTGATCTAAACAATAACCCACACTTCCTTTATCACGCCTTGATCTAAACAATAACTCACACTTCCTTTATCACGATCTTGCTCTAAACAATAACCCACACTTTCTTTATCACGCCTTGATCTAAACAATAACCCACACTTCCCTTATCACGCATTGATCTAAACAATAACCCACACTCGCTTTATCACGATCTTGATCTAAACAATAACCCACACTTCCTTTATCACGATCTTGATCTAAGCAATAACCCACACTTCCTTTATCACGCCTTGATCTAAACAATAACCCACACTTCCTTTATCACGATCTTGATCTAAACAATAACTCACACTTCCTTTATCACGATCTTGATCTAAACAATAACCCACACTTCCTTTATCACGATCTTGATCTAAACAATAACCCACACTTCCTTTATCACGATCTTGATCTAAACAATAACCCACACTTCCTTTATCACGGTTTTGATCTAAACAATAACTCACACTTCCTTCATCACGCCGATATTTAAAAAAATAACCCACACTCGCGTTATCTCGCCTAGATCTAAATAATAACACACACTCGCTTTATCACGATCTTGATCTAACCAGTAACTCACACTTCCTTTATCACGATCTTGATCTAAACAATAACCCACACTTCCTTTATCACGCCTTGATCTAAACAATAACTCACACTTCCTTTATCACGATCTTGCTCTAAACAATAACCCACACTTTCTTTATCACGCCTTGATCTAAACAATAACCCACACTTCCCTTATCACGCATTGATCTAAACAATAACCCACACTCGCTTTATCACGATCTTGATCTAAACAATAACCCACACTTCCTTTATCACGATCTTGATCTAAGCAATAACCCACACTTCCTTTATCACGCCTTGATCTAAACAATAACCCACACTTCCTATATCACGATCTTGATCTAAACAATAACTCACATTTCCTTTATCACGATCTTGATCTAAACAATAACCCACACTTCCTTTATCACGATCTTGATCTAAAAAATAACCCACACTTCCTTTATCACGATCTTGATCTAAACAATAACCCACACTTCCTTTATCACGGTTTTGATCTAAACAATAACTCACACTTCCTTCATCACGCCGATATTTAAAAAAATAACCCACACTCGCGTTATCTCGCCTAGATCTAAATAATAACACACACTCGCTTTATCACGCCTTGATCTAAATAATAACCCACATTCGCTTTATCGCGCCTTTATCTAAATAATAACCCATACTAGCTTTATCACATCGCTCTATGATAGAACTTACACTCCATCGGTGGATATTCAGACGAGGCAACGGAAGCCATGATTCCTCTAATATTTTATCAGAATACATAACAATCACGTTTAAGCTCTATATGTATTAAATGTCAATGCACAACCAGCCACTCTATTCCCAAGTATAGTCGCATACAACGCAATCAATTCCTGCCGTAACTAATAGACTTCACTGTCTGTGGAGGTCAAACCTATTACAACCGTACAACTGCATCCGTCAACCTAGTAATGTGTACGAAAGCTGTATAGGTCAATTCTACAAACAGCTTCTTGTTACTATGGCAGCAGCTAATGATGGCGTTTTATCTCCTTGCCTGACACTTAGAAGTAGAGATCATAGGAGCGACCTTACCTAGTGCCTACTTAGAATCACTGAGCTGCGTCTTAATATAAAAACTACTTGAACAAAGCTGTAAGAAATGTTAACAGCAAAACCATGTTTTTTTTCATAACTTATAATACAAATTACTAAGATATAATGTAATTATAATTATGTTGATTCAATTTAGTGTTGATTTCAACATTGCTCTAGCAACTCCCGCAATGCAGTTGGCATCAAAACTGTTCTTGTCCTGCTAGACCTTTGGCTCGCTCGGATGCGTGGAGAGAAGAAACATGCTGAATGGGCAACAACTTGTCTCTTTCTTTTTCTGCCCGAGTTCGCACCCTTGGAGAAAACACTCAAACAAGAAGCAGACAAATTCATTGAAAAAAAGGAATACACGGCGAAAGAAAAGAAGCAATAACATTTCTAGGGGCGTGGAAAAATCCAGTCAACTGTAACTGACGTAGGCTACCACTACAAATTCGGAAAATAACGTAAGGGACTATTTTACATGGCGTAAATTTCAGTAATATTTATGTTTCAATTATCATGTTAAAAGTCAACCTAGGTCTCACGTTCAGACCACCTCAGATTTCTAACCCATCGGCCACCGCTGCCACACTCCTTTTACAACATTGTTCTTATATAGAACCCACGCTGGCTTATCGCCACGTTAGCACTGTGCTACTGACACTGTTGAACTTAAGGGAAGTAATAGCTTCACATTATGGTTACAACAAAGCCTTGAAACATTCATACCACGCTTTATTGCTGATCTCTTTACTGCTGCACAATTTTTGCAAATTTACGGGTTTTGACAACACTACTTTGAGCAAATTGATCGATAACATTTTGTCCACTACATTCTGATCGATTAGCAAGTGAAGGTAAATTAAAGGGCATCAGACTCGCTTTCTAGTGTTGGGAATATTGAGTTATTGTCTACATTTTTCAATAACGATCAAGATATGTATAGAGGATATCAATCAATTAAGGACCTTTAGAATCCTTATTGGAGCAGAGGTCACGATAGGCTTATATACATTAGTTCCTATTATTTGACATTTTCTCAACTTCTCTCTAGTCTAGGCGAATGTTTTTGATGGTTTCCATGCCTTCCTACTTGTCTTGCTATGCTGACATCTGGGTTTGTGTGTGTGTGTGTGTGCGGCATCCATCTAGATTTAATTTAATTTTTATTATATAAAATGTGGCTCAGACCCAGCATACGCTTCTTGATTTCCAATTGCTTAGGCACTTTTTGCATGCTCACCATGAACACTGAGCTTCCTTATTTCTGGTCAATATGGCGGATAGGTGACAGGGAACCATTCAGTCACTGTCATTAAAAAAATGTTTCTTGTTGTGGTTTCCTCACATTCCAAGCCCTGCATGCTGCCGGAGCCACAGAGTAGTGTTCTGTGCACACCGTGAGCTTTGTGTTTCATCCCGATGGTGTTTCTTAATGCAGATAGCTAACGATGAATGATGATATCGTATGACGAAGACAAGTTCAGATGCGTTCAATTAGGTGCGGAAACGCCTTGTGTCTTTTGACGTCGACTGTATCTTCTACGATGAGGACTGCAGCTGTCTTTATTTGTTTAGATATCCAATGAGATGTTAATTTGGATGATTCCATTGGCACGGGCGGTTGTGCAATTATGGATTTCCATTCTTTTGTAGTGATATCGGGGCCTTCGAATAATCATAACCATAACTAAATTTCCTTTTTTTTTGTCTTTAGTCTTTGATAAAACATGGTACACAGCCTCACATGTGGATGTTAATGGGTCACTGGGAAGACCGGATTATTCCAATATTGTAATCAAAGCTAATATCTGATGATTGTAAGGCAAACACATGCCCTAAAATTACATCGACCACTAGCAAAATAATAATAGATTTAAAGTGTTAATTAAACTACTAAATGCATGAATGATGGTACTATTTGACTATCTGTTGGTGTAGACAGAGTTCTAGTGCTCTACATGAAAGATCAATTCAGCTAAATCATCATCATTAAGTGCCGCCTCCGCATCGAAGGTTGGCTACCATAAAGCGCCATTCCACTCTGTCTCTTGCTTTGATGGTGCAGATTGTCATAGGCTGACTTGTCCATCTTTTGATGTTACTTGTCCATGTTAGTCTTGGTCTGCCTCTGCCTCTTCTACCTTGTATTTTTCCTTCCAATTTTACTTTTATCGGGCTGTTGTGTCTTTTAACATAACCCAAACATTGCATTTGTCTTGCTCTAATTGTGTTAAGTTGTTCTCTTTTCATTTGTAGTTGTTTTAAAACTTCCTCGTTTGTTTTCTTTTCTTTCCAGCCAATTCTACCGATTCTTCTATAAATCCACATTTCAAAGGCTACAATTTTCTGTTCTGCTTTCTGATCTAATGTCCATGTTTCTGTACCATACAGGAATATTAAGAAGATGTAACATTTTGCTATTCTTAGTTTTAGTCCTGGTGTTATTTGTTTTGATGTTAGTATATTTTTCATGGCATTGAAATTACTTTTTGCCATACCTATTCTTTTATTTTTTTTAGTTATACATTTTCCATCATTGGTTATAGTATATCCCAGGTAGTTGTAGTTCTGAACTGTCTCTAGATGTATTCCTTCCACTTTGAGATTTAATTGTAGGTCTTGAGAATTTGCTTTGTTTATGATCATAGTTTTAGTCTTTTTGATATTCATATCTAGTCCATATTTTTTGCTTGTCATGTTTATTACATTAAGTAATTATTGTAGATCTTTATGATTTTCTGCTAGTAATACAGTATCATCATCATATCTTAGGTTATTGATTATGTTCCTATTAATGTTTAGGCCTGGCATCTCAGTGATGTTTTTTAAAAATTTGCTCACTGTATAAATTGAACAAGCTTGGTAATAGGATGCATCCTTGTCTTACTCCTCTTTTTATATCAATGAGTGTAGAGTTCTTGTTATATTTTATTATTGCTGTTTGCTCCCAGTACAAATTACATATCAGTCGTATGTCTGTGTCATCCAGATTTATATCTTTTAGGCAGTCTAAAAGTTGATTATGGTGTATTCTATCAAATCCTTTGGTGTAGTCTATGAAGCAGGCATATATTGGTTTGTTTACTTCTATATGTACTTTTCAATCAATATCCTCATGCTGAATATGGCTTATTTTGTCCCACTGTTTTTCCTGAATCCGAATTGCTGCTCATCTAATTCAGTATTCATTTTATTCTGAATCCTTCCTTGTATAACTTTTAGTAAAATTTTGGTTACCTGGCTCATTAGGCTTATTGTTCTAAAATCACTGCATTCAATTGCACCATTGTTTTTAAGGCAATGCAATGAAAGCTGATTTTTTAGTTCATTTGGTATGTATCCTGTATGGTTTATGTCGTTGCATATGTCTGTGATCACTTCAATGCCAAAAACTTCTAGTGCCTGTATCATCTCTATCTGTATATTGTCAGGTCCTGCTGCTTTTTCATTGTTTTAATAGCTTTTTCTACTTCAGAATTTAGGATTTTATAGATGGACGTACATTTTATAACTGGTTTTTGTCCCTTTCTTCTTCTTCTTTTACCTTTTAGCTCCTGGTGGAGCATAGGTCTTCAACAAACACTTTCCAAGTCGTTCTGTTTTTTGCCATTCTTTTAAGATCATTCCATGTCTTCCCCATCATCTTCATCTCTGCTTCTATCTGTCTTCTATTTGTCCCTTTCGTCATGAAATAATTATGTTATGTATTCCTGCCATCTATCGATTATATCTTTGTTGTCTGTTAGCATTCTTCCCTCTTTGTTTGCAGTACATCCGCTTCCTGCAGCTTTTTTGTAATTATTCGCCATTCTTTTAATTTGTGTGTGCATTCCTCTTAACATGTGGTTACTTTCCATAGTTTCAACTTCTAGACATCTTTGGTTGAGCCAGTCTTCTTTTGCCTTTTTGCACATTTTGCGTATTTCATTATCAATTTCCTTGTATCTGATAGTGTTCTTCGGTTGTCTTTTCTCTTCCATTTTTTTCTAAAATGTTGTCAGTTATCCATTTTTGTTTTTTGTTACTTTCCTTTTTGGGTAAGGTGATGCAGGATTCTTGTATGCTGTTTTTTATGCATTGCTATTTGGTTGCGACTTTTTCTTCAGGATTTTCTCTTCTGTAACTGGACTACTACGGACAAGGGGTAGGGTTCGATCCCAACCGACGGCTCCGGGTTCACCCAGCCTTAAATGGGTACCGGATTTTTTCTGGGAAAGTAAAGCAGCACGGGCGTAATACCGACCACATTACCCCAAAAATCATGTGCTGTGAAGGTCTGTAAAATATAGGGTCACTAACACCATATTTCCCTATACGCCACTTGGCGTGACGGGGGGTACTTTACTTGGGTGTCCGGTTAGCGCAATCGATAGGCGGTTGGCTTACCACGGCAACAGCCGGGGTTCGTACCCTGGCGAGGACACCTGGGTTTTACTAATTCCCTAAAAATTAGTGGGAGCCGCGATAGCTCAGTGGTTAGTGAACTGGACTACTACGGACAAGGGGTAGGGTTCGATCCCAACCGACGGCTCCGGGTTCACCCAGCCTTAAATGGGTACCGGATTTTTTCTGGGAAAGTAAAGCAGCACGGGCGTAATACCGACCACATTACCCCAAAAATCATGTGCTGTGAAGGTCTGTAAAATATAGGGTCACTAACACCATATTTCCCTATACGCCACTTGGCGTGACGGGGGGTACTTTTTACTGCTCAATCCCATCTTCTAGCAGCTTCTGATATGTGTTCTTTACTTGTACAGTATAAGTTTCTTTTACATCTTTCTGATTTAAAGCTGTTGTATCTATTGGTATTTCTGAATTAGTATTTTGTTTCTTCCTCTTTAATTTGATTTTCATTTTAATCATTACAGGATTGTGATCTGAATTAATATCTGCTCCTGGATATGTTTTGGCTTTTTTGACGCTGTTCCGGAATCTGTCTTTTATCATTATACAATCTATTTGATTCCTCTTCTATCCCCAAGGCTTTCCAAGTGTATAATTTCCTTTTCTCTTGCTCAAAGTAGGTGTTACATATTATCAGCCTGTTTTCTTCACAAAATTGAATTAATCTTTCTCAAGTTATAATGGTCTTATATCTGCCTTTTTCTAATTTTGAGTTCATGTTACCCATTACAATCAAGATGTCTGAAGATTTCACTTGCTTCATAACTGTATTTAGATCTTCATAGTATGCTTCTATTTGTTCATCTGCATAGTCTTGAGTAGGTTCGTATGTCTGTATTATTGCTATGTCAAATGGCTTTGCCTTCATTTTTAATAATATAATCCTATCACTGTATGTCAAGTGAGTATTTATATATTTTTGTAGTTCTCGTTTTATTAGTATGGTGTTCTGTTGTGTTACCTGAATATATAAATGTATATTTATCGTCTTGTATGTATCCACTTTCCTTCCATCTTGTTTCTGATATGCCTAAAATATATATGTTTAATCGCTCTGCTTCTACCACAAGATTTTCTAGTTTTCCTTGTTGGTATAAAGTCCTAACATTCCATGTGGCTATTTTTAGTTCGTCTCTAAAACAACAGTTAGAATTTCTCTCCACGGCTTTCTTTGGATTGTTACGTGATGAGGCTACAATCTCTTTCACGGTGGTCTGCCATATTGGTCTTTCGTCTTCTGAATATGCCTCATGTGTACCACACACTTTGCTGTTTTCGCTTTCTGGGCCGTTGATTATTTCTAATTCTTCCGCCCCATCCACCATCACAGACTTTTCACAAACGGGTTGAACACACCCGGCCGGCGTCATTGTTGTCGAACCATGTGCATGCCTATCGAACCGCGAACACACGACACAAAGAAGAATAAATCATATTCCACTTAAATATCAGTAAAGTTCACAGTCCATCCACCCGTCAGAAGTAAAACATACACCAAACGGGGGATAGCAACACATAATTTCACATCTAGACTGTCGCGTAAATCATTTAAATATATCAACAAAAGCCGAATTATAAAAACGACAACACGTAGTCGCCATGACACCGGAAATCGCACCAGGCATTTGTATATTATTTTTAAAGTTTAAGCATAATGAATACAAGTATCGATTATAAACCCGCAATGGCGAAGGAGTAAGTTAGCATGTTCATCTAATGATAGGATGGGTTTCTATTAAATTCACAATCTGTTGAGTTTTTCGGCTTCAGAGTTCGCCTAGCCTGTGAAAATTGGTAGCAGAAGTTGTTCTCTTAGAAGAGGAAGTTTTAACATTTCCATAAATGTATTAATGATCGTCATGAAAAATAATACATTAATTCTTACTATATTCACCATCCACATTTTACCAAACAGATTGCAGTATGGAAAGCTTTTTTTCCCCCTCTAGAGAACTGTCACAAATACGTTCCGATGAGTTTTAAAACTTACTGTCTGTTTTTAATTTCCTTTTGATAAATATCATATACATATATAATTAAGTCGACAAATGTGTTTCAGATATTCAGAGGTCATATATAATGCGATTTTCTCACGCTTACAAAAGATGGATTAGTGAGTTCAAGTGATAAGAAATACTTGTAGTTTTGAAAAGTCAAGGATAACTGAAACATCCATTCGAAAAAGTAAAAAAAAAAATAAAATTTCCAGTATTGCGGTGGTCAGTTGCATGTCATGTAATCTCTTCAAATTCGACAGAACTCAGTTGGTGAAAGTTTGAAAATACATGTATTACCCTATCTGGAATCTAAAAGAATAGGTATGGCAAAAAGTAATTTTAATGCCATGAAAAATACTAACAACAAAACAAATATCAGCAGGGCTAAAACTAAGAATGGCAAAATTAAACATCTTCTCAAGATTCCTGTGTGGTGCAGAAACATAAACATTAGACAAGAAAACAGAACAGAAAATTGAAGCCTTTGAAATGTGGATTTATAGAAGAATAGGTAGAATTGGATGGAAACAAAAGATAACAAACGATGAAGTTTTAAAACAACTGAAAATAAAAAGAGAACTGCTGAACACAATTAAGACAAGACAAATTAAATTTTTGGGGCATGTTAAAAGACACAACAGCCTACTAAAAGTAATATTGGAAGGAAAAATACAAGGCAAAAGAAGCAGAGGCAGACCAAGACTAACATGGACGACTAACATCAAAAGATGGACAAGTCAATCTATGTCAGCCTGCACCATCAAAGCAAGAAACAGAGTAGAATGGCGATCCATGGTAGCCAAACTTCGTTGCGGAGAGGGCACATGATGATGACCCTATCTGGAATTTATGACAAGGTACAGAACCGGAACAATTTCAAGTTGATTTATTTTCATGGTTATCGTTCTTGGTGCTCAGAAATTTTAGTTATACAGGAAGCTCACTTACTATAAAACCTGGGATTTCTTTAATGGTTTTACTCCTAATGAGGTCATTGCAACGAAATTTGAAGCGGGGTTACCTCAGTTTGTAAGAAATGTGATGACCTCATGCATAAAGAGGCCACTATTCGCGTCCAGGCCGGATACTAGTTGTTGAGAATACCACGAGTTTTGTAGCCAGTGTGTTTCTGAAACTGGAAGTAGAGAGAAATATTAAAACGCTTGGGCCTGTACGATACGCTGCGTCTGCACTAAACTTTTCGTCCTTTACTTCCATCCTTTCATTAACTGTTCTTCCCCACCCTGCTCATACTCATTCTCTAGACACCACTAACTATAAAATGGTTCCTTTCCAATTCTCAGAAAAATACCCTCAATGACAATTCATTAAATTTGGATATGAATCAACCATGAAAGTATTGAGCTGTATTAAAAGAGTTATTTTCGGTTTTATTGCGGTACCTGTTTTCTATATATATATATATATATATATATATATATATATATATATATATATATATATAATTAATCTTGTGTATATAAATGTATGTAAATATTTCCATGAAAGATTGAAGAGCTGCAGGAATTCAACACTAAGATACTAACATTATAAGAGTTTATGACATGATCAGTACTAGTAGAGTAATTATATGCTACACAATTTCTAGGATTAGAGGATTAAACTTCAATGTGCCGGATGACATCTATCCGCCTTCCGTCGCACATCTCCTTTCTAATCGCTGCCCCTGCTGCCACCGCGTCTTTTAATTGTCAACACAAACTGATGACATCAACTAATGATAACGTTGTTAGTGACGAGCATGCCCCACTGGACACGGATCAAAGTCGGCGCTGACGCTGGTCGCCTGCTTCACTGACTGTCGGCCTCCTCCCTGACAGCATTGCTGGAAGGATGGACTCGTGATTTGTGTCACTGACTGTCGGCCTCCTCCCTGACAGCATTGCTGGAAGGATGGACTCGTGATTTGTGTCACTGACTGTCGGCCTCCTCCCTGACAGCATTGCTGGAAGGATGGACTCGTGATTTGCGTCACTACCTGTCTGCTTCTTACTTGATGGAACAGCCGCTCAAAACTGGCCAGGAAACTAATACTGAGCTTCCCCTTGTGATCTCTGTATAGTGGTACTTCGCGCTGTTTCACTGATGGACGGCCATGCAGATGCTCAGACCCCAGACTTCTCAGCAACCCTACTGTTCGTTCTTCACCATAACTATAATACCCACAACACTGGCGAAATGACTGACCAAAACTGTCCACTCATAAAATAGGACTAAGTTTATTCACAGTCCATTTGATCAGTAACACCACAAAGTAGACAAAACTAGCGACGTACTCAGCCCTCGGCTAATCACACATAATTAACGTGGAATATTCATCTCTTTTCTTAAAGCTGAAACAGTTAACGATCTCCTGACTCACACATTTAAGTATAGTAAAGTAAAGTACCCCCGTCACGCCAAGTGGCGTATAAGGAAATATGGTGTTAGTGACCCTATATTTTACAGACCTTCAGCACATGATTTTTGGGGTAATGTGGTCGGTATTACGCGCCGTGCTGCTTTACTTTCCCAGAAAAAAAAAATCCGGTACCCATTTAAGGCTGGGTAAACCCGGAAGCCGTCGATTGGGATCGAACCCTACCCCTTGTCCTTAGTAGTCTAGTTGACTAACCACCGATCTATCGTCATTCTAATTGAGCTGATTCCCTCACTCACTCTCCGTGAAATGTTCACGTTTTACTAACTCACTCACTCATGTTACTGTTACACGTTCTCACCCTCCCACTATTACATACAGTGCTAATCTACGTAGCTGCTGAGTTCATCAAATTAATAATAACTGGCGAGGTTACGAGAAAAGATATTGGTACAGTACCAGATTTAGTGTGTTCCATGTCGAGAGTTGTCTGTGAAAAGGTTTTCAGTTGTTTCATGTTTTGTGTTTTTATTATCTTAGTACACCCTTACAGGTTGTTAATTATCTACGCTCGGTGCTGTCTTATCAATTGTAGCATTGCTTTTTTTTTAACTGAAGAGAAAATACGATCTAGAAATGGATGAGAATTTTGTTTAGGATACAGGGGAAAAGAAATAGTATGATGACACAGGGGAAAGACATGATATGATGAGACAGGGGAAATGACATGGTATGATGAGACAGGAGAAAGACATGATATGATGAGACAGGGGAAAGACATAGTATGATGACACAGGGGAAAGACATGATATGATGAGACAGGGGAAATGACATGGTATGATGAGACAGGGGAAAAGACATGATATGATGAGACAGGGGAAAGACATGATATGATGAGACAGGGGAAAAGACATAATACGATGAGACAGGGGAAAGACATGGTATGATGAGACAGGGGAAAGACATGATATGATGAGACAGGGGAAATGACATGGTATGATGAGACAGGGGAAAGACATGATATGATGAGACAGGGGAAAAGACATGATATGATGAGACAGGGGAAAGACATGATATGATGAGACAGGGGAAAAGACATAATACGATGAGACAGGGGAAAGACATGGTATGATGAGACAGGGGAAAGACATGATATGATGAGACAGGGGAAATGACATGGTATAATGAGACAGGGGAAAGACATGATATGATGAGACAAGGGAAATGACATGGTATAATGAGACAGGGGAAAGACATGATATGATGAGAGAGGGGAAAGACATGATATGATGAGACAGGGGAAATGACATGGTATGATGAGACAGGGGAAAGACATGATATGATGAGACAAGGGAAATGACATGGTATAATGAGACAGGGGAAAGACATGATATGATGAGACAGGGGAAAGACATGATATGATGAGACAGGGGAAATGACATGGTATGATGAGACAGGGGAAAGACATGATATGATGAGACAAGGGAAATGACATGGTATAATGAGACAGGGGAAAGACATGATATGATGAGACAGGGGAAAAGACATAATATGATGACACAGGGGAAAGACATGATATGATGAGAGAGGGGAAATGACATGGTATGATGAGACAGGGGAAAGACATGATATGATGAGACAGGGGAAAGACATGATATGATGAGACAGGGGAAAAGACATGATATGATGAGACAGGGGAAAGACATGATATGATGAGACAGGAGAAAGACATGATACGATGAGACAGGGGAAATGACATAGTATGACGAGACAGAGGAAATGACATGGTATGATGAGACAGGAGAAAAGACATGACATGATGAGACAGGAGAAAGACATGATACGATGAGACAGGGGAAATGACATGACATGACGCGAGACATGAGAAATGACATCGTATGATGAGACAGGAAAAATGACATGACATGACGAGACAGAAGAAATGACATGGCGAGACAGGAGAAATGACATAGTATGACGAGACAGGAGAAATGACATGGTATGACGAGACAGAAAAAATAACATGACATGATGAGACAGGAGAAATGACATGACATGATGAGACAGGAGAAATGACATAGTATGACGAGACAGGAGAAAAGACATGGTATGACGAGACAGGAGAAAAGACATGGTATAACGAGACAGGAAAAATGACATGGAATGACGAGACAGGGGAAAAGACATGGTATGACGAGACAGGGGAAAAGATATGGTATGACGAGACAGGGGAAAAGACATGGTATGACGAGACAGAGGAAATGACATAAGATGATGAGACAGAACAAGCGACATGATGAGATAGGTGAAAAATGATATGACATGACACCCAACATCAAACAAAAATGTCCAGACAATTGAGCCTAAGTAAGGATTTCATCAAAATTGTCCTACCATCGCTCCTACTGATGTATGAACTGTAAATAGAAATTAAATAAAGCTCTGTGCTCAAGTTCGAATTTTTCTAGAAACTTATCGTGTCAGAGCCAAAACTGGCGTCATCATGAGCAACGTAATCGTCTTCATTCCAGAGTTGTTGTCACTTCAATTAACACCGTGTTTTATTTTGGAGTGACTGACTAAAGTAATGATGGTGCTTCGAAACTTCGTCCTGTTATGCTGCAATATGTGGACTATAAACAACATGTTATAATGAAATTGGAGTTTCCAACAGAATTTCACAATTGCTAGTAATATTTCAGAAACAATCTCCACTAAATAAAATGAGCAATAATGAGATTTTTCATTTTTGCTAAATGCTTACATCATATATGTTTTTTTTCTGGCAAGTAAAGGCGACCTGGCGTGATACCGACCATATTACTTAACTGTGTTTCCTGTTCAAGGAAAAATATAGTTACCAACACCACATTTTCTATACGCCTACATGGCAGAGGAGGCAACTTGTACTAACTTAATGCTTAATCTTCCATCCAATGAAATGAAAAGACTTCTACTTTGTTTAGGTCATGTTACGAGAGAATGCACTCTATTTTAATATAAAATCATATAGAATCAACATAAAATGGTATGGAGCATCTAAACAAATAGAAAGACAAGACAAACCACGACGTTTAGGGCAAAATCCTTGATTAGGTATCTTGTATATTTAATATGTGTGCTTATATCTAAAATAAAATTACAAGATCACCAAACACTAACATCAGCCCTTTCATTGCATCTTATATTTCATATTTCTTTATTCTCTACATTTTCCCGTTCAAGTCTTTTTGTTTGTTTGTTTGTGAACGTGCGCCCCCCCCCCTCCCCCAAACACACACACCCTTCCATCGTCCATTACCGAACTCAAAACTACTGCACACAATCGGCACTCATTTCACAATGAGAAGTATTGCGTATGCGGTTGCCACTTTCGTGAATTGCATTTACGAGATAAGCATATCCAACACTTTGACTCTCCATCATTTAAGTGCAGCCCCGCTCGAGGCGGCTACTTCTTCCAGTGCGTGCTCACACGGAAATATCGATCTGTGTTTGGCTGTTTGTGGACACGATCTGCTAGTCGACATCTCGATTGTTCCGTTCGCTGCTGCTCTATATTTTACGGATTGTACCTATTTTTATGCCTCTCTCTCTCTCTCTCTCTCTCTCTCTCTCTCTCTGTTTGAGTGTGCAAATGAACATGTATACTGCTTATCTGTGAATTTTAATTGTTTTTTTTCTTTCTTCTGCATGTATGTTTACTTTTTAAAAAATCTTTTCCTCCGTTTAATTATGTATTTGTCCTGCGTTCGTTTATGTTATTACATGACTGTTTATCTTTATGTGCATCGATCTGCGTGTATGTTTTTTTTTTTCATTAATATATTCTCTTACATCTCAACTCGACATTGAAAGGCAAACCAGGAAGGAAAGAAGAGAAGATCGATATTTTCTCAAACAGAACGGTATAGACATGCATAAAAATCAATCACCCATCACATAATATTTACTACTTTGCTATATGAATGCCCACAGCAAGTGCAACGCCCATCTACACTATCTTTACATCACACAAATGAGATGCCAGCTGGACTCAACTCACCACTTTGTCTGTCTGCAACATCATCTCATCAATAACACTTAACATGCTTTATTTCCATAACATACGATCAACTCATAACAGTCGTCTCCATCCTCCTTTTTACAATCTTCGTGCCACTCAAACTCAATGAGCCTCAAATGCATGCTGGGATACTACTGTCTTCTTGCCTGTGGTGATTTAGAAATGATATTTATGGGAGGGCATTGTTTCGAGTAAATGAGAAAGGAGAAGACATAGTAGAAGGTGGGACAAGATATCACAGTCGAACTGGAATTGACTGATATAGAAGCTGGATCAAGTGGAGCAAGATTAAAACAGGTAAATGAATTTAAATATCTGGAAACATTGCTCACCTCAGATTGTAGATGTACGACAGAGGTGAGATGCAGAATGGCTCAATCAAAAGCAGTTTTCCAAAAATATGAGAAGATACTGTGCAATCCATTTTTGACAAAAGAAACAAAAAGAAGAGTTCTTAAATGTTATATAGAGTCAGTTTTAACATATGGATGTGAATCATGGACAGTAGGAAAACACAAGAAAATCACTGGAGGCTGTATATATATATCTTCACGTCTACTTCTTTTCTTAAACACACCTATTTTAACACATAGCCTTAAAAAATATCTACACATACACTCTATAAATACATCCTCACAAATACTGTCCATAAATATATTTTAACGTCACTGATTTATAAACACATTTTTGACGTCACTGATTTATAACAACATTTTGACGTCACTGTTTCATAAACACATGTTTCGTCAATTATTTATAAACACATATTTGACGTTACTGGTATACTAACACATTTTTGCACAGTCTCTTCAAAATATATATTTACACAAACCATCCACTGAAATATATTCACATAAACTTTTCATAAAAACATCTCAACATACCTCTACCATTATTCCATCTTACGTAAGGGTATCTTATCATAACCACCAAAAACAAAGCTTCACAATAAACACATCATTACACAAACCCATTATAAGCACATCTTCAAACTCAGTCAACATTAACACATCTTCACACATTCCCATCATCAACACATCTTCACACATTCCCAACATTAACACATCTTCACGCATTCCCATCATTAACACATCGTTACACATTCCCATCATCAACACATCTTCACACATTAACAAAATTAACACATCTTCACACATTCCCAAAATTAACACATCTTCACACATTCCCAAAATTAACCCATCTTCACACATTCCATCATTAACACATCTTCACACATTCCCAAAATTAACACACCTTCACATATTCCCAAAATTAACACATCTTCACGCATTCCCATCATTAACACATCTTCACACATTCCCATCATTAACACATTTTCACACATTCCCATCATTAACACATCTTCACACACCCCCATGTAAAATTATTTTCACACACTGAAACTGTGAACATATTTTCTCACACTAACACCATAAATATATCTTCACATACATCCACCTTTAATATATATTCACTTACATCCACCATAACACATCTTCACACATCCCACCAAAACAAAAATTCACATCTTCCATCATAATATATACGAACCCTCACCATAAACATATCTTCATAATCCTCAGCATAAACATATCTTCACAATCCTCACCATAAACATATTTTCATAATCCTCACCATAAAAACATCTTCACAATCCTCACCATAAATATATCTTCACAATCCTCACCATAAAAACATCTTCACAATCCTCACCATAAAAACATCTTCATAATCCTCACCATAAAAACATCTTCACAATCCTCACCATAAACATATCTTCATAATCATCACCATAAACATATTTTCATAATCCTCACCATAAACATATTTTCATAATCCTCACCGTAAACACATCTTCACAATCCTCACCATAAACATATTTTCATAATCCTCACCATAAATATATCTTCATAATCATCACCATAAATATATCTTCACAATCCTCACGATAAACACATCTTCACAGTCCTCATCATAAACACATCTTCACAAACCTTACCATGAACACATCTTCACAATCACTCACCATAAACATAATTTCACAATCCTCATCATAAACACATTTTCACAATCCTCACCATAAACACATCTTCACAATTCTTACTATTAATACATCTTCACATTCACTCACCAACAACACATCTTCACAAGTAGTAGTACAGCAGGAAGCACCTGTTTGTATTAGGCTCGTAAATTAACAAAGATATATATTAGGCGCATTTTACGCCTAATGTACTCGAGGCGCAGGAGGAGTTAACCATGACCTCTCGTGTCGGGGTGTTGACCTCTCGTAACGGTGATACCAGAAGTGACCTGTTTATGTCTGGTGTATGCTGACTTTGGAGTTCTTGTACGTGTGCTGACCTCATTATTATGGAAATATGTTGTCTGCTGACGTCGTGTGTTATTTAGTTATTTTTAAATGGAGGAAAGCATTATCCAGTGCTCCTTTCCTTGATATTATCTCTCATCCTTAGGACTGGACTTTTCTTCCTCGGTGTTATTTGTACTCTTTATCTATCTATCTATCTATCTATCTATCTATCTATCTATCTATCTATCTATCTATCTATCTATCTATCTATCTATCTATCTATCTATCTATCTATCTATCTATCTATCTATCTATCTATCTATCTATCTATCTATCTATCTATCTATCTATCTATCTATCTATCTATCTATCTATCTATCTATCTGTCTGTCTGTCTGTCTGTCTGTCTGTCTGTCTGTCTGTCTGTCTGTCTGTCTGTCTGTCTATCTGTCTATCTATCTATCTATCTATCTATCTATCTATCTATCTATCTATCCATCTATCTATCTCCTCAACTTTACACCTATCATCTCTCCAAGATTTCTTTCTCTCCTCTCTCTCCCTCTCTCTCTCTCTCTCTCTCTCTCCTAGTCTTCCCTCCATTGTAACAGTTTACCCATTTTCGCCTATTAAGCCTATGATCTCTCCTTTCTTCTCCTAGACTTCTATCTCTCTCTCTCTCTCCTAGACTTCTCTCCTACGATTCCATCCTCCATCCTCTCTCTCTCTCTCTCTCTCTCTCTCTCTCTCTCTCTCTCTCATAACATTCCGAAAAAAATCGTATTTTTAGCTTCCCTCGCAGACTTTCCTCCATTGTAACACTTACTCATGTTCTCTATTTAACACTATTATCTCTCCTTCCCTACCCTAGACTTCTCACTTTCTCTCTCCTACCATTCCATCCTCCCTCCTCTCTCTTTCCCTCTCCTAGCGTTCCACCCTTCCTCAATTTGTAGCTTCCCTCTTTTGTAACATTCACTCGTTCTCTCCATTTATGCCTATCATTTCGCCTTCCTTTTCCTAGACGTCTCTTCTCTCTCTCTCTCTCTCTCTGTCTCTCTCTCTCTCTCTCCTACCCCCTCCTAGACATCTCGCCTACCATTTCACCATCCCTTCTCTCTCTTTCC
This sequence comes from Megaustenia siamemsis, assembly GCA_032433765.1. Lineage (NCBI taxonomy): Eukaryota > Metazoa > Mollusca > Gastropoda > Stylommatophora > Ariophantidae > Megaustenia > Megaustenia siamemsis. The sequence goes on from JAVIAB010000051.1 coordinate 59,989,743, forward strand.
CTCTCCTAGCGTTCCGCCATCACTCGTATTTTTAGCTTCCCTCCAGAGTAACACTTTAGTATTGAATAGCAATCACAACTTGACTTAAAATAGCCTCTTTAAACATCCAATAAGATAAACATATGAAAAACAAAGGAATAGTACACTCAACAAGGCTCAATACGTATTTTATACACATTAGCATTAATACAATTGAATAACCTTTTATCGATAAACCTTATTACACATACTCTAGGAGAAACAGAAAAAAAATATTCCAAATTACAGCGTAAAATATACTTTCAACAACCATCTGTAGAAGATCAAATAACCCTTTGTCAACAATACTTAACATACCTAGTTTTCAACACATTAATAGCATTGAATAACAATAACAACAAGACTTAAAATATCTGCTTTTTAACCAACCAATAAGATAAGCATGTAAAAAACGAGGGAATAATACACTTAACAAGGCTTAACATACGTACTTTATTTACATTACCATTAATACAATTGAATATCCTTATAGTAATAAACCTATCGCATCGTTATAAGATAAGAGAAAAAAAAAGAAAAATGTTCACCTTACCACGTAAAATATACTCTTAGTACAGGCTGCTAGACTGAGCAGTAGTATGAAAATAAGCATCCGTGAACGCTAGACTGAGCAGTAGTATGAAAATAAGCTTCCGTGAACGCTAGACTGAACAGTAGTATGAAAATAAGCTTCCGTCAACCAATCTCGCTTATAACACGAAGACTCGCATGCGACTAGTTTAAATATAATCTGGTAAATAAAAGTTGGACGACACTATTCCACCATCGACTAAGAGCTAGGTTAACCAATCAGAAAAGAGTATTTCTATCGAATACCCACAAACGAAATAACTGACCTCGGGATTAACCAATCAGAGAAGAGGATTACTGTTATTGTGATAACTGACCTCATTTTCAACTACTTGAAGTGCTGTCGAGTCTGACGCGTGGGTTACTTTAACTCGATTCGGTCCCTGGTACAATCCAGCGGTCGAATCATCTGTGGGGGAGATAATACGGGTGGTGCGTTACTTGAACAAGCTTTGACCCCTTATGCAATATCAGTGGAGTTCCATGACATCGATTTAACTTCCGAAGGCTGCAATACCAAGATTTACCACCTCAACGAATGACAGGTAACATTAAAAGTGATTATTACAGGTCAGAAAATTACTCCCAAATCCCAAAATTTCACCTCATAGTCATAAACGTGGACTCAAAACCCTAAAAATCTACTCCATAGTCGTTACATTTAGACACAACATGCAGACAGTTAAATTCAAGACCCAAAATTTAGGCTAAATCGCCAAAATTTTTCCCCTAAAACACAGAAACTTAAGCTCATAACCAAAATGTCGATCTCAAATCCCTAAAAAATCTACTCCCATAATCATAACAGTTTTACACAACGAGCAGATAGTTAAATTCAGTTCAAAAAGTTAGGCCAAATTGCAAAAATGTTACCCAAAAACTCACAAATTTAGGCTCAAAAGCAAAATGTCGATCTCTTCCTCTTCTTCTTCTTTCCGTCCTCATCTGCCTTTCCGCGTTGAGGGGAGATATAATTTGCTGTCTTTTACTCTTTTGTTTGCCTCTGCTGCTGTTATGTTTCCTAGTGCTTCTAATATTCCATCGACCCATCTTTTTCGTGATTGACCTTTGGGTCTGGTGTTCTCACAACGTTTGTTGAAGGCTCGTTGTGCTTTGTTCTTTCTGCCTTGTCACGTTGCCAAACCATTTTATCTGTTGTTTCCTTATATATTCTATGGCGGGGCTATTTGTAGCTTTTTTTCTCAGGTCTTCATTTCTGATCTTATCTCTCAGAATGTTTCCTGTCATTTGTCTAACACATTTAATCTCTGTAGAGGTTATTTTTTTTATTGTTCTTGCATCTAAGATCCAGGTCTGGCATTGGTAGCACAACTTTGGGACGAAGATTGTATTGTTTAGTGCTCATTTTGCCTCCAGTGTTATTTCCTTGTTGGACCATAATAGTGATAACTGTCCAATGATTTGACAAGCTTTGTTGCATCTTGATTCGATCTATGCTGTTTGAGAATTATCGTTTGTCACTAGACTTCCTATGTATTTGAATTCCTCTACTTGTTTTAGTTGTCTGCCTTCTATAGTTATGTTGATGTTTTGATTATTTTTTGCGACATTCATGACTTCTGTTTTGTTGATGTTGAATTTCATGTTGTATTTTGTGCCTGAGATGTTGAGTTTGTTTAAGTGTTCTTGTATGTCTTCTATTGTTTCCTATATTAGTGCCTGGTCGTCTGCAAATAAAAGCTCGTCTCCTCTGTCGCTGATGGGTTGGCTAGCTTGCATATATGGCCTATGTATGTAATACATAGTAGGGGGGATAGTACGCACCCCTGTCTTACACCTGATATAACTTCGAAGTGGTGTTCTGACCCTGCAGCTGCTGTTGATGTAGAGACTTTTAATAAGGTTCGTCAGATGTTAGCTTACTCCGTAAAGTCAATCTCATAACCCTAAAAATCTACTCCCATACATATACTAGTTAGAAACAACGAGCAGATGATTATATTCAAAGTCCAAAAAGTTAGTCCAGATCACAAAATTGTACCCCCTTAGATATTCCGATATCAAGAATTTACTTTAAAATCACTTTTATATTTTTTTACCTCCAGCCATTTTTATCGATGCACCTATGAAATTACAAAAAATAGTAAATTCACACTCTAGGCCTACCCCAAACTTCATATTAGAAATCTCCGTAGCAAGATTTTGAATAAAAATCACTTTTATGAATTTTCTTCTACCTTTTAGCTCCCAGTGGAGCATAGGTCTTCAACAAACACTTTCCAAGTCGTTCTGTTTTTTGCAATTCTTTTAAGATCATTCCATGTCTTCCCCATCATCTTCATCTCTGCTTCAATCTGTCTTCTCCAAGAATTCCTTGGTCTTCCTCTTTGTCTTTTCCCCTGGGGATTCCAAAAAAGGGCCTGTTGTGTAATACTCTCAGTTGGTTTCCGTAGTGTGTGTCCTATCCATCGCCATCGTCTTCGCTGTATTTCTTTATCCACTGGTATTTGACCGGTACATTTCCATAATTCCACGTTTGTGACTTTGTCCTGCCATTTCCATCCCTTTATTCTGCGCAAGCATCCATTAATGAAAGTCTGTACCTTCGTGATTGTCAATTTTGTTATTCTCCATGTTTCACAGCCATATAATAGAACCGACTTAACATTGGAGTTGAAAATTTGTATTTTTGTATTTAGCCTAATTTCTTTGGATTTCCATATGTTTCCCAGTGCAATGAAAGCTCCTCTTGCTTTTGATATCCTTATTTTGGTATCGTTTTCTGTTCCTCCCTCTTTATCTATATTACTGCCCAGATATATATAAGATTGTACGTCTAGTAGAGGTATTTCTCCTAGTTTTATTTGGTTATTGCCAACTGCATTAATTCTCATAATGTTGGTCTTATCTCTATTAATCTTTAGTCCTAGCTGTTGTGATCTCTCATCTAATATACTCATTTTATCTTGCATCTGTTGGTGGCTGTGTGATAGGAGAGCTATGTCATCAGCAAAGTCTAAATCATCAAGTTGTTTGGTCAGTGACCACTGGATCCCATTTCTGTTGTTTTGAGTTATTTTCATAATCCAATCTATGGCCAGTAGAAAGAGAAATGGAGACAGAAGGCATCCTTGCCTTACTCCTGTTCTTATTTCAAATGCTTCTGTAAGCTGTCCTTCATGCACCACACTACATTTTGTTCCTTCATACATTGTTTTTATCAGGTTAATAAACTTTATGGGGATTCCATAATGACTCAGCAACTTCCAAAGCATTCTTCTGTCTAAACTATCAAATGCCTTTTCGTAATCTATGAATCCAATATAAAGTGGGGATTTTAGTTCTAAACTTTGTTCAACTATTATACGTAGAGTAGTTATTTGATCAGCACATGATCTGTTCTTCCTAAAACCTGCTTGTTCATCTCTCAAGTGTTTCTCTATAGCCTCTTTTAGTCTCTCCAGAATGATTCTGCCTAATATTTTTCCTGGCACTGATAGTAGCATAATTCCCCTATAATTTGTGCACTCCTGTAAACTTCCTTTCTTTGGTAGTTTGATCATATAACCTTCTCTCCAGTCTTTAGGTATTTCTTCCCTCTCCCAAATTTTATCCAATAGATTATGTAACATCTTGGTAGAGGTGATAATATCTGCTTTGATGGCTTCCGAAGGAATTTCATCTGGTCCTGTGGCTTTACCATCTTTTAATAATTTGATGGCTTTCATTATTTCTTCTTTGCTTGGTTTTCCGCAGTTAACGTGTAACTCTTCTTCTGCTGGTAGTATATCTGGAGGATTATTTGAGCCAGGTCTGTTCAAAAGTTCTTCAAAGTGCTCCTTCCATCTCTCCATTTGTTCCTTTATATTACTAAGCAGATTTCCTTTCTTATCTTTGATAAAGGCGTTGATCTGTTTGTATTTTCCACCTAATTTCTTTGTGCTGTTGTACAGTTCTTTCATATTCCCTTTATTTGCTGCTTCTTCTGCCTCTTTAGCTAATTCATCTATATATTTCCTCTTATCCCTTTTAATGCATCTTCTCACTTCTTTATTCACCTCTGTGTAAGCTTCCTGTGTCTTGGCTTTATTACTTCTTGTTTTGCTTTTATTTATGTCTGCTTTCTTGTTCTTTCTTTCTTTAATTTTATCCAGGGTCTCTGCTGTCATCCATGCCTTATTCTGGCGTTCTCTTTTCCCCAGTGTTTCTTCGCATGTCTCTTTCCATATATTTGTTACCTGTTTCCAATGATCTTCTATATTTATAGTATTTTCTAGTTGTTGGAGGACTTGGTATTTGTTTGATATTGTGACTGCGAATTTATCTTTAATTCCTTGTTCTTTAAGAAACCCTACATTGAAATACGTTCTGCCCTTATTCGTTGTAGTATACCTTTTTAATTTAATTTTAAGTTTGGCTAACAGAAGATGATGATCAGAAGCTATATCTGCCCCTCTATATACTTTTACATCCTGTAAGGATGACTTAAACTTATTATTAATACATATGTGATCAATTTGATTTTCCGTTCTATGATCTGGTGATACCCATGTAGCTTTGTGTATTCTTTTATGTTGGAATATTGTTCCTCCTAGGCTCATTTGATTAAGGGCGCAGAAATTCACAAATATCTCTCCATTCTCGTTTATATCTCCAAGTCCATGTTTTCCCATAATCTCTTTAAAGCCTCTGTTGTCTGATCCTACCTTAGCATTTAGGTCTCCCATCAAGATTATAATATCCTTGGCTCGTCTTGCATCCATCTGGCATTGTAGCTGTTTATAAAAATCATCTTTAACTGAGTCATCTTTATCGTTGGTTGGTGCATAGCATTGTATAATGTGTAATTTTATTTTGTTTTTGGTTGTTCTAAATGTTGCTCTCACCAGTCTTGGTCCCACTGCCTCCCATTCTATTAGTGTCTTCTGTGCATTCTTTGATAGCATTATAGCTACCCCTTCGCTGTGTTGTGCTCCTGGTTCCTGGTGTCCTGATGATAAAATCATCTCCCCTGTATTCAATTTTATTCTCTCCGCTCCCAGCCATCTTGTTTCACACATTCCCAGAATATCTATCTTGTAGTTGTTCATTTCTGCTGCCACTTGTGCCGCTTTTCCCTGTTCGTTAAGGGTGCCAATTCTGGATGATTTCCTGGTAGACAAAGGGTGAGTCGGCAACCCGGACTCCTTATGGCTTTCTCCGGATTGCGTCATACATCTCTTAGACAGAGAGCCCTTCTCTTTCCTGGTTGACGGATTTACTTTATCTTTCTTTGACTTGTTCATGTTTGTGAAGTTTTTTCGGCTTATTTTTTTTACAGTATGGGATAGCCAGTCCCATGCCTAACCCTCCTTTCTCGCCTCTTACGAACATGCCTGGTAGGGTACAGCGCCGCTATTCTTTACTTCCCTTTCGGGCCCCGGCAGCGCACGGGCGTTTTATGAATTTTACCCCCTGACAATTTTTTTCATGGATACGACTATGAAATCATTACAATAATTAAATTTAAACGCTAGGCTTTCTCCAATCTTCATATTAGACATCCTCGTAGCAAGATTTTGAATAAAAAACCACCACTTTTATTAATTTTACCCCCAGTCATTGTTTAGTGATACGACTATGAAATCCTTTAAAATAATTTAATTTACACTCTAGGCCTACCTCAAACTTCATATTAGACATCCTCGTAGCAAGATTTGAATAAAAATCACTTTTATAAAGTTTACCCCTGACCATTTTTAGGGATACGCCTATGAAACTGTTTTTAAAAAAAAATAAAAGTTAACCCCCAATCTTACCTCCAACTTCATATTAGGCATCCTCCTCGCAAGACTTTGAATAAAAATCACTTATGAATTTTACCCCCAGCCATTATTTTAGGGATACGACTATGAAATCACTAAATCACTATCTAGGCCTACCTCAAACTTTATTTTAGGCATCCCCGTAGCAAAAATGTACCTTCAAATCACTTTATGAATTTTACCCCCTGATAATTTTTAAGGATACCCCTATGAAACTGTTAAAAAAATCAAATTTAACCTCTAGGTTTACCTCAAACTTTATTTTAGACATCCCCGTAGCAAGATTTTGAATAAAAAAAATCACTTTTATGAATTTTACCCCTGACCATTTTGAGGGATACGCTTTTGAAACTGTTAAAAAATAAAATTAAACTCTAGGCTTACCTCAAGCTTTATTTTAAACATCCCTGTAGCAAAAATTTGCTTTAAAATCACTTTTATAAATTTTACCCCCCTGACCGTTTTTTGAGGGTTACGCCTTTGAAACTGTTAAAAAATAAAATTTAGCCTCCAGGCTTACCTCAAGCTTTATTTTAAACATACCCGTAGCAAATATTTGCTTAAAAATCACTTTTATGAATTTTACCCTCTGGCCGTTTTTTTAGGGATACGCCTATGAAACTGTTTAAAAAATAAAATATTCCCTCTAGGCTTACCTAAAACTTAATTTTTGACACGCCCATATATCAAATTCCCATTAAAAAAACAACAAAAAGCTAGTAGTAAGGAAAACCGGTATACGCTTCGGACTTCATCGAAAAATGTGTAGTCACGTGTGCAGCCACATTATAAAATGTTCAGGCACTTGTTATACAGGCCATGGACAAAATACTGAGTGATTCGATGAGCATGATTAAAAATGTGGAGGCGGGCTCTGTACGCATGCAATGGGTAGAGTCGTTGCAGAAATCGAAAATACGTAAGATCACCTTTGTCTATGTCCCTGGACATGCAGGAGTACGGGGAAATAAAAGAGCGGACGGGTTGGCTAGCTGCGCAGTCGTTGAGGACGGGCAACCAGTGGATCGGGCGGACATCATCAATGCCCTCCGAGATGTGGGAAGAGCACAGGATTTCGACAAACACAGATGCACGTCACTTCTTCGGATGATTGAAATAGGAGTTAAGATAGGCACAGCCAGAAGTGAGAAACTTAGTGGCCGTGTAAGAAGACTTATCAACCAACATAGAACTGGAGTCGTTAGTCGCTGGACACTGCGGGACTTGCTGAGGAGGGCATCTGAGCACCTATGGACTTGTTCGGAGTGCAATGATCATAACCCGCAAGTAACTCAATAACTCAATTATAAAAGTGATTTTAAAGTAAATTCTTGATATCGGGATATCTAATTTTGTGGTCTGGACTAACTTTTTGGACTTTGAATATAACTATCTGCTCGTTGTGTAAAACTGTTATGATTATGGGAGTCGATTTTTTAGGGATTTGAGATCGACATTTTGGTAATGAGCTTAAGTTTCTGTGATTTGGGGGTAAAATTTTTGCGATTTAGTCTAAATTTTGGGTCTTGAATATAACTGTCTGCATGTTGTGTCTAAATGTAACGACTATGGAGTAGATTTTTAGGGTTTTGAGTCCAAGTTTATGACTATGAGGTGAAATTTTGGGATTTGGGAGTAATTTTCTGACCTGTGATAATCACTTTTAATGTTACCTGTCATTCGTTGAGGTGGTAAATCTTGGTATTGCAGCCTTCGGAAGTTAAATCGATGTCATGGAACTCCTCTGATATTGCATAAGGGGTCAAAGCTTGTTCAAGTAACGCACCACCCGTATTATCTCCCCCACCGATGACCCGACAGTTGGATTGTACCAGGGACCGAATCGAGTTTAAAGTAACCCATGCGTCAGACTCGACAGCACTTTAAGCTGAAAATGAGGTCATTTATCACAATAATAGTAATCATCTTATCTGTTTGGTTAATCCTGAGGTCAGTTATTTCGTTGGTGGGTGTTCGATAGAAATACTCTTTTCTGATTGATTAACCTAGCTGTTAGTCGATGGTGGAATAGTGTCGTCCAACTTTTATTTACCAGATTATATTTAAACTAGTCGCATGCGAGTCTTCGTGTTATAAGCGAGATTGGTTGACGGAAGCTTATTTTCATACTACTGCTCAGTCTAGCGTTCACGGAAGCTTATTTCCATACTACTGCTCAGTCTAGCGTTCACGGAAGCTTATTTTCATACTACTGCTTAGTCTAGCGTTCACGGATGCTTATTTTCATACTACTGCTCAGTCTAGCAGCCTGTGTTAAGAGTATATTTTACGTGATAGGTTGAAAATTGTTCTGGTTTTTTTTTCTCTTATCTCATAGCGATGCGATAGGTTTATTACTAAAAGGATATTCAATTGTATTAATGGTAATGTACATAAAGTACGTATGTTAAGCCTTGTTGAGTACATTATTGAACATGTTTATATTATTGGTTGTTTAAAAAGTAGCTATTTTAAGTCTTGTTGTTATTGTTATTCAATGCTATTAATGTGTTGAAAACTAGGTATGTTAAGTATTGTTGACAAAGGGTTATTTGATCTTCTACAGATGGTTGTTGAAAGTATATTTTACTCTGTAAGTTGGAATATTTTTTTTCTGTTTTTCCTAGAGTATGTGTAATAAGGTTTATCGATAAAATGTTATTCAATTGTATTAACGCTAATGTGTATAAAATACGTATTGAGCCTTGTTGAGTGTATTATTCCTTTGTTTTTCATATGTTTATCTTATTGGATGTTTAAAGTAGCTATTTTAAGTCTAGTTGTGATTGCTATTCAATACTAAAGTGTTACACTGGAGGGAAGCTAAAAAACGAGGGATGACGGAACGCTAGGAGAGGGAAAGAGAGAGAAGGGATGGTGACATGATAGGCGAGAAGTCTAGGAGGGGATAGTAGAGAGGGAGAGACAGAGAGAGTGAGAGAAGAGAGTGAAGTCTAAGAGAATGAAGGCGAAATGATAGGCATAAATGGAGAGAATGAGTGAATGTTACAAAAGATGGAAGCTACAAATTGAGGAAGGGTGGAACGCTAGGAGAGGGAAAGAGAGAGGAGGGAATATGGAATGGTAGGAGAGAGAAAGAGAAGTCTAGGGCAGGGAAGGAGTGATAATAGGCTTAAATAGAGAGAATGAGTAAGTGTTACAATGGAGTGAAGTCTGTGAGGGAAGCTAACAATACAATTTTTTCGGAACGTTATGAGAGAGAAAGAGAGAGAGAGAGAGAGAGAAAGAGAGAGAGAGAGACAAGATTGGGGATGGAATCGTAGGAGAGAAGTCTAGGAGAGAGAGAGAGATAGAAGTCTAGGTGAAGAAAGGAGAGATGATAGGCTTAATATGTGAAAATGAGTAAACTGTTACAATGGAGGGAAGTCTAGGAGAGAGAGAGAGAGAGGGAGAGGAGAGAAAGAAATATTGGAGAGAGAAGGAGAGATGATAGGTGTAAAGATGAGGAGATAGAGGGAGAGAGAGAGAGAGAGAGATAGAGAGTACAAATAACACCGAGGAAGAAAGGTCCAGTCCTAAGGATGAGAGATAATACCAAGGAAATGAGCACTGGATAATGCTTTCCTCCATTTAAAAATAACTAAATAACACAGGACGTCAGCAGACAACATATTTCCATAAGAATGAGGTCAGCACACGTACATCAAGAACTCCAAAGTCAGCATAAAGAGGTCACTTCTGGTGTCACCGATACGAGAGGTCAACACCCACACACGAGAGGTCATGTTAACTCGCCCTGCGCTTCGAGTACATTAGGCGCAAAATGCGCCTACTATATATCTTTGTTAATTTACGGACCTAATATTAATCAGATCCTTCCTGCTATACTACATTCACAATCCTCACCATGAACATATCTTCACAATCCTTACCATTAACACATCTTCACAATCCTCACCATAAACACATCTTCACAATTACTCACCATAACCATTTTCACGATCTCTCACGATAACCATATCTTCAAAAACCCTCACCATAACCACATTTTTTTATCGCCTCGTCACGTCAAGTGACGTATCGGAAATATGGCGTTAGTGACCATAATTTTATAGACCTTTGGCACATGATTTCTGGGCTAATGTGGTCAGTATTACGCCCGTACCGCATTACTTTCCCAGAAAAAAATCCAGTGCCCATTTAAGACTGGGTGAACCTGGAAGCTGTCGATCAGGATCGAACCCGACCTCTTGTCCTTAGTATCCAGTTCACTAACCACTGAGCTATCGCGGCTTCATACATTTTTAATACCCACCATAAATGTAACCCTCACCATAAACACAGTTTTACATTGCCCGTCAAAAAATATCTTTACATTCGTCATCATAAACATATCTTTACATTCGCCATCATAAACATATCTTTACATCCGCCATCATAAACATATCTTTACATCCGCCATCATAAACATATCTTTACATTCGCCATCATAAACATATCTTTACATCCGCCATCATAAACATATCTTTACATCCGCCATCATAAACATATCTTTACATTCGCCATCATAAACATATCTTTACATCCGCCATCATAAACATATAGTTACATTCGTTATCATAAACATATCTTTACATCCGCCATCATAAACATATCTTTACATCCGCCATCATAAACATATCTTTACATCCGCCATCATAAACATATAGTTACATTCCCGGCCATAAACTTATCTTTACATTCGCCATCATGCGCGCCTCCCAGCACCAGAGCTGGAAGTTGTCAGCGACCCACAGCTGATGGCTTGCGCCAGGATCGGTGAACCAAAACCATCCAGACCCTGCTCCACCTCTCCGTGGTGCCTCCAGTAACAGACTAACCTGTCTAGTCTGGCCAAGCGAGCAGGGACCGAAGAGGGAAGACAACTCGGTACTCAAAAATGTCGTGCTGAAGTCGGATGTGTTGGGCCGAAAGGCGCAAATATAAGTTATACTGCAAACCACAACACAACGCAGACACGCCCACTTAACGTCCTTTTAAAGACGGATGACGAAGAGGAATTCTACAGTCTACGAACACTCTAGAATACTTTAGTCATCGGGCGAACGCAAGCAAGCATAAACATAATGTTACATTCCCCGTCTTAAACATATCTTCATAAACATGCACATCTTGATATAAGCACTTAATAGGAACATCCACTTTTCTAGAAACAAACTGAAAATAAAAGTACAATAAATTGATAAGTAGTAAACCATGTAGGTTAGAATGAGAATATTATCATATCATTCTGCGAGGTATCTAATATTACTCGTAAGACAGAATTGATATCTCTGTTTTTAGGACTTACAACCGCCTTTCCTGCCAATGCCACATGGGACAGAGGATACACGTAACAGAATTCGGTTGTAGTGAAAGCAGAAGGGAATGTCCTTATTTTTGAAAACTGCAATGACACGGACATGGTAGTCTACAGAGATGGTTCTGTGGTCGGCCATCGAAGCAGTGCTTATATTCTGACTGCCCATTCCAGTGGTAAAACAATTCACGAGGGTAACAATGTCTACTCCATGACGGCCAGTAATTTGATAATAGAAATAATGGCAGGGACGGAGATTTCTGATTAGTTGGAGGCTGCAGAGTGTACTCATGGTTGTGTGCTGAGTGGATCAATGAACATTCATTCATTGAGTGCCGTCTCCGCATCGAAGGTTGGCTATCAGTGAGCGCCATTCCACTCTCTCTTGCTTTTATTGTGCAGATTGTATAGATTGACTTGTCCATCTTTTGATGTCACTCGTCCATGTTAGTCTTGGTATGCCTCTGCCTCTTTCACCTTGTATTTTCCCTTCCAATATTACATTTATTAGGCTATTGTGTCTTTTAATATGCCCCCAAAATTTCATTTGCTTTGTTATAATAGTTAGTACTTAATAATATAGTAGTTTTAGTTGTTTTAAAACTTTATCGTTTATTTTCTTTTCTTTCCATCAAATTCTACCTATTCTTCTATAGATCCACATTTCAAAGGCTTCAATTTTTTTTCTGTTCTGTTTTCTGGTCTAATGTCCATGTTTCTGCACCATACAGGAATATTGAGAAGATGTAACATTTTGCTATACTTAGTTTTAGCCCTGATATTATTTGTTTTGATGTTAGTATATTTTTCATGGCATTAACATCACTTGAATCAATGAACATGATCAGCAAATTACAGGTAGGCTTAATTCATCGTCAATGGCTGGGATCAATAGAGAGATCCCAGATTTGATGTCCCACCTTCATATATGTCCCACCCCGTGCTGATGATGAGGGCAACGTCAGAGCAGACAGACTGGTCAGTTCGACAATATTAACAGATAACTAGTCAGGTGAACTTCCGGTATATGGTGGATTGGCGGCGTGAACAATTGAAGGCTTTGCATGAAAAGTGTTCCTTGTTGCAGTTTCCTCATATTCCAAGTCCGGCTTGTTGCAGGAGCTACTGAGTTAAGTTCTCTGAGCATACCGTGAGCTGTGTGCCTCATCCGTTTTGATCATGTTTTGATATTCCAATTGTTTACGATGAATGATGATATCGTATGACAGGGAAAAGTTGGCTGTGTTCACTTTCTGCACGGTTTCGCCTTATGTCTTTTGGCGTGTGCTGAGACTGCTACGATGGGGGACTATAATATAATTATGGATTTTAATTCGTTTGCAGTGATACCGGGGCCTTTCATAAGCAAACAAACAAACAATAGTAAGTGGATCGGGCAGTTTTCATTAACAATCTTCGAGGGATGGGTCGATCAAAGGATTTTGACATAAAAACAAGACTGTCGAGACCGTGTGAACTGGGTGTGAGGACCGGTGTTGCCAGAAGGGAGCGATATTCTGGACGAATGAAAGGATTTCTCAATCAACACCGAACTGATACAATTTGTCCCTGTGTGTTGATAACATTTTGAGGAAAAGATCACGCCACCTATGGGTGTACCCGGAGTGCCATGATGATGATCGTAATTTAACATAACACAACATAAGATAACAATATCTTTATATGTTCCACTACACAAACATATCTTCACACTCCCTACATAATCATACATTCAAACTGTCTCATCAGTTATATATAGACGTTTGCACATTTCCCCTTCATAAACATGTCTTGGCACCATCGTTCTGTAAACATTTTCTCACAAATCCTCTAATAAATACAACCTGACAGCACTCTTGGTCCCATAAACTCATCCATTCCGCCCTCTTGGGTTATAAATTCACCCTAAACTCACTGTCACTGATCTACACTCGTTGGTAAACACATACATCTTGCCTTTTAATTATTCAATAAACCATATCCCCACCCTACCACCTCTAATAAACTGCCCCCCGCTTCTTTTGTTTCATAAATTCCTTTTCCGTCACCATTGCGTTCTCATTTCCACGCCCTTCACCATTTTAGATATAAAAACTCAACTTCAACGCCTTCCCTACAATAACACTAACTCACTTTCATGTGCTCTCTACTTCACCTTGCTGCAAACATTTATCCACACCGGCTCATCCTCTCTAGCGAGATGACGTATCCATTCGTCGTCAAGGAAAATAGACGCAATTAATTTATCTTGTTTAAATAGACTGTCATTGCAAAATAAATAAATAAAATAAAAATAATGTGCTTCCCGTGTATATGAATAATATCTCTCATTTTAGCGCCTTACAGCGTCGAGCTAAAAATGCGATTTTTGGCAGAGTTCTCCCAGTTGTTTAATTTGCCTGACGTTTAATATTCCGCTAATTCATCATTTTTGAACTGTTTATTGTCTCCCCTTGTACTATTGCGTATGACTGTTAAGCGTTCACCCTTTAAGTGGACGTGAATAAGTTGTGTCGCTAGTTTGTGGCAAGTCTGCGATATCTGCGTCTTCAAGCCCGACACATCCGTCTTCGGCATGGGTAGATTTGCTTCATAATTTTTACCCTGGCGGCAGCCATTTTTGCCTACTCTCTTCCACTTGGAACTGCCAAGGGGTCATGTAACATGCGCGAGTAGTTTTTCGCTATTTTATGAAAGGGTTAAACATTGGATCTCACTACCCAGAGAGTGCTAAACATTGGATCTCATTACCCAGGGAGTGTTGAACGTTGGATCTCACTACCTAGAGTGTGTTAAACATTGGATCTCACTTCCTAGAGTGTGTTAAGCATTGGATCTCACTACCTAGAGTGTGTTAAACATTGGATCTCACTACCTAGAGTGTGTTAAACATTGGATCTCACTACCCAGAGAGTGCTAAACATTGGATCTCATTACCCAGGGAGTGTTGAACATTGGATCTCACTACCTAGAGTGTGTTAAACATTGGATCTCACTACCTAGAGTGTGTTAAGCATTGGATCTCACTACCTAGAGTGTGTTAAACATTGGATCTCACTACCTAGAGTGTGTTAAACAATGGATCTCACTACCCAGAGAGTGCTAAACATTGGATCTCATTACCCAGAGAGTGTTGAACATTGGATCTCACTACCTAGAGTGTTAAAAATCTGATCTCACTTCCCCTTACTTCTACACCACCCATGTCGACGTCTTATCTCTAGACCACGGAGGCTGACGTCTTATCTCTACACCACCCTGGTCGACGTCTTATCTCTACACCACCCATGTCGACGTCTTATCTCTACACCACCCAGGTCGACGTCTTATCTCTACACCACCCAGGTCGACGTCTTATCTCTACACCACCCATGTCGACGTCTTATCTCTAGACCACGGAGGCTGACGTCTTATCTCTACACCACCCAGGTCGACGTCTTATCTCTACACCACCCAGGTCGACGTCTTATCTCTACACCACCCATGTCGACGTCTTATCTCTACACCACCCAGGTCGACGTCTTATCTCTACACCACCCAGGTCGACGTCTTATCTCTACACCACCCATGTCGACGTCTTATCTCTAGACCACGGAGGCTGACGTCTTATCTCTACACCACCCAGGTCGACGTCTTATCTCTACACCACCCAGGTCGACGTCTTATCTCTACACCACCCAGTTCGACGTCTTATCTCTACACCACCCATGTCGACGTCTTATCTCTACACCACCCAGGTCGACGTCTTATCTCTACACCACCCAGGTCGACGTCTTATCTCTGCACCACCCAGGTCGACGTCTTATCTCTACACCATCCAGGTCGACGTCTTATCTCTACACCACCCAGTTCGACGTCTTATCTCTACACCACCCAGGTCGACGTCTTATCTCTACACCACCCATGTCGACGTCTTATCTCTACACCACCCAGTTCGACGTCTTATCTCTACACCACCCAGGTCGACGTCTTATCTCTACACCACCCAGTTCGACGTCTTTTCTCTACACCACCCAGTTCGACGTCTTTTCTCTACACCACCCAGGCCGACGTCTTATCTCTACACCACCCAGTTCGACGTTTTATCTCTACACCACCCAGGTCGACGTTTTATCTCTACACCACCCAGGTTGACCTCTTATCTCTACACCACCCAGGTCGACGTTTTATCTCTACACCACCCATGTTGACCGCTTATTTCTGCACAACCCAGATCGACGTCTTATCTCAAGACCACGGAGGTTGACGTCGTATCTCTAGACCACCCAGGTTGACCTCTTATCTCTACACCACCCAGGTTGACCTCTTATCTCTACACCACCCAGGTTGACCTCTTATCTCTACACCACCCAGGTTGACCTCTTATCTCTACACCACCCAGGTTGACCTCTTATTTCTGCACAACCCAGGTCGACGTCTTATCTCTAGACCACGGAGGTTGACGTCTTATCTCTAGACCACGGAGGTTGACGTCTTATCTGTAGACCACGGAGGTTGACGTCTTATCTCTACACAACCCAGGTCGACGTCATATCTCTAGACCACGGAGGCTGACGTCTTATCTCTGCACCACCCAGGTCGACGTCTTATCTCTGCACCACCCAGGTCGACGACTTACCGCTACACCACCCAGGCCGACGTCTTATCTCTGCACCACCCAGGTCGACGTCTTATCTCTACACCACCCAGTTCGACGTCTTATCTCTACACCACCTAGGTCGACGCCTTATCTCTACACCACCCAGGTCGACGTCTTATCTCTGCACCACCCAGGTTGACGTCTTATCTCTACACCACCCAGGTCGACGTCTTATCTCTGCACCACCCAGGTCGACGTCTTATCTCTGCACCACCCAGGTTGACGTCTTATCTCTGCACCACCCAGGTCGACGTCTTATCTCTACACCACCCAGATCGACGTCTTATCTCTACACCACCCAGGTCGACGTCTTATCTCTACACCACCCAGATCGACGTCTTATCTCTACACCACCCATGTCGACGTCTTATCTCTACACCACCCAGGTCGACGTCTTATCTCTACACCACCCATGTCGACGTCTTATCTCTACACCACCCAGGTCGACGTCTTATCTCTGCACCACCCAGGTTGACGTCTTATCTCTGCACCACCCAGGTCGACGACTTACCGCTACACCATCCATGTCGACGTCTTATCTCTGCACCACCCAGGTTGACGTCTTATCTCTGCACCACCCAGGTCGACGACTTACCGCTACACCACCCAGGTCGACGTCTTATCTCTGCACCACCCAGGTTGACGTCTTATCTCTACACCACCCAGGTCGACGACTTACCGCTACACCATCCAGGTTGACGTCTTATCTCTACACAACCCAGGTCGACGTCATATCTCTAGACCACGGAGGCTGACGTCTTATCTCTGCACCACCCAGTTTGACGTCTTTTCTTTGCAACATCCAGGTCGACGTCTTATCTCTGCACCACCCAGGTCGACGTCTTATCTCTGCACCACCCAGGTCGACGACTTACCGCTACACCATCCATGTCGACGTCTTATCTCTACACCACCCAATCACCAGCACACGATTGTATGAAAAAAAAACAGATTAACACGCAAAATGCAGTTCCTAGACTCTTGGGACTTTGACAGAAGTGATAGCTGGCGACAGGGGCGGGGGGGGGGGGGGTGTGGAGCGAAGGGTGTGGGGATGGAAGTTCCGTTGTTGACTTTCCACGGAAACATTCCCTTACCCTGACATATATCCACTACCTCAGTGCAACGTTTTTCGCCTGTTAGCGAACGAATAATGGTGTGTATGTAATTCAAAACTGTATCTGCGCCAACACTTTCTCTTTCTTTTTTTTTTACCCATTTTATCTCTTCTCAAACATTTCATCTTCATGCTGACCAACATTCTTCTGTGACTTATGAGTGGTCTTGTTTGACACAACTAACACTGAGTGGGATAAATGTGCTTTGTATGAAAAAAAAAGAGATGAATTAGTAAAATACCACATGCCTCACAGACGTCTATTTATTAATAAAACAGTATTCTAAGCATAACAACGCATTTTTTTTTCAGGAAATTGGGATGTGTATATAGAATATGGAACAGAACAGGTCAAAAGGGAAAATTTAATTATAATTGAAATGCCCGAAATTGAAAACAAAAAAGTCGAATTTTGCATTTCGACCAAGAGGATTATAATGATTTCTCGCCCTACATAAAATGATTTAATAAGTCTTTTGTTAAGATTTTCCATCTCTGACTATTTCAAGGGGACAATGTCCCTTGCAAACCACTCTAGAAATTGTTTGATGAGAGAACTGCAGTCTGAAGTACTAGTGGCAAGCACTTGTATGACGTCACAACGATGGCTAGGCGTTCCAATACGCTACACTACAGGAAAGCCTTTTGAAAATGTACATCACCATGACGTGTGTTGATGACGGCAAGAATAGAATCATGCAAGCGCTTCCTAGGTCATGCTAGGTGTAGTGTGGGTTACTTTACTTCATCGATAACCTAACATAACCTACCTAAAGTATCCCCGTCACGCCAAGTGCCGTATAGGGAATATGATGTTAGTACCATACACTTTACATAACTTTAACACATGATTTTTGGTGTAATGTAGTCGGTATTACGCCCGTGCTGCTTTACTTTCCCAGAAAAAAATCCGGTACCTATTTAAGGCTGGGTGAACTCTAAAGCCGTCGGTTGGGATCGAACCCTGCCTCTTGTCATTTGTTGTCCAGTTCACTAACCACTGAGCTATCGCGGCTTCCTTCATCGATAACACAAGTACAATAATGAAGATCCTGACTCAGAGATGTTCTTAAAACGTTCTGGTAAAGATGTGACGGACCTAGCAAGCCGACAGTGGTTACTGCATTGCCAACAAAATATAACAACAAAGCAGATCATCTGACTCACTGTACATTCATTTCTATTACGCTAAATTAGAACCGATACTAGTATTCAAATAGATTTGAATATTCTCATAGAGGGCGTAACAATAGATAAGGGGTTCCTGGTAACCAACGCAATGGCGTGAGAACTGTTGTTGGTACAAAACAAAAAAGGAAAAAATATAATAAGAAAACAATAAATTGTAAACAGTATATTTCTATCATTCTTTTGTTAACAATGTCAAACATGATTATCTTGTTGAGGCTTTTGAAATGAATATAACGGTAAGAAAAGAAAACATATACCTGAGGAAAGCATGAATGTCATCCTTGAGAAAAATAAGATGAGGAATGACGACAGCAGAAAATGGTTGAGTAAACCTTGAATGTCATCCGAGAAAGATGAGAAATGGTGGCAGCAGCAAAATGGTTGACATCTCTGTAATAAACGCACAGTAAGAATATACAAGTAGTTTGGTCATCAAATGAAATACAAAGTGTGTACTTGAAACAGCCAACAATCTGACTTGATGGCTGGGGTAAGAATAATAATCAGAGTAATAGACAGTAATACAGAAATCCTGCAGCTGTACGGGATATGAGGCACATTTGTTCCAAGATTAAAAGTTCACAGCTTCCCTCTATGCTTCTATGCTCAATGTGGATAGCAAAAATAAGTCTCATGTGCGTGAGAGAGAGAGACAGTGAGAGAGACAGAGAGGAGACAGAGAGAGAGAGAAAGAGAAAGAGAGAGGTCTTCTAACTTCACAGTATTAATGCCATATCATTTACCCGTCACGAGGACGGTGCATTCCTGGCTGGTAATTACCTTCTTCGACTCCGAGCCGGCTCCCTTTCCTTATTTGACCAGCTGATTGGACAGAAAAGATGCGGACTTTATTTCAACACAATCCCTGTCTGTAACACGAAACCAACGGACTAGCCATTACACAACTGGCATTTACAATATAATCCCGTTGGCATTCAGCATTTCCACCGCCACCATTGTTGTCAAATCTCGACTGCATTGAAAATTATTACATTGAGAGCCTGACAAGGATAGGGAACCGATAAATAATAGCTACACAAAGGGGCGGTACTGTAATCTGTAGATAATTGTTGGGGCCATTCATTCATTATCACCCTTTAGTTCCCAGAGGAACGCAGTACAAAAGTTATTTAACTATTTTTATTTTGCGCTATCATTTGTTGGCCTCATCCAGGAGACTAACAATCGATTTGTCCCTCTTTCCTAATGCTCTTCGTGTGGTATCCGAAACCGTCCTGTCCCCTGGTGGGTTCCAGTCTACGCTGCGTCTGGTAGGTAGTTTCCTGAATGTGTTTCCTATCATCCATCTACAGTGTTTAATATTCAGCTTTACTTGTCGCAGTGGAATTGTTTATCATAAAGTTGTATTGTTTGTATTGATATACTTTAGAGAACAGACCGATGATGGTGGTGATAATGATGATGTTGGTGGTGATGGTGGTGATAATGATGATGATGGTGGTGATAATGATGATGGTGGTGGTGATAATGATGATGGTGGTGGTGATAATAATGATGATGGTGGTGGTGATAATGATGATGATGGTGGTGATAATGATGATGATGATAACGATAATGATGATAATGATGATGATGATGATGGTGGTGATAATGATGATGGTGGTGGTGATAATGATGATGATGATAACGATAATGATGATAATGATGAGTATAATGATGATGGCGGTGATAATGATGATGAGTATAATGATGATGATGATGGTGACAACGATGATGATGATAATGATGATAATAATTATGATGATGATGGTAACGACGATCTAGATGATGATAAAGAAGATGATGATGATAGTGGGGGTAATGGTAATAATGATGATTATATAATAATGATGATGCTAATATCGATACGAGCCGTTGGCTAGTCTAAGAAATTGGAAGTTGATGCAGCAATTTCTGTTGCTTGCCCTATTTCCCAGGTTGTGCTTCGGACATTGGAGCGTATCCATCCTATGGATACTACAATACTAGGCCATCTATATCAATACACCCTACTAGTGCGGGGACAAGACAATAGAATAGTCACACTAATAAATTCTCTTACAGAGTCCAAGATGTGAAGCAAATGAATTGTTTCAGCTGAAGATAGGACGAGTGTGTGACATTTTGGTCAAGGAAGGAAAGATGTGTAACGAGACTAAATACAACGTCTTAAATGGTAACAATTTTCATTAGAGGAAAAAGCTCCCCCCCCCCCCCTCCAAAAAAAAAAAAAAAAAAAAAAACAAGGGTAAAAAAATTTGGACCAAGAATTTTTCTTCGTCTTCTGTCCTTCCTCATTTGCCTTTCAGCGTCGAGGGGAGATATAATTTGCGGTCTTTTGCTCTTCTGTTCGCTCCTGCTGCTATGTTTCCTAGTGCTTCTAATATTCCATCGATCCATCTTTTTCGTTGTCGATCCTAGGGTCTGGTTTTCTCGCAACGTTTATTGAGGGCTTGTTGTGTTGTATTTTGATCACTCTGCCTTGTCACGTGGCCAAACCATTGTATCTGTTGTTTCTTTATGTATTCTATGGCGGGGGCTATTCCTAGCTTTTTTTCTCAGTTCATTTCTGATGTTAACCCTCAGGCTGTTTCATGTCATTCGTCCGACACATTTCACCTCAGTAGATTTCATTTTTCTTAGTGTTCTTGCATCTAGGGTCAAGGACTGACACTGATTTCACAACGTTGGAATGAAGATTGTATTGTAGAGTGTCCGTTTTGCCTCTAGAGTTATTTTCCTGTTGGACAATAGTGTCTTGCATTATTATATACAGGGTGTTTATAAAGTCTCACTACACTTGGTATCTAGGTCAATTTGAAAAAAATGTTTATGACGTCATCACAATATGTGCTCCACTGTCAATGAAATTTGTTGAATAAGTTTATTGCTACTGGAAATGTGGAAGATGTTCCACGATCTGGTAGGCCTGCTGTGAATGATGAAATATGTTTAGATATCCAAGACAGAATCCTTAAAAGTCCAGACAAGTCATTAAGAAAACTGTCGCAACAAGTGAACTTACCATTGAGCACATATTGTGATGACGTCATAAACATTTTTTTTTTCAAATTGACCTAGATACCAAGTGTAGTGAGACTTTATAAACACCCTATACTTATGTGTATAGTTCAACTTAGTCGAAAGATCATCGACATTGTACAACTCCATGGTGCCTGCTCACCACGTTCCCCGGTATAAGGCTCGCTCGCCAAATGCTAGCGAAAGCACTGAAGACAATTTCAACTCCGAATGTACGAACTCGGCAGCACGCGGAGAATGATACGGATGTTTATAGCGAGATCATTTTCTGCACTTGAGAGGCCTTCAGTACTTTGTTACAGAGAAAGGTTGCGGTGCAAGTTTGTGCAGATAGAGTGAAAAGAACCTGGATATGTCCATTTTGAAATTATTTATATCAGTTCGTAGTGTTTTGATAGAGCCATAGTATTTGGCAATATCTCTATGCTTCCAATAAGAAAGGAAGGAAGGAATGCATGTATGTATGTATGTATGTATGTATGTATGTATGTATGTATGTATGTATGTATGTATGTATGTATGTATGTATGTATGTATGTATGTATGTATGTATGTATGTATGTATATGTGCATGTATGTATGTATGTATGTATATGTGTATGTGTGTATGTATGTATGTATGTATGTATGTGTATACATGTATGTGTGTATGTATGTGTGTATATATGTATGTATGTACGTATGTGTATGCATGTATGTATGTATGTATGTGTATCTATTAGGTGTTGATTATGGAGTGAGACTGAATCCCAGATGACAAGCTTCAGGTTCTCCTAGACTTAATTTGATTTTTTTCCCATAAAATATTAGCCACATAACATATTCAAGACTTCAGAGGAGGAAAGGGTGAAATGTCAAATCTCATCGGACTGGGGCACAGCATTTCGATGTGACTTTTTCACCAACCCATATGTTGTTTGTTTCTGCATTTTTAAAAAAAAATTAATTTTTAGCATTGCCATAATATATTTTTAGTAACGTGGTCAACAATTCGCCAGGCAATCTTTGCCTCCACGGTAAGAATAAAATATTCGGTACCCATTTCAGTTAAGCGGGAGCCGCGTAAGCTCAGTGGTTAATGAACTGGACTACAAAGGACAAGAGGTAAGGTTCGATCCCAACCGACGGCTTCCGGGTTCACCCAGCCTTAAATGGGATCGGATTTTTTCTGGGAAAGTAAAGTGGCACAGGCGTAATACCGACCACATTACCCCAAAAAATCATGTGCTGAAGGTCTGTAAAATTTATGGTCATTAACACCATATTCCCTATACGCCACTTGACGTGACTGGGACTCTTTACTTTACTTTAATTCAGTGAAGCGTCGGTAATCTAGCCAGGTATCCATTCCTTTATCAGATTTGTATAGCGGAGCGCTAATCTGCGTTTGAATCCTCGTTCACAAGCCCAGATAGCATTGCCATCAGAGCCCTACGACTAGCTGAATACCGAATATAATTTATTCTTACCGTAGGGGCAAAGACGAAATGCTGACCATGCTACAAACAACATAATGGTGATGCTAAAAACTACTTTTTTAATGCAGAAACGAACATCATATCTCTACACGCCACAAGTGATTAATGTTCTTTCTTTCCTTTTCTATCTTTATATATAATATATATATATATTATAATAGAAACTGCTGATGCTTAATCAATCCGTTTTTAATATATTTTATAAACACTTACTTATTATATCTCTTCGGGAAACAATGTGAGAGATAAGATCAGAAATGAAGAACTGAGAAAAAAATCTAGGAATAATTCATGGCACAGAATACATAAAGAAACACCAGTTATAATGTTTTGGCAACGCCATAAGACTGAAAGATAAAAATACAAAAGACATACAGCTTTTAATTTAAAAAAAAACATTTCGACAACACCAGACCAAAGGGTCAGCAAAAAAAAAAATATGGATTGATGGAATATTAGAAACACTAGGAAACGTGACAGCAGGAGAGGCCAACAGAGGAATTGGTCTTTAGTCTTTAAATCGAATTGGCGTCATACAAGTCCGGACATTCCCATATCCGATTCCCGTTCCAGCAACTGATCGAAGTGTTCGTCTACTGATTGTTCCTGTCCTGCATTGACGGCACTTCTAGATGTTAACTTCACTGTACTGAAACGCCTGGAGGGTACTAGACTGGCGGCCATGGAAACACACTGATTTCAACATAGACGTGGCGCTGGTACTATACTGGCGGCCATGGAAACACACTGATTTCAACATAGACGTGGCGCTGGTACTAGACTGGCGGCCATGGAAACACACTGATTTCAACATAGACGTGGCGCTGGTACTAGACTGGCGGCCATGGAAACACACTGATTTCAACATAGACGTGGCGCTGGTACTAGACTGGCGGCCATGGAAACACACTGATTTCAACATAGACGTGGCGCTGGTACTAGACTGGCGGCCATGGAAACACACTGATTTCAACATAGACGTGGCGCTGGTACTAGACTGGCGGCCATGGAAACACACTGATTTCAACATAGACGTTGCGCTGGTACTAGACTGGCGGCCATGGAAACACACTGATTTCAACATAGACGTGGCGCTGGTACTAGACTGGCGGCCATGGAAACACACTGATTTCAACATAGACGTGGCGCTGGTACTAGACTGGCGGCCATGGAAACACACTGATTTCAATATAGACGTGGCGCTGGTACTAGACTGGCGGCCATGGAAACACACTGATTTCAACATAGACGTGGCGCTGGTACTAGACTGGCGGCCATGGAAACACACTGATTTCAACATAGACGTGGCGCTGGTACTAGACTGGCGGCCATGGAAACACACTGATTTCAACATAGACGTTGCGCTGGTACTAGACTGGCGGCCATGGAAACACACTGATTTCAACATAGACGTAGCGCTGGTACTAGACTGGCGGCCATGGAAACACACTGATTTCAACATAGACGTGGCGCTGGTACTAGACTGGCGGCCATGGAAACACACTGATTTCAACATAGACGTGGCGCTGGTACTAGACTGGCGGCCATGGAAACACACTGATTTCAAAATAGACGTGGCGCTGGTACTAGACTGGCGGCCAGGGAAACAGACATCTATATAAACATAGGCGTGGCGCTGGTACTAGACTAGTGGCCAGGGAAATAGACATCTATATAAACATAGGCGTGGCGCTGGTACTAGACTAGCGGCCAGGGAAACACACTGATTTCAACATAGACGTGGCGCTGGTACTAGACTGGCGGCCATGGAAGCACACTGATTTCAACATAGACGTGGCACTGGTACTAGACTGGCGGCCATGGAAACACACTGATTTCAACATAGACGTGGCGCTGGTACTAGACTGGCGGCCATGGAAACACACTGATTTCAACATAGACGTGGCGCTGGTACTAGACTGGCGGCCATGGAAACACACTGATTTCAACATAGACGTGGCGCTGGTACTAGACTGGCGGCCATGGAAACACACTGATTTCAACATACACGTGGCGCTGGTACTAGACTGGCGGCCAGGGAAACAGACATCTATATAAACATAGGCGTGGCGCTGGTACTAGACTAGTGGCCAGGGAAACACACTGATTTCAACATAGACGTGGCGCAGTTACTAGACTAGCGGCCAGGGAAATAGACATCTATATAAACATAGGCGTGGCGCTGGTACTAGACTAGCGGCCAGGGAAACACACTGATTTCAACATAGACGTGGCGCCGGTACTAAACTAGTGACCAGGGAGACAGACACTGATTTCCACATAGACGTGGCGCTGGTACTAAACTAGCAACCAGGGAGACAGACACTGATTTCCACATAGACGTGGCGCTGGTGCTAAACTAGCGACCAGGGAGACAGACACTGATTTCCACATAGACGTGGCGCTGGTGCTAAACTAGCGACCAGGGAGACAGACACTGATTTCCACATAGATGTGGCGCTGGTACTAAACTAGCGACCAGGGAGACAGACACTGATTCCAGCACAGACTTAGCGCTGGCATCAGCGATGATAGAAATAGACGTTCAGTGGAATTGGCTCCCGAACAAAGGGAATGACTACCTGTCCTGTGCAGTTATGATCGCTAAAGTATTTCTAGGCACTCTTCGGAATGCCAAAAACGCTTTAAGATATGATATAAACACAGGTTCGGTGGAAGCAATGCTCATACGCACAGCATACAAGACAAAATTCAGAAATCAGGAATGGAAAAGAACTTCATGGTGGACAGAAGAGACGACCGCTGCATGGAAACTTAAAGAGGTACAACTCAAGAGTGGCAGGCCAACAGAAACAACAGAGAAACAAACGACAGCAAACTATATCTTCCCTCAACGCTAAAATGCAAATGAGGAAGGAAAGAAGAAGATATAATCGTGTGCAATTTGCACAGTACATAAACTGTTACATTTTATATAGCAAAAGCGTGTAGTATCCAGCAGAAAATCCTAAAGATCTACAACAATTACTTAATGTAATAAACATGACAAGCAAAAAATATGGACTAGAAATGAATATCGAAAAGATAAAAACTATGATCATAAACAAAGAAAATTGCCAAGACCTACAATTAAATATCAAAGTTGAAGGAATACATCTGGAGACAGTTCAGAGCTACAACTACCTGGGACATACTATATAACCAGTGATGGAAAATGTACCACTGAAATAAACAAAAGAATATGTATGGCAAAAAGTAATTTTCATGCCATAAAAAATATACTAATATCAAAACAAATAACACCAGGGCTAAAACTAAGAATAGCAAACTGTTACATCTTATCAATATTCCTGTATGGTGCAGAAACATGGACATTAGACCAGAAAACAGAACAGAAAATTGAAGCCTTTGAAATGTGAATATATAGAAGAATAGGGAGAATTTGATGGAAAGGAAAGAAAACAAACGATGAAGTTTTAAAACAACTAAAAATGAAAAGAGAACTACTTAACACAATTAGAGCAAGACAAATTAAATATTTGGGGCATGTTAAAAGACACAACAGCCTAATAAAAGAAATATTGGAAGAGAAATTACAAGGTAAATGAGGCAGACCAAGACTAACACGGACGAGTAACATCAAAAGATGGACAAGTCAACCTATGACAATCTGCACCATCAAAGCAAGAGACAGAGTGGAATGGCGCTCCATGGTAGTCAACCTTCGATGCGGATACGGCACTCATTGATGATTATTACTTAAACTACACACACACACACACACATATATATATATATATATATTTATGTATATAAACACACATACATACTCTTGTAGTATTGTATATTGCATAAACTGTTACATGATATCTACTTAAATGTAGTCTATGACGTCAGCTGTGATATTAACTACATTCACTCATTTGTATTTTACACATAATTTATGCAACAATGAACACACACACACACACACATTCATGTATAAGTCCAGGCCTCCTAGTCATTGTTATTAGCGATGAAGTGGGGGTGGGGGGTGGGGGGTGGGGGGGTGGGAGGGAGGGTTAAAAGAGGGAGGCTAGAGAAGGGTGAGTGAACACACTACCAGCGATACACGCTCGAACCACGCGACTTGTCAATGCCTTTCTCTCACACACACACAATATCAATAGCCATCAAGAACACGTGCATGCCCTCGTTTCAAATCGACATACTCTGTTCGTCATATCAGGTGGCAAATTTCAAGAGAATCTATTTCTTATCATGCATCGTTGCTATCGTTAATATGTGCTTGTTTTTTCAAGTTATAGTTCGTACAGTAATAACTCCGTGTGTAGATACAACAGTATGTTGAACAAGATGTTATAAAAACGCCATAGCCAGTAGTCACCCGCGCTTTCGTTTATGAGATCATTGTTTTATTACAGCCACATGAGTGTGTTTTTTTACGAGCGAAGGTTCATACTGTGTGTTAAAGTTGCCATTATGGAGCTACACACTAGCGTAGGATTATTGCGTGAGTGTAAATTACATGGTTATTTATTTAAAACTGTTAATTGTTTAGTTCAGCTCCTGAACGGGTTTTGGTAATTTGATCATTTGTAGTTGGTTACATCAATACAGGAATGTTGTGATTTTATATAAGGGGATATAATTATAATTAGAGCAAAGCAGCATATAATGACGTAGTTATTTCAAGTGTTGTTCGGGAAGAAGAGTTCAGGTCAGGTCTCGCCTTCTTTGCTTTCATTGAGCTATTAATAAAGTGTAGTATTAAATAAACAAGTTACAAGAAGATAAACTACAACACTACACTACACAGCAGTATTACTCTTTGTGGAATAAACAAGTTACAAGAAGATAAACTACAACACTACACTACACAGCAGTATTACTCTTTGTGGAATAAACAAGTTACAAGAAGATAAACTACAACACTACACTACACAGCAGTATTACTCTTTGTGGAATAAACAACATGAAAGTGAGAGCACTTGCGACAGATCAAACCAGAAAATGGGTGCTCTAGAGGTAAGACGTCAGGAAGGTTATGGGTTCGATTCCCATCTAAGGAGGTGCCATTTTTGTCAAAAGTCAAACCCGCGGTTTCTTCGTGTCTTTATCCTCTTCCGGACTCTGGAGAGTGAGATCCGATGTCTAACCCTCTCGGAAAACGGCGAAAAAACAGGATGCCCGTGTACAGTTTCCTACGTAAAAGAACACTTGGCAATTAAAGTCGAAAGAGTAGGCAAAAATGGTCACTCTCCGGGCAAACAATTGATAAGCAAATCTACTCATTCATGCCGAAGACGGATGTGTCGGGCCGAAGGGCGTAGATATCGCGAATATACCATAAGCTATCGACACAACCCATCTCCACCCACTTAACGGGTGGAAGCTACAAAGAAGATACCACAAGATATAGGTCATCTGGTCACTTAACGTCGATGATGTCATTCTCAATTAAGCAAGTTACATAATTCAAGTATCTGGAAGCATTTTACAGTAGGGAAGATGTAAGACTTGATCCATCAATTGAAGCAAGTAGCAGAAAGCCACTGCAGTCATTTGTTAGTAATCAACAGATTCATGTTACTAAATCTAAAAACACATTGTCGACTGTCTATTCTAGACATCATCCTGCAATAAAACATCAAACACAATGTACATCATTATAGCAATAATATGTCGGTCGTCATCGTATATTCTCTCAAGTTCTGTTCGGTATCCCAATCTGAGTTTCTCCATCTCAGTTATCTGACGCTTTAGTCTTATGTATCTCCCTAAGCAAATCTACTCTCACCCTCTTAATGCAGACTAGCATATCTGTATAGTTTTGTTAACTCTGAGCTTCTCTAACTCTTGGTACGATTGGCTTATCAGCCTGTGTATAAAGCGATTGGCTTATCAGCCTGTGTATAAAGCGATTGGCTTATCAGCCTGTGTATAAAGCGATTGGCTTATCAGCCTGTGTATAAAGCCTATAAAGCGATTGGATTATCAGCCTGTGTATAAAGCGATTGACTTATCAGCCTGTGTATAAAGCGATTGACTTATCAGCCTGTGTATAAAGCGATTGACTTATCAGCCTGTGTATAAAGCGATTGGCTTATCAGCCTGTGTATAAAGCCTATAAAGCGATTGGATTATCAGCCTGTGTATAAAGCGATTGACTTATCAGCCTGTGTATAAAGCGATTGACTTATCAGCCTGTGTATAAAGCGATTGACTTATCAGCCTGTGTATAAAGTGATTGGCTTACCATCCGAGCCTCTTTCATTCCAGGGTAAATGTGGGCAAGCACTTATTACCTCCACGACTCAACATAAAATATGCCCTTACCAAGATTCACTAGCTCCAACCTATCTACGCTTATTATTCCTATGCCAGGAAGGATTGTTTTCTATCGGGGTTGAAATAAAAATTATGATTCTCACACGTCGGTGGTGACGGCTTTGACCAAGCGGCCTTTATCTCTCTGGTCCTGTCGTGAGGTCCCCCCCCCCCCCCCCCCCCCGACATACATCAGCAATGGTAATATGTGTCGTAAAATAGTTGTTTTTTTTCTTTTTACTACATACGCGCTTTCCCAATGGGGTTATACTTTAGAGCTGAGGCGGTGTTTCCAGTAGAATACGTTATCTCCTACCTTAGAACTAAGTGGTTCAGTTGTGCCTACTCGCCTGTTTCTTATTTCCTCCACCTTCTTGAGGTGTTGTCTCCAGCACATAATTGCAGTAGTCTTTCCGTCTGGGTCTTAGAAAATTATCAAATTGTAGCATAGGTTCCCTTCCGAGCAAAAGAAAGTACGTTGATAACCTCGACCCCAAGTTCTTGTTAATACGAATCGCTGAGAGGGCATTGTTTAGTACCACATCCCACTCCATCTGTCCATCGCTGGTTGATTTGGCTAGGACATCACATACATGTGGTGTTGTTAATTTGTCTTCTAGTTTGACTTGTCTCTGATTCCTTATTGTAAACGTAATTGTTTGTCCTTGACAGTGAGCTATCACATGAGAGGGTTACTCTCACAAGACATCACATTACGATTATCACACTCAATTGAGGGGACTGGTTGGTCTCGAGGCAAGACGCCGGCCTCGAGACAGAGAGGTTGTGGGTTTAAATCCCGGCTACACCGGTAGGGATTTTTATTTATGATTTTTCTCTGCGGCAACCACCCCTGGTCTCAGCAGCGATCCCGGCTGGAGAAATGTCAATTACTCATCGACGGAAAAAAATATGAGTACCTCCGAAGTCGAAGTTATCTGCCTGTGCAGAGAGGGAACCCTGTGCACACGGCTTTCAGTGAAAAATGGATTAACACGCAAAATTCAGTTTCTAGTGTCTAGGGACTTCGTCAGAGGTAAAAGCTGGTGAACGAAAAAAAAACATTCAATTGGATTGATAACTCTCACAAGACATATTACGATTATCACATTCAATGGAATTGGTAACTGACAATGTTTAGTTCGAACCAGATCAACATCAGTCTTTATTCTTATGTCTACAAGTCTGGACGTAACAAATCACACAACAATGGAATCATATCTCTGCTATACCAGATTAGAATGGGTGGGTCCGTTTAAGCAATCGACGATGTATATGCGGTCACGCCTTGTCATATCTAACATCTTTGAATGTTCTTATGCTTTATCATATCATCTGACATTTGCTTGCACAACTCAGTTATAAATATCCTAAGGAATTCTGTTGACAACTCTATCTTTCTCAGTTTTATAATATTTCATGGTTCTGGAATTCACGGATAACTTCTATAAAACCTTCTGACCCTATTACTATTCTAATGGTTTTTCAAATCTGTTTGTAACTTCTAATACTTCCTAAATGCCGAACTATCTACCAGCACTCTACTGCCTTGAGGCAGGTTCCTAAATTTGTCTAATTCATACTCTTCTACTGGAATTGCAAAAGTAACTGAACAAGTCCCCTGGAAATCTCTGCTTGGCGCATTTGTTAATAACTAGGCGCCACCTTTTTTCGACATTCTGTGTATTTGGCGTGGTCATTCCAGGGAACTCCGCCTTACAATCCTAAGACACTCATCCCACTTACTGATTGTTTGCCAATCGCCTATCATCTATTACAAAGTCTTTCCGAACATCTGTCAATCACTCCTCTCGTGTGATTCCTTAAAACAAGACTGTCTTTGATCTTTCCTGACTATCAAATTCTATCGTAGAAATCTTTTGATCTCGTTCACTCTCGCTGAACATCAGAGAAATATTCGTGCTTACTACTGTTGGATATCATAGAAATATTCGTGCTTACTACTGTTGGATATCATAGAAATATTCGTGCTTACTACTGTAGGACATCAGAGAAATATTCGTGCCTACTACTGTTGGACATCATAGAAATATTCGTGCTTACTACTATTGGACATCAGAGAAATTTTCGTGCTTACTACTGTTGGACATCAGCGAAATATTCGTGCTTACTACTATTGGACATCAGAGAAATATTCGTGCTTACTACTGTTGGACATCAGAGAAATATTCGTGTCTACTACTGCTGGACACCAGAGAAATACTCGTGCCTACTACTGCTGGACATCAGAGAAATATTCGTGCTTACTACTGTTGGACATCAGAGAAATATTCGTGCTTACTACTGCTGGACATCAGAGAAATATTCGTGCTTACTACTGCTGGACATCAGAGAAATATTCGTGCCTACTACTGCTGGACATCAGAGAAATATTCGTGCTTACTACTATAGGACATCAGAGAAATATTCGTGCTTACTACTGTTGGACATCAGAGAAATATTCGTGTTTACTACTATTGGACATCAGAGAAATTTTCGTGCCTACTACTGTTGGACATCAGAGAAATATTCGTGCTTACGACTATCTATCTATCTTTCGTTCACCCGAAGTATTGTCTATATCTGCAATGTAATTTCCTGTATCAATTTTACTGTCTTTTGTAATTCTCGCAGTGGCCCATATAGTTTTGTCTGTAGTATTGTATCTATAGGCCAATGGATTTTCCCCAGTCTACTATATTCTGTGCAATCTTGAAGTATGTGTTCAGCAGTCTGGGGCGCCTGTCCACATGTACAAGTAGTTAATGTGCCGATCTTGAATTTTGTATACATGTGGCTATGGAGTCGATTGTGTCCTGTTCTGAGGCGTATAATGATAACTTGTTCATATCTATTCATATTATGAAAGGCATCCTGATTTGGAGCTTGTGGTCCTCTGATTTGATTATCTGTTTCTTATGATGGTATGTAACCGGTGTATTTAGTTGTGTGCCTGTTGAACCTTCCTTTGCCAACTGATCTGCTTTCTCATTTCCTGGTATTCCACAGTGAGATGTGATCCACTGCAGGGCAACCCTGTGGTGCTTGCAGAGTTCAGTCAATAAGGTCTGCAGATGTGATAATTGTCTGGATTGTAGTGCCTGGAGTACTGATCTTGCATCTGTCAAAAACACTACAGGCTGTGGGCTAAGATTACTGTTCAGAAGTTTTTCTATTGCCAACTTTATTGCTTGTATTTCTGCATCATAATTGTGACAATATTTCCCTATTGCTATTTTATTCATATTCCTAGTGTTACTTCGGTACTCTATATATGTACCTGCTCCCCCATTCTTTACTGCATTCTGTGCTTATCGTGTACACACGAATCCATAGGTCTTGTGGGTATTCTTCATCCAGGAAACTGAGAGTTGTTGTTTTTCACTGTAGACTATACTGTTCTTCTTTGTCAACTATTCCTTTCACTTCTGTCCGTATGTGTATTGATAATCCTGATTCCTCTGTCCATGGAGTATGTTCTGGTATTGGCAGTAGGGGGTTAACAAATATTGGCATGTCTGGTGTTTGTCTACTAATACGCTTGGCTTGGTGGATAAAACTGCTTCTCTTAAGTCGTCCCAATGCAAGATTTTGGAATCGGTCCTTCATTGGATGTCTCGGCATGCATGCACATTTTTCTGCCTGTATCAGCACCTTTGTGTCCCTCCATTCTCTCAGTGCTGGTATCCTCCACAATTTCTCCATCTCCAATATTGGTGTTGATTTCATTGCTCATGTGATGACCCTAAGTGCTTGGTTTTGTACTTTATCCAACACTTGGAAGTGTGGTGTTTGATGCTGAGCACCATGCGGATGATCCATATTCTAAATGTGGGCATATACTTTGTTGGTAAATTTACTGAGTATTTTCCCACTCGCACCCCATGCGGTTCCACACAGCCTTCTTAGAATAGCCAATTTCCTCCTTGCTTTTTGGGTTGCCTTATTTATCTACTGTTTCCAAGATAGTTTGTTATCAAATGTAACTCTGAGATACGTAGCTTGTATGTCTTCTCTCACAGGTTCATTGTTTATGTAGATGGCTCCTGCTTTTTGTTTTGGGGAGAGAGTGAAAAGTGTAGTACTGCATTTGTCTGTATTGATGCTGATACACCATCTATTTGTCCATGAATTCAGTGCATTCATAGCTCCTTGTAGCAATTTGGAGGCCACTGTTGCATACTCCTCTGTGCACCACATTACCAAGTCATCTGCATACATTGCCACTTTGATGCCATGTGGTAGTTCAGTAACTAGGTCATTGATGTAGATCAGAAAAAGTGTTGGAGATAGTACCCTTCCCTGTGGAACGCCCTGGCGCAGTAAGACCTTCTTACTCTTACGACCATCCAGTTGCACTCTGGCTCTCCTGTTATGCAAGTATGCTTTGACCCATTTGTACATCCTGCCATTTACTCCATAACTTCTCAGTTTCTTCAAAAGTCCTTCCTTCCATACCTTATCAAATGCTTTCTTTAGGTCTATCAAAGCTGCTAGTACCAGTTTCTTTTCTTGAAACGCATCCTCAATTTCCTGGGAAAGATAGGTTGCCTGATCTTCGGTAGAGTAACACTGTCTAAAGCCTGCTTGTTTGTGGGACAAGGAGATTTTCACTTTCCAGGTACCACTGCAGTCTGAGATTGAATATACGTTCCATTGTTTTACACAAACAGCTTGTAAGGCTGATTGGTTTATAACTGGATGTCGTTGAACCATCTTTTCCTGGCTTAGTAATAGTATCATAATTGCTTCTCTCCATGCCTGTGGCACTCTACTTGTGATCCAGAAAATGTTGTAGATCTGCAGTAGTTTTGCTTTAGCTGCAGTTCCCAAGTTCTTAATCATTTCATTGGACACTCCATCACTGCCCGGTGACTTTTTCATTTTTAATTTGGATATTGCCAGCTCTAGCTCTCTTTGTGTAATGGGTATTTCCATGATTTCATGTATGGTCTCTTCTTGTCTTGCATTTTGTTGTTTTAAACGGGTCTCTTGTCGTTTCTCTAGGATAATTGCAATATTATTGTCATTTGCAAAGGAGTCTGCAAAGTGATTTGCTGCATGCTTACCTGTTAGGATGTCTCCATCCTTCTTTAGTGTAATTTTGGTGTTCCTTTCTGTACCCTCACCATTCAGCTGTTTTACAAGCTTCCACACTTTTCTTGTGTCTCGTTCAAGATTCAAGGACTCTGTTTTCTCTTTCCAGCTTCTTCGTTTGGCTTGTAGTTTAGCCCGTTGAAATTTGGCTTTAGCATGCTGGTAGTTATTGTGGTGTTCTTGGCAAGGGTTATTTTCTGCTTGCTTTCGAGATGTTTCCATGTCATTGTGCAGTTGCTCTAGTTCACTGCTCCAGTATGGTTTGTATTGTTTCCGTGCCCCTCTAGGTATTGTTTCACTGCCTACCACTAAATTACACTATCTAAAATGACAATCATGAAGATACAGACTTTCAAAAATGGATGCTTACGCAGAATAAAGGATGGAAATGGCAGGACAAAATCATTAACATAGAATTATGGAAATGTACCTGTCAAATACCAGTGGATAAAGAGATACAGCGAAGACAATGGCGCTGGATAGATAGAACAAACTGCGGAAGCCAACTGAGAGTATTACACAATAGGTCCTTTTTTGGAATCCCCGGGAAAAATACAAAGAGGAAGACCAAGGAATTCTTGGAGAAGACAGATGGAAGCAGAGATGAAGATGATGTCGAAGACATGGAATGATCTTAAAAGAATGGGCAAGAAACAGAACGGCTTGGAAAGTGTTTGTTGAAGACCTATGCTCCACAGGGAGCTGAAAGGAAGAAGAAAATGCCTAAATGTCGTTACTGCTCAAATATTCACATATCAAAATGGCAACGTAATTAAGATAAATAACTGTATGGGCATGCAATTCCATTGATATCACTGACAAGCATTGTCCTTACATAATATCAAGGAGGAAAAATGCGCGTGACATCTGCACCGCCCTCGACAGTGAAAAAATTAAAGTTTCGCCCGCAGCGATAAGCCTCCTTGACAAACTGGGGGAAACCAGAACGGAACTCAAACATCCTGTTCAATAGGTGGCTATTATTGGTCTAGATCTGCAGCAAAAGTTGATCGTTGATAACAATAGCCTAACAATTTCTGGGGCGAAGCGATAATCGTGCATCAAACACTCAGAGAATTGATTGTGTAGACATTTTAAAATGTTTAATCATCTCATGAAAAGGAAACCCAACTAGCCACTTTACAAACTCACATCATTCAACGACCTATGTTCAGGGCTCGAGGAAGACCAAGACAAGTAGAATAACTCCACAAAAACCCAGGGCCTCATAGTTTCATTTAGCTTCAAGCCTCACCGAGTTGAAATGCCGGCACTGCATGGAAGCTGCAGCTCCACATAGACTGGAGACAAATAATAATAAATGAATATGATTATAGAGAGAAACTGCCGAGGCGATAATCAGCGAATCAATTCAGAGGAAGAGGTATATTTACAGCATTCGGAAAAATTGACAAATAATCAACAACAGGAAAAAATATGGACCAAAGCAGGATCGTACCCGTACTCAGTGGCACAGTGCCTTGCCGCGAAAAGCCAAACGCTAGGGAACACTGCCACTCAGCTAACTAAAAAATTAGCTTCGTAGGCAATGTCTTTTCGCGCAGGTGTTCTCATGACTATAGCATAAGGTTGCGATCACAGCTCGGAAATACGTAGTGTATCTGTATTTTTCCTATTAAGACAAGTATCTCCCGGAGTTTCCCTCTATAATAATATTAATTTATTATTATTTGTCTCCAGCCTAAACCACTGGAAACTACTATTCGTGTTGTTTGTCTGCACGCAAGTATTCAGCCCTACCCTATCCGGGAGATACTTGCCTTAACAGGAAAAAATAGTTACACTATGTATTTCCGAGCTGTGATCGCAGCCTTATGCTATAGTCATGAGAAAACCTGCGCGAAAAGACATTGTTCACGATAGCTAATTTTTTAGTTAACTGAGTGGCAGTGTTCTTTAGCGTTTGGCTTTTCGTGGCAGGGCGCTGTGCCAGTGAGTACGGGTTCGATCCTGCTTTGGTCCATATTTGTTTCTGTGTAACGGCCTTTGTGGATAAAATGAGATGATCTGGTTTGGTTTCTTTTCTTTTGGTTTCACGGGACATCAGTCAAGACATCCCTATAACCATCTAGTGCCCTTACCAACAGTCAGGACATCCCTATAACCATCTAGTGCCCTTACCAACAGTCAGGACATCCCTATAACCATCTAGTGCCCTTACCAACAGTCAGGACATCCCTATAACCATCTAGTGCCCTTACCAACAGTCAGGACATCCCTATAACCATCTAGTGCCCTTACCAACAGTCAAGACATCCCTATAACCATCTAGTGCCCTTACCAACAGTCAAGACATCCCTATAACCATCTAGTGCCCTTACCATCAGTCAAGACATCCCTATAACCATCTAGTGCCCTTACCAACAGTCAAGACATCCCTATAACCATCTAGTGCCCTTACCAACAGTCAGGACATCCCTATAACCATCTAGTGCCCTTACCAACAGTCAGGACATCCCTATAACCATCTAGTGCCCTTACCAACAGTCAGGACATCCCTATAACCATCTAGTGCCCTTACCAACAGTCAGGACATCCCTATAACCATCTAGTGCCCTTACCAACAGTCAGGACATCCCTATAACCATCTAGTGCCCTTACCAACAGTCAAGACATCCCTATAACCATCTAGTGCCCTTACCAACAGTCAAGACATCCCTATAACCATCTAGTGCCCTTACCAACAGTCAGGACATCCCTATAACCATCTAGTGCCCTTACCAACAGTCAAGACATCCCTATAACCATCTAGTGCCCTTACCAACAGTCAGCGTAAGATTTGCACGCTGATCATTCACGTATATGTTGCCAGTTATATGTTTCCTCCTGTCCTGTTGAATGAGGATTGCTGGACCATGGATATTTTTCCGTTGTTATAGCAACATTTGTAACAATGGTATCTGAAAGTGCTCACCTACAAGAAGAGAAAGTCAAAATCATATAATAATCGATTTGATTTTGGACCTCTTTTGGAACTGCTGCAGTTTTTCTGCCTACATTTATAGGTATATATATATACACTGTCGAAGACAATTGTGTGCACATATCGCGACCAACCGTCGGATTGGGTTCGACCACCAGCATCGGAGACTTCTCTCGCTGCCCGCAAAATTGGGTCCTTCCTCGTTCCAACAACAGCAGTAATGGCAATGGTTCGAAACTTGTTATTGGGTCCAATCACACACGGAATGACACAACTACCTCCAAGTTAGCTCCTAAAGTGAACACGACTACACATGAAATGGAATTAACGTGTTTTTGGGTCCAATCATACACGGAATTACATAACTACCCCCAAGTTAGCTCCTAAAGTGAACACGACTACACAAGAAATGGAACTTCCCTAGAGTGAACACGACTACACATGAAATGGAACTAACCTAGAGTGAACAC
Source organism: Megaustenia siamemsis (assembly GCA_032433765.1). Lineage (NCBI taxonomy): Eukaryota > Metazoa > Mollusca > Gastropoda > Stylommatophora > Ariophantidae > Megaustenia > Megaustenia siamemsis. The sequence continues at coordinate 60,027,706 of JAVIAB010000051.1, forward strand.
GACTACACATGAAATGGAACTAACTTAGAGTGAACACGACTACACATGAAATGGAACTAACTTAGAGTGAACACGACTACACATGAAATGGAACTAACCTAGAGTGAACACGACTACACAAGAAATGGAACTAACCTAGAGTGAACATGACTACACATGAAATGGAACTAACTTAGAGTGAACACGACTACACATGAAATGGAACTAACTTAGAGTGAACACGACTACACATGAAATAGAACTAACCTAGAGTGAACACGACTACACATGAAATGGAACTAACCTAGAGTGAACACGACTACACATGAAATAGAACTAACCTAGAGTGAACACGACTACACATGAAATGGAACTAACCTAGAGTGAACACGACTACACATGAAATGGAAGAAACTTGCTTCCAAGAAAATTCACTCAGAAAAACACAGATGAAAATGAGGCTAAATGGAATATGGCCGACTAGATTAGATTTAACCACGCAATATAAATGCCAGTGAAAGTTACAAACGCTTTAAAACGTGACATAGTAAGATCGAGATACCTAAACAACCTATTCTGTCAATTCGGAAGGCATATTTGAATAAAGTGTTTCGTTAATTTGAAACATCTAAACCAATCAACCAGTAAATTGAAAATCAAAAGAAATTATTAATCACGAAAACTTATCAGCTGGCAATGTAAAATAGAAATACGTGAATAACAGATTAATTCAAATTGATGCGGGAGTCCCCACCAGCTTACCCTTGGTTCACTGCGTTCTGACTCGGATAGAACTGACTCACCTGTTAGAAATAAAAATATGAAACTTTCCACATACATTTGTCTAGCTTTTAAAAGCTACATGGATCTGTGTACTATCGTTGTTGGACACCAAACTCTGTAAATTCAGGTAGAGCTTTCGTGTGAACTTGTTGACAACTAATGTGTATTGGTTTTCATAACAGACTCTGTGAATGCTCTGGCAATGTGGAGGCTGAGCTAACATGAAGAGTGACTAGACGCACCAATTATTCATCAGTTTGTTCAGTAATGTTTATTTTTGCGAACTGACTTCCAAATCTTAGCTGGGCCATATTCACACCGTTATCACCTTCGGATATGATGCGCATAACGTGCTCACAACCAGGTTCAGAAATGGAGCAGGAAAAAGCCACCCAATTGTCATTACTCAATTAAGTCCGCCCCTTCATCTTCCAATAACCTGCTTTCAAAAATACAGCAAGAGGGAAAGAAAACATGGGAAACACAGCTCAAGTAGACTTAGAAGTGATTAAAGGGATTCCCAAACACTTCTTGTTTCCATTTGAAAATAAACCCGTTTTCAGGTACAAGGTCCGGCGAGACGAGAAATCGGATAAATCAAATGGAATGTTTAATCTTGAAGAAATGGCAGGACAAAATCACTAACATAGAATTATGGAAATGTACCAGTCAAATACCAGTGGATAAAGAGATACAGCGAAGACGATGGCGCTGGATAAAGACACACACTGAGGAAGCCAACTGAGAGTATTACACAAAAGGTTCTTTCTTGGAATCCCCAGGGAAAAATACAAAGGGGAAGATCAAGGAATGCTTGGAGAAGACAGATAGAAGCTGAGATGAAGTTGATGGGGAAGACATGCAATGATGTTAAAAGAATGGCAAGAAACAGAACGACTTGGAAAGTGTCTTTTGAAGACCCATGCTCCACAGGGAGCTGAAAGGTAGAAGAGAAGAGAAGCTTCAAGACGATAAAATACTGCACAAAAAGACCCGACAAATGGCATAAAAGCTGCCTGTCCGCCTGATAGCAGGTGGTAAACACAGTGCAACGTAATCAAATGTGGCAAATATGAATAAAACAAAAGCACAAGAATTAGTGCTTTCTTCTTTTTTTTCATTATCTTCAAACTGTGACCCCTATCCCTGATGTGCCCTGCTGTTTAGAGAGTTGCGGTGCTCCACACGCATTGATCTTACACAATAAATTATATTTTTTTTTAAATTGATATTATACTAGTCAGGACAAAATCAGCAATCAATATTTTTAAATGATATTATACTAGCCAGGACAAAATCAGCAATCAGTAATTTTTCAGTAATCAGTCCTTGGATAAGGACACTATGAATGAACACAAGCGATTTAAACTTATTCTATTAAACAATAACAATCCTTCAACTAGCCGTGTTATTCAAAAGCCATGTATTAATCCGCAGGAGTTGGCGTAAAAATACATATAATATCTGCAATCATGCAGGGCTACAACCAGCTTGCAATATAACTTGCTGATCACTCGTATGGTCCATGGTTTTTGGAGATAATTACTAAATTGTCTATCATTCCTGCTACGTATGTTATTTCGTTTCATTTTATTTTTTTTTTCATCGATGATGAAGACTGTATAGGTCGAAACGTTGGTACGTAGTCCAGTCAGTAAATCAATCAGTAAAATTTAGTAACAATTTATAAGGATTTTGTTGGTTTGTTTTCCTGTCACATATTTAAGAGCTAAGATCCTTCCAGTGGCAGGAAACTCTTTATGCAGAGCTTAGTAACAAGGGGCAATCTGATCATCAGAAGTAGCTTGTCGAGCAAGTATTTTTGTCTTTTAACTTCTTGATACTCAGGGAGGAGGCAGGCGCCTCCTGTGTCATGACTCCCAGGAGTCAGTCTCTCCTGCGTTTGAGTCTGGAAGCTCATACAATATTCAACATATAAAAGATGGATGCACGAGACTCCTGATCTAATCTACTATCCATAACCAGTCTCAAATATCTGTCACAACCCTGCCTTTAGAGAACAATATAGGAGAGTTCTTTTTACAAGAATAGCTTGAAACGCCCCTTATCAAGCCCACAGCACGCCATTATAATAGAAACGGCTGTGTCGCGAGAGTTCATTTCCATGTTCGGGCTCCCTAAAGACTTTCTGTTGTTTCATGTATGTAATTCCCTAAGACTTATTAGCTCATTAAATGCAGCACGCTGTTTCTTTTGCCAAATTTTGTGTGCCACGAACACCAGTGGTCGCAGAAGGCGTTAATTTTATTTCACAGTCAATGTGATTTTTCCTAGTCACAATATGTACATCTCTTGTTAGTTAATATGCTAGGTACGTGATTTATTCTAATTATTCGCGTTATACCACGTGTCCGAGCTCGGTTACTGTTATATTACCGTCATGTTGTTTCTAGCACGTGCGTGTATACCGTGACATATTACATACGCAGTTGATTTAACAACACACGTTCGTTTGTGCCAAAAAATTCGCCTTATTCATATTCAGGGGACAAGATTCGTACAACAGGATTATGTTGTTTGACGTTTCTCCCACATAGTCTACAGGAGTCAGGGTGTATTCGTGTGGTCAACACAGCCTGGACCTAAAAGGATGTAGTCACAGGTGATGTAAAGTTGACACAATAAGTCCAGTTATCTGTCAGTGGAATCACTTATTATCTCACACGTTGCGTTGTTTAAGTTATTATTGCTTGTAGGTAGATTATCCTGTGTGTTACCGGGGCCTCATTATGAGGGAGGTAAAGAATAGTGACACTGTCACCTTCCAGGCATGTAGTTAGAGGCGACTAAGGAGGTTGATCGATGGCTTGACAAGCTGTCATTTTAAAAAGTATTGTTATGGAAACAGCGCCATAGATTTTAGATCAGTGATCTCTACAATATGTGCCATTTTGGCACGCAAGGTTTCTGTTTTTGAGATTGTGGTTCTGCCCTATGTGCCGTCTTCGGCTCGAAAGGACAATAGATAGATAGATAAGTAGATAAAGTGAGCATCAATGAATACATTCACCAGTTATTGTTTGCATCAATATATTGATTAGTCTTTTTCTTACATAAATCCAATATTCTTTGTTTGTTTCAAAGCATCAATTATTTATTGTTTATATCAAACGTCAATTAGCCATTGTGTGTGTCTGTCGATTAGTCATTGTATGTATCAAAACATCCATTAGTCATTGTGCGAATCAATAAGTCAATCAGTCATTGTTCGCACCGCCGTATAACCAGTAATGAATGTTTGATCAATAAATTAATTAGTCATTACTTGTGTCATGTTATTCACTAATCATTGTTTGCCTCAATTCATTAATTAGTCATCGTTTGTATCAGTCAACATTGTTTGTTTCAGAATAATCATTAGCATCGTTTGTATCAATATATCCATTCATTACTGATTGAATCAATACATCAATTATTCATTGTATCAATGCCTCCATTAATTATTGGTTTTACCCTTGCGACCATTGGTTATTGTTTTTATCAAAACGTCATTTAGTTTTTGTTTGTATCAATAGATTCCTCAGTCGTTGATTCTATTAATCCATCAATTAGTTATTATATCTTCTTCAGCGTTTCAGTCTTATGATCACTTCACAAAAAAAATCGATACATTCATTAGTTATAATTTTTATCTTAGCGTCCATTGATCATTATTTGCATAACTACATGATTAATTATTGTGTCAATATGCCATTTAGTACTCACACGCATCTAGAGACATCATTTTTCAAGTTAGCGATAAAAAGAGATTGTCAAAATAAAACCCTAATTTAAAATACACCGTTGAATTAGTAAACATAACGGACGAAATTTCAAATTTTCATAATCTAAGTGCACTTTTGTGATACTTCTCCTTTCTGTGAATTATTCATACTTGGCTATAATCGCAATATCGTCACTTTTGTTTATTACATCAGTTTCTGTTAAACTCACAAAATAAACGACATTTATATAAAATGTCTCATTCACGGAGCAAGCGATTTATTGGGAGCGATCATCTCTGTCAGATTTCACTGAATTGTACGTACCAAAGTTGAAGGTGATGTAGGAGAGAACGAATCAGCTTGGAAGCAATGTACTGGTATGGAAGCATTGTCATGAAGTACCGTGCCTGCTGTTATCAAGTACCATGCCTGTGGCAGAGACGCTCATGACTAATCCATTCTTGTAAAGTGTCTCGTGCCCTTTCTCTATATTTTCCTTCTATCTCATCTTCCTTTAAGTTTTTTTTTTCACTTATTATAAAATAGTCCAGTTATTCCTTTCTCAGTATGTGTCTAAAAGCAATGATTGTTTCAGACATGAACAGCTGCTGTAAAAACACGTGTAGAATATAATTTTAGCGACACACATAGACTGCTGTTGTAGAAACAAATGTTGAATATAATTTTAGTGACTGCTGTTGTAGAAACAAATGTTGAATGTAATTTTAGTGACACATTTAGACTCCTGTTGTAGAAACAAATGTTGAATGTAATTTTAGCAATACACTTAGACTGCTGTTGTAGAAACAAATGTTGAATATAATTTTATTGACACACATAGACTGCTGTTGTAGAAACAAATGTTGAATGTAATTTTAGCGACACACATAGACTGCTGTTGTAGAAACAAATGTTGAATATAATTTTTCGACACACGTAGACTGCTGTTGTAGAAACAAATGTTGAATATAATTTTAGCACATACACATAGACTGCTGTTGTAGAAACAAATGTTGAATATAATTTTAGTGACACACATAGACTGCTGTTGTAGAAACAAATGTTGAATGTAATTTTAGCGACACACATAGACTGCTGTTTTAGAAACAAATGTTGAATATAATTTTAGCAATACACATAGACTGCTGTTGTAGAAACAAATGTTGAATATAATTTTAGCAATACACATAGACTGCTGTTGTAGAAACAAATGTTGAATATAATTTTAGCAATACACATAGACTGCTGTTGTAGAAACAAATGTTGAATATAATTTTAGCGACACACATAGACTGCTGTTGTAGAAACAAATGTTGAATATAATTTTAGCGACACACGTAGATTGCTGTTGTAGAAACAAATGTTGAATATAATTTTAGCGACACACATAGATTGCTGTTGTAGAAACAAATGTTGAATATAATTTTAGCGACACACGTCCAATCTGTTGTTGCAGAAACATATGTAAAAGTGTAAATGTTTTTAACGACTCACTTAGATTGCTGTTGTAGAACCACAAGTAGAATGTAATTTTAGCGACACACGTAAACTGCTATTGTAGAACCACATGTAGAATGTAATTTTAGCGACACACGTAAACTGCTATTGTAGAACCACATGTAGGATGTAATTTTAGCGACACACGTAGACTGCTATTGTAGAACCACATGTAGGATGTAATTTTAGCGACACACGTAGACTGCTATTGTAGAACCACATGTAGGATATAATTTTACTTAGACATACGTAAACTCGTAGAAAATAGAAGGTAGAATATAATTTTAGCGACACTCGTGAAATGATGCCATAGATGCAAATGTAACCTATAACTTTACCGAACAGATATAGACTGCAGAAATTAATTATAAACAAAGAAGACATCCAGGCGACTCTTAGAGAAAGAAGTAAAAACATATATCTTCCTTTCCCTCGTGTCTTTTTATAGCTCCTTGGCTGGTATTTAGAAAATGACCGTCCAGATTTGGTAGTTTCGACCATTCTAAAGCAGTGGTTTCCAACCCTTTTCGACCGACCCCAGTGTAGTTTGTCCGGTTCTGCTTAGCAATAATCAATGAAGAATACAGAATTAGTAGAGAGCAGGAAATAAAAGCACAGGTTCGACCAAGATATTCCGTTGAGCAGCTTGGTTGGTTTGATATTGATCCAGCAGCCAATAAGATCCTGTCCTTTGGCTTAGTGCCATGTTGTGATATCTACAAGCGTTTGTTGTTTTGTTTTCCTGCATATAAAGTGTTTCGTTTACCTTCTCTGGAGAAATAAACATGTTTTGTTATAACCATCACGTGCTGAGCACTCAATATCACGTGCTGAAGGCTCAAAAAGACAATTGTCAAGGTTGAGCAACATAAAAGGTTCTATAAAAAGTATTAATCGAAAACCGACTAAAAATAGCCAATGATTGTAAATTATTAGACCACTAATTAAGCCATCTTTGATTAGTTCTCTAGTTACTGACCGAATAGGGTAATGTTTAATTCCCACATGGGACGAATTTTCCTTTTCGGACCGGCACAGCTTCCGGGCTAACCAAACCTTTAAAATGGGTATCAAATATTATTATTTTTTTTTTAAGTAGGGCAATCTGGCTAGAAACTGACCACACCTTTCATAAAACGTGGCATTGGTTATTGAAACTGAATACGGACACAAAGGCCATATTTACAGGACACCTTACGACGTTGAGGGATCCCTTCAAATCAAATCAAGTTATCCTCACAGCACCAGAGCTGGAAGTTGTCAGCGACCCACAGCTGATGGTATGCGCCAGGATCGGTGAACCTGAACCATCCAGATTCTGCTCCACCTCTCCGTGGTGCCTCCAGTAACAGACTAACCTGTTCAGTCTGGCCAAGCGAGTAGGGATCGAAGAGGGAAGACAACCCGGTACTCAAAAATGTCTTGCTGAAGTCGGATGTGTTGGGCCGAAAGGCGCAAATATCAGTTATACTGTAAACCACAACACAACGTAGACACACCCACTTAATGTCCTTTTAAGGGCGGATGACGAAGAGGTGTACTCCTTTAGTCATTGGGCGAACGCAAGCAAGCAAATCAAGTAGAGTTCCTTTGGTGAGATGCAGAATGGCTAGGCAAAAGCAGCTTTAAAAAATATGAGGAAGATACTATGCAATCCTTTTTGGACAATAGAAACAAGAAAAAGAGTTCTTAAATGTTATGTAGAGCCAGTCTAAACATATCAGTGCGAATCATGGACAATAGGACAACAGACAAGAATATCACTGGAGTCCACATTTAGAAATATGGTTTTACAGAAGAATGTTGAGAATATCATGGACAGCTAAGAAGAGTAATGAAAATGTTCTGAAAGAGGTCAAAGCAAAAAGAGAGCTAATTTCCAATATTAGGAAGAAACAATCATCATTTTGTGGCCATGTAATGAGAAGAGATCAACTGGAATATATTGTAACAACTGGAAAAATTGAAGGACGAAGAGATTGAGGGAAGCAAAGAGAAAAAAATACCAGACAGCTTAAGAGAATGGCTTGGCAGAAGGTCAACAACAGAAATGATAAATAACTGTCGTGATCGAAAGTTGTGGAGAGACATGATCACCTACGCCAGCAAGCCCGGATGAAGATGATGAGAGTCCTTTGGATCCCTTTTGGAGTTAGGCCACGGATACGGTCTCACCAACCACCCTTATTCTCTGACATTTTTTTTTTTGGTTTCTCTCCAGTCTAGGCCATTTTTCTTAATTAAGGGTTTCCACGACTCTTATTCATGCATTCCTGGCGTTCTCTTCCCCTGTACATCTCATAATAATGTCAACCTTGCTATGCTGGTATCTGGTATTCTGTGTTAGTCCAATCCATTTCCATTTTTTGTTCATGAACTGATACTCCATTAGCTCGTTTCATTCTTTCCCATATATTTTCATTTCTCATCTTGTCATACCATCTGATGTTAATAATTTTCCTCAAACAGTCTTGCAAACGTTAGTAATTCTTCTTTAATTGTATTATTTAACATCCATGTCCCATGGGACATGTTTTTGCATTTGTGTTATCTTTGTGCTTGCTTGACGCGGGGATCATCACTTACTTGAATCCTATAGGTGGAATGTCAAAACCCAACGAAACGCAATCCATGTTGAAATGAAAGAAGAAGGGGAAGAATTATATCTTTGTGGTTACTGACTGAAAAGTACAGCTAGACTAAGCTGAACGTTTTAAACAAATATCTTTACGACTTTTTTCCCTTTACTGGCGTCCGCCGGGGGGACTTTTAAGATCGGAGAATAAAGACTACTTGTCCAGTGTAGTCGCCACGAGGTATTCTGGTCTGGGTTTTTATTGATCTGATCTCCGATAGAATAGCCCTTTGACCTTTCCGGGATTCGAACTCACGTTTTCCTGGTTTGTTTCGCGACGAGTTATCGATTCGGCCACTGCTGTCTAGAAAATTTAAGATAATTGACATTTAGAATACTGGGATAGTGTGTAACATGCAAAGTAAAGGGTTTTGTTACAGGCGGCCATGAACGTGTGCATTATTCATCTTCTCCCTGGTTACTTTCCGACAAAGCAACCGGTGGTCTAAAGTCTCAACGTCTTGTAACGGCTTGTACGTCATCAATAAAGTTCTATTCTTCACCGACCGTGACAATTCATGCAGCGTACTCTAAGTCTGTCTCACACTATACTTTCATGTTTCCACTGTTCTCCATCAAATAGTTATAGACTATGCTTCACTTTGGCTTTTTATCTGGAGGAACATGTATAGTTAGCATTCATTTGGTGAAAGAAATATATTAAAATGTATCAATCTATTATGACATTTCTTAGTATACAGTGCACCTGCAACTCTTAATAATTGTTACACCTGTGAGATTGTATTACATTTCTGACTACAAAAAAGTACACTTTATGAATATATTTATCTTTGTCTCATCATATATCATTTACTATGCTCCAAATTGGTTTTAGTGGTGTATATCGGTGTGGAGACAAGTATAGACTACAGTTGTAGTGATAAATATGGACTACGATTAAACTAAATTAAAACTTTGCTGAGAGAAACAAATAAAACACTGAAATGTGCGAAGACAAAATAAGTGAAATATGTCAGATACGTGATGGCAGTCAGCATGAGAGACATATTTAGAAGCAATGAACATAGAAGGTAGTTAAGGAGCTCCCCCGCAGGAGAAAATTCACGCAATAAAGGTAGATGATTTATTTGGGCCCGTGACGGAACATAAACAAATAAATACAATCCACACGGCTATCAATAAATGCTATAAAAGCAACAGACATAGTTGGTCTAGAAGAAATGCGTCGACAGACATACACATTTAGTCACTAACAATATAATCTCGACCACAAGGCCTGAGAGCCTTTTTCGTACTAAGAATATCTCCGGAGTTTACCATGAAGTATACTTAGCGACAAATATGGGCTACAGATATGCGAGTAGCAACAAATTATATCTAAAACTGTAGCGACAAATATGGGCTACATTTATGCGAGTAGCAAAAAAACATCACCTAAAACTATATCGACAAAGAAAGATATAATTATAGTAAACAAAAATCAAATGATATTTTTGGGGCAGGTTAAAAGACACCGCAGTCCACTAAAAGTAATCTTGGCAGGGAAAATACAAGGTAAAAGAGGCAGACAAAGACTAACAAGAACGAGTAACTTCAAAAGATGTACAAGTCAGTCTATGACTGCCTGCACCATCAAAGCAAGAGATAGAGTGGAATGGCCTTCATGGTAGCCAACCTTCGATGCGGAGACGGTACTCAATGATAAGATGATGAAACAAATATGATCTACAACTGTGGCGTTTAGCATTGACCATTATAGTGACTAGCATTATCATTATGTGAAATACCGGTTGGCTTAGGCGATCATGCCCTTCCAAACTTCTTAGTCCACATTGCATTGAATCAATTTTGTTGTTGATTGTTTACTGCCACGACATTACGCTATCGTGTATCTTCTCTCAGTGTCATCTGCAAACTCCCTCTTCCCGTACAATTTTGATTCCTTCTTTCTGATGTTTTTTAGGAGCTCTCTTTTTTTTTTTTTTTTTTTTTTTTTTTTTTTTTTTTTGGCCGTTGGTCTTTTTAGCTGTTCAGGGAACTCTCATCATGGACAGTATACAAACAAATGAAAAAACGATTAGAGGCCACAGAGATGGAATTTCTTAGAAGAATTTTGAAAGTTCTATGGACAGCTAAAAAGACCAATGAGGAAATTCTCAAAGAGGCCAACGCAAAAAGGGAGCCCCTAAAAAACATCAGAAAGAAACAATCAACATTTTTCGGGCACATCATGAGAAGAGGAAAGTTGGAATACTTGGTTACAACTGGCAAAATAAAAGAAAAGAGAGATCGCGGACGACAAAGCGAGAAAATACTGGATAGCTTGGTGTCATGGCATTGAAAACAGTCAACAACAGAACTGATACGATGCACTGTAAATAGAGGATTGAGGAAGGACATGATCGCCTACGCCAACCGGTATGGCACATAATGATGAGAGAACTCTCAACATTTTCTTCTGAGAAATCTCATCGCTCAGTGTTCAAATTGCCTTTTCTCAGGCTTCTAATAGTCTTTTTGTCTACTGTCCATGATTCGCTTTCACTAGTCATAATTGGCAAATATCGCACGGATGAACTCTCTTTCTTACTTACATTGACATCGACTTGTTGCAAACAATGTTTTTCATTTTCTGAAATGTTACTATGGCCTATGCTATTCTGCTTTTAATTCTATGGTCTATTTCCTGTATTGATATTTGTGTGCCCAAGTATTTGAGGTGCGCGTGGTCGTGTGGCTAAAGCCACTGTTCCGCTGGCTGAAAAGCTGACGTACGGTGTTCGAAGCCCGCGGTAGACAGAAAGGATTTTTTCTATCGGGGGTGAAATAAAAATCCTGAGTCGCACACGTTGTGGCGACTGCTTGACCAATCGGTCTTTATCCTTCTGGTTCTATCGTTGCCCCCGACATACACCAGCAATGGTACTATGGGTCGTAAAGATAGTTTTTTTTTTTTTTTTTGTAAGTATTTGACGCTGTAGAATTTGTTCCAAATGTGTCCCGTTTGTTTTTATGTTGCACAATGGTGATGTGACATTTCTTCGATATGAGCATAATTTCAGTATTCTTACTGTTTAAGTTGAGACCATTATTGTTGCTTTCTTTCGCTATATGTCTATCAATTCTTGTAGCTCATTCTTCGTCTCTCCTATAAAGACTGAGTCATCAACAAATCGTAGGAGGTAGTTTTTATGTAGAGATTATAGTGACAAAGCATCTACAACTCAATGACAAATAAAGAGAACTTTTAACTATGAAAAATATTGATCTGCAACGACAAACAACGGCCCTACTATAGCGACAAATAATGCTCTACAGCTGTAGAGACTATTAATGCTCTACATCTGTAGCTACAAATAATGCTCTACTACAGCTGTAGCTACAAATAATGCTCTACTACAGCTGTAGCTACAAATAATACTCTACTACATCTGTAGCTAGAAATAATGCTCTACAGCTGTAGATGCAAATAATGCTCTACAGCTGTAGCTATAAATAATGCTCTACTACAGCTGTAGCTACAAATAATGCTCTACTACAGCTGTAGCTACAAATAATGCTCTACTACAGCTGTAGCTACAAATAATGCTCCACATCTGTAGCTACAAATAATGCTCTACATCTGTAGCTACAAATAATGCTCTACAGCTGTAGCGACATGTAAAAATACAGTTGCTTCAACTGATCTGTGACAAAGCCATATTTTTAAACACTGAACTCTTGCCACAAATAACCTGAGATATTGTCGTCAATAAAATGGTCTCCAAAGATCACCAGCTTTCTCAAGACACACGTAAACATTCTAACTAAGAGAGAAACAGCCATCATGAAGGTACTACATAAGGAGCAATTGACACATTCAGCCTTCAACTAACCAAGTGTTACACTTCATCTTTCTCGTTTTTTTTTCATTCGTTTACACGACGACTACTGCTCTTTGTCATCAGTTCTTAAAAGGGCGTTAAATGTGCATGAATGCGCACACAGAAATCTGCGATAGTTTGCTCATTTCGATTCAGCACATTGGACCTCAGTAATATATTTTTGTGTAACAGATTGCCTTATCTTCTCCATATCGCTTAGCTTGGCCAGACTGGGTTAGCCTGTTTTCAAAGCAGCCACAGGGAGATGAAGTATGGGCTTGATCAGTTTCGGTTCACTAACTTTAACGCAATAAGTCGCAGACCAATTACAGCCCAGTTGCTATCGATCTTCTTGCGCCCTTAGTTCCATTAAATTGAAAATGGTTCTGTCAAAAATGTAAGAGTCGTATTTTCTACATTATCTTTAGTGAGAAACAGGTGAAGATTGTGAAAACTGACCGCCCAGAACTAGAGACCACAAAACACAGTGTTATTCCCTCATATTTAACGAATTTTGCTATTATTGCAACCACTGTTAATTGCGAGCGTCAGGGATTCTAAAACCTTGTCGTCCTAGCTACAGACAGCTGCCGTTTAAAAAAGAAGAAAAGTTATATTTACGCGCGCATCTATCCCTCAAATGAATTTTCTGCACCAATGAATTGTCTTCTAGCCTTAACAGAGACGCCCTTCTGTTCGGAATGACGTCAGAAGGATCTCCAGATGGCGGTTTATGTCGATGGAGGAGACGCGAACTTAACTCGGGGTGACAACATAGACAGAAGAGTCTTACAATACATGTGTATTTCCTAATGCTAGAAAGATTCAATAAAATAAATGCAAAATAGTTTGTTTCAGCTTAGCTGGAGCGACTAGATAAACAAGCAAACGTTTCGACATTTAAAAGTTTTAATCTGTAAGTTATCAGTAATCTGTAAGTTATCAGTAATCTGTAAAACCTCAGTTGGTTTTGCCGCAGGCCCATGCTATTTTCGTGTCCATTCTCGTCATAGATACCTCATTTAAGATAAGGCGAAATGAAAATTTACTCCTAGGCTGCTTTATATATAATTCCTAGATGGGTAAAGAACTGTAGGACAAAGACATTTGATAGTATTCCCCCTCATGTCCTATAGAAACGCCCCGACTTAACAATCAGTGGTCACTCCATTTATGGTATCATGTTGGGCAGCAACAGTTTCTTCTCAGTACATGACATTAGTCATCTTATCTTCCTTATTGTTGATGCGATCGTTGATGGCATGGCCATTTCTCTTATCTTTAGATTAGTCTTGAATTCATTCCATTGTACAGAGTATTCTTCTTAAGCAGTTGTCTTCAATAACGTTTAGTTTTCTCTCAATCATATTTTTTTTTACGTTTATGCCCAGCCAATCTTGTTATAATTGACTTTGTGTTATTTTATATTCGCAGTACCGCCTCTCTATCTAGAGGCTGACCACTGTTCCACTAGTAAACACGGTTAGAGGTAGGTCAAGCCACCAACCTGTAGGGGGCAGGTGGATATGTAGCAGTGAGTTGAGAATCTATATCAATAGGTGAGCGATAGAAGAAGTCACGGAAAGGAGGTGGGAGTTGAACTCACAAAAAAACATCGAATTTCTCGTGAATAAGTGAGAGTCAATCAGAGAAGGGGAAGAATGTTAGAAGATGTATGATTACCTAGAGGGAAAAGATATCGGCAAAAATACAGGGAAAGTACAGTGAGACGAGAAGTGAAACTTACTCAGAGCGGACGGTTTGAGAGTCGTGACGTAGAGGCGGTAATCTGGACAGATAATGCCTAAGCTCTCTCCACACATGATTCCATTGTTTGCATTATCGTAGATGTGTCAACTTACAATGAGTCCGCAATGAATGAAAAACCATACAATCCCTATCAATGAAACTGCACAAATACCATCGAAGAGATAACAACAATCGGAGGTATCATGCAGGAGAACTGGTATCGACGTACGGTCCTTTTGCTGTCCTCGTTAATTGAAATACACACGGTGTAGCGACAAACATGTCTAGCTAGGACGTCATCTTAACTTACAATATATTTCAGCACAAAATAACTACACATACTTCACACAACACTTCTGGCGGAATCAACGGCTTCTGTCCAGTCCTATACTTACTTGTCGAAGCTTTAACTCAGCACAATGATGTCTTTTTTCATGATGGCAGCAGTCTAAAATAGCTTGTAATTTGAACGTCCTTTTATATAGACTCGCGTACAATGCGCTTTTGCATGGCTTAATTCGTCCGGAAGGAGCGAATCAGAAACTGATAATAATTGATAAAGATAGGTCAGGCTGGGAATTTCATTCCTTTGAACTGTCGGTATTGCAAACGTTCGGTGTAGCTCACCTACGGTCGATGATGTAATTTCTTATCACTTATTGTCCGCGCCTCAGATATTCCAGGATTAAACTGTCGCTGTGCCATTGACTTACGTGGGAGTCACCAGCCGATCTGAAAATTAATCGCCTAACCTTATTAACATAAGTTTATTTTGAGATTGTTGATAAGTCTCGGTTTCGCCAGAGATGCTCTTTCGGCTGACTCAACAATAGCCTTCGTTGTTCTTGTTCGCATTTCCCCTTAATTCCTAGGATTTTTAATAGGTCGTAGAAAGATGAGGCTGTGAGTCCTCTAGCACAAGTTTCCGCAGCGAACACCCTTACCTGGAACCCCTGCTGTCTCAGCTCGGTAGATCCCTGCATTTGGCTGGTTTAAATATATGTTGTTCCTCTATCCTGATTTCGAATGGCACTGTGAGCTCTATTAAGATGACGTGGGTCATATCGGATGTGTAAAGTGCAATGTCCAGCTGCACTCTGGGTACTTCCCTCGCCCTGGGAGCTCAACAGCCATCTCCCATTCATTCGCTATGTCCAGGATCGTTGAGACGTTCCAGTTGTTTTGTGTGAGGCGTGCGACCTGTTCAGCTCTAAAAAAAAATAGGTGTTTGTTGTAGCTGGTGTGGGCTTTAGTGTTGGCCTTCATTCGTGCCAGTTCATGCAGTACTATGTTGTGTCGCCATGTTTACCGCCCTTGGCCTAGAGCTGTCTGGCATGAGGAAAGAACATGCTCCATCGTCTGTCCTGCATCTCAATCAGGACATCGATTGTCATCTGTCTTTCCTCACTCCACAAGATTGCAGGCTGATGGTAGAAGTTCGTACATAGATCTGATTATGTAGCTGAGCCGCAGCACTGCCATATGTCATTTGTTATTCCATATTAGCGTTCTCTGCAAGGTCTCATACCATACGTATGTATATATATGTATATATATATATATATATATATATATATATATATATAATTCTCATTATGAACCTGTCGCCTGTCCCTTGCAGAACGTTGCCTTACCCACAGCCAGTCTGAAAGAATCTCTGTCTCTAGCCAGATCTTTTTTCGTTATCATGTTCAAGGTCTCCTTATTTTGAAACCACCTTCATGGTCTGCCTCTGATGCGTCGCCCAGGAACCATATCTTTCAACCTTTCCAGCCATCTGTCTGTTGATGTGGCCATAGCATTCTAATATCCTCTGTTGAATGGTATTTATAAGCCAGTTATTTTGAATATATGTCTTCACTGCTCTTTTTCATTATCCAAGGTATCGTAAAGATTTTTTTGTTGCATTTTGCTTCAAATGAATCAATTTTCTTCCTTATTGTTTGGGAGATTGTCCATGATTCACAGCCATTTGTTGCCAAGGGGAAGATACATGTCCTCAGTAATTTTAACTTTACTGCTGGTGTAGACTAATTGGTGTTGCGCCACATGTTCTTCGTGTCGTTTAATTTGTGTGTTGCTATTGTTTATCTATTCTGATCTCTTTCAGGCAGTCTTCATTGTTTGTTACAACAGATCCCAGATATTCATATTTTGTTAGTTTCATGTACTTCACTGTTGATGATGATTTTATGTCATTTTATTTATGTATTTTTTTATGTTATGTATATGTAATATATACATATGTGTGTGTATATTTATGTGTGTGCTGGGTAAATTCCTAGTTTAGCGTTTTTCATCTCGGAGTAACGTCCCTTTGCCCTCTATTTGGTCGTTCCCTAATCTGTCATCTGTCATTTGAAGATACATGGGTTAGGTATGAAATACCTTAAACTTTGTTTTTTTGT